>JAQNBH010000012.1:21396569-21576855 GCA_028752905.1 Cladorhizidae sp. MBARI D1340-BT2
TATGGGAAGCACAGCTACTGGGTTCTTAGTACCTGCTTTATGGGGACCCCAGCTAAGCCTAGGCCTGCTTCTTGGAGAGCCAAGCTTCTCAGTGCCTAAATCCTGCTTCATGGGATACTGTGTTCTAGGCCGAGAGCTCAGATCTATGTGATCTATGTGCAGCTGACAGATCCTGTCTACTAGTGTTTTCAAGCTTGTATGCCATTGAGCTATAACAAGAGTGTGTATGATCTGCAATCAATACTTGCATGACATTCTCTTTTTGGCTTGGGCAGTGCCGGTACATAGAGACTTCATGGTCCCAAAAAATTGTGTTTTAAGTCATAAGAAGATTTTAAATGAAACATCTTTTTATTTTCCTTTTTGTAAAGGATGAAGTAGTTAATTTTAAGCTATTCTTTGCCCTTTTTTGGAACAACCTATAAGTTGGATTGCCCTCATTTTTAACATGGATATACTAGATATCAAGCAGAAGGTTTCAGGAACCTTTAGTGGTGGTTTTTGTTTAGGGAAATGGAGGAAATGGTCATTTCAGGCCCCTTTAAGCAGTTTTGTGGCACTTTAGCTGATTCACCTCAATCAGTACCTTTATGGTTGGATTTTGCAATTTATAATGTAACTGGGATCAATACTCTTTTTTTTGTTCGGGCAATGCTCAATACCCGTGCTGCACATACATAATACACACATGCAATACATACACACACACAAATATATATATAGACTTACATAGTATATGCAATATTTCTACCTATTGCACTTGTTATGTCACCACAAAAACACTTTGGGAGTCATTATGGCATTTTATTACTGTTTCAATTGCTGAGAATTGCAGAGAAGTAATTAATTCTAGTCCTTCAAATCCAGCAGATGTAAAACTAGTTCATTCTAATTATAGGCAATTGTGGCCTTGGCCTACTTCGGGCATTAATAGTTTGTGGTCATGCTAAGTCTGCACAAATTGAACATCTATAATTTTTTCCCCAAAACATTTACTGCAGGAGTCACAGGCACTGAAGCATTATCTGAATTAAAATCCTACTCGGTGCAGCTCGTGTTATAAAAATGTTCTTGTTACTAATTTTCTTAGAAAAATGTCCTTCTTTTCTTACAATGTCATCAAACTACACATGTGTTTGATAGTAGGTGCATGTGGATGATGTGCATTAATTGTGTACATGCTTTGTGTCTAACTCATGATCTAGTGCATGGATGACTGGACCTATGTCTGGAGTTGATCCAGATCAGGTGAGTAATGATGCTGGAATGTACTGGCGGACTCTCTACAAGCTGGAAAAAAACTTCAATGAATCACCAGAGCCACTTGGGATGGCTCAGAAGGTTGGTATTCATGTTTGTGCTGCATGAATAGGCTAGTAGGGCTTTGGTGTTGGTATACGCATATATCTGACACCGCCCATATCGCAACACTCAAGTTATAGTAGTACTTTTTGGGTTCTGCATGTGATATAATATTTGGTGGAAAGTGAAAGAAAAGACAAAAAGGACATCATGTAAGAATTAAAATTAGGATAAGGCATTTGGGTTCTGCAAATCTTTGGCTTTATTTCGGGGAGTATGTTCACTCCCTATATATATTTGAACCACTATTTAGGGTGAGACCCAAGTATAGAGAGCTCATATATCTGGTAAAACTCACATTGACAGCTTCTTAATGGTAGTTTCAGCCACTTTTACTCAATCCTTCGCTACTATAGTAAACTGGCAGAACTAAAAAGCATTGAAAAATTCATCTGCAAGGATCTCTTTTATGTACTAGACTCTTCTATGTATTTTGCATACCATAAATCATTCATCAACTATTTTAAGAAGGCTGTAGCTCATGCTTGATGAAGGAGGCGACTCCAATAGCAAAAAACAACAAAAATAAGAATGAAATATAGTCTGTGTAATATAGGAACATGTTTTTTAAAGGGAATATTAATGCTGGATTCCATTTGTCGCTTACTTTGTGGAGTTCTTTTGTGCACTATTACCTAGGGAGGCTGAAGATGGTCCTTCACCAAGGGGCTGACTCTAATTACAAAACAACAACAATAAAAATGTAAGGCAAGTGCTGACATATATAGTATAGAAGAAACAAGTTAGAAAGTACCTCTAAGCATTGCCACAGCTAAACGACTGCACCACTTTCTATATAAGAGAAACAACAAAACAACCTCAAACAAGAATAAAATGTTTTTATATAAAATTTAAAAAAAGCAATTATGTTGGAATGACTTAATAAATAATGGAGGCAAGACTGTACCCATGTTGACCACAATCACTTGGACAACCTTTAGTTAACTACTTGCACATTTTTTAAACCTGTATATACATGATTTTAAATGATAAAGTGTTGTCTAAGTTGTTATGATGTACATGGACACATTCTCATTTCATAGTCAATCTATATTGTACAAAATGGAAAAGAGAATATTTTTCACTGCAATGCGTGGTTAGCACAATAGCTAACAATACGTTTGTAAAAACTCCCTTTAATAACATATAAGAAAAGCCCTTTTACCACAATTTGCCTTTTTAATAAATCTCATTTGTTGTCAAATTTGATATTTAAATTATACTTTACAATGAAATTATTTTGCAATGGATTTGTATTAATATGAACATTCTACGCAATCACATGCTGCAGTTTTTTTGCTATATTTCTGTCACTGTTTCGATTTTACTAGTACTTTAAATCTGGGTCTGGACTACCTTTGAGTTATTACTTAACAAGCCTGGAGGTGGAGAAAAAGTTGAGCAATTGAGTCCAAGAAAGCAAAGAATTGAGGCCTTATTAAAAATAGGTGTTAATTCACTGCTATAGCATACCTACCTCCATCCTGCTTGGAACACTATCACACACCAACTCCTCTCCAACTGCTGCTTCCCAGCCTCCACACACCAAGGCTCAATACCATTCTCTTCTCCAGTCATGTGAACACAATATTACTAATTCTTCATACATTAAATAGAACTTTTTTCATTGTGAAATATATTTCGTTCAATTTAATTGAGCAAACTTAAATTAATACAAAAAAGTTAATATGTTGAAACAAACATTATGTCAGTTGAACTATTTAGCATCACTGCCACCCTGTAAGTATGGCCTTTAATTTTTTTGCTTCAGATGAAGTCTCATGTTGAGAGCTTCAAAGAGCACTTACCTCTGGTATCCGCTCTCTTCAACCCTGGGCTCAGAGAGAGACATTGGGAAGTTATGAGCGCTATAGCCAACCAAGAACTCGGACCTAAAGAGGTGGGCATAGATATTTCTAGACCTAGGTATGGTATATTTAGGACCTAAAAGGTGGGTATGGCATTATTTTGGGCTGAAGTTACCTAGACCTGCAGAGTATGGAAATAACTGGGCATAGAAAGATAGGTGTGACGTTATTAGACCTTCAGAGGTGAGTATGGTATTATCTAGTCCTACAGAGTTGAGTATGGCACAACCTAAACCTACAGAGGTGGGCATGACATCAAATCTACAGAGGTGGGCATGACATTATCAAATCTACAGAGGTGGGCATGACATTATCTAATCTACAGAGGTGGGCATGACATTATCAAATCTACAGAGGTGGGCATGACATTATCTAATCTACAGAGGACAATATTTAATCTACAGAGGTGGGTGTATGATATATAGAGGTAGGTGTGTGACGTTATGTAATCTACATAGGTGGGTGTATGATAT
Source organism: Cladorhizidae sp. MBARI D1340-BT2 (assembly GCA_028752905.1). Taxonomy (NCBI): domain Eukaryota; kingdom Metazoa; phylum Porifera; class Demospongiae; order Poecilosclerida; family Cladorhizidae; species Cladorhizidae sp. MBARI D1340-BT2. The sequence goes on from JAQNBH010000012.1 coordinate 21,400,273, forward strand.
TATCTAGACCAATACAAGTGGATATGACAATACCTAATTCAAGTGGATTTTGACCTATTTTTCAGTATTAATAATTTACTGCCCATCATAAATCTACATGCATTTGTGGCACTGTTGATTACAACAACTTTCTTTGTAGGATTCTAATCTTCAAAAGTATATTGAAATGAACCTTGAGTCATACTTGGAGCAGTTTGATGCTATCAGTGAAGGGGCAAGCAAGGAACATTCCTTGGAGAAAGCCATGGAAAAAATGATGGAAGAATGGAATAAGGTTGTTATTGTTATTGTTGTTGTTGCTTCGTTGTTGTTGCATGTGTGGGTGTAACTTGTTTACTTTAGTATTTTCTTCCAACTATGATGAAGATTCTACTTTAATTAATTTTTTTTTAAACTAAAAAGTTTTAGTTTGTTCTGTTTAAAAAGTTTGTTGTTGTCTTCTCCATAAGCGATTAAATTCTTTGTTACTGTGAAAATTAACACAATTACTACTTCCTCGAATCATTTTTGATGCTATTTCTGTTCCAACAATAATAACAATAGCAACTGTTGTGAAATGGAGAAGGATGCATGACAGTAACAACAACAACAACAACAACATATAAACCAACTACTTTTTGTTCTTAGATGGAGTTTATATTTGTAAGCTATCGTGAGACTGGGACCAAGATTCTGTCTTCCATTGATGATGTCCAGAACTTGCTAGATGATCACATTGTTAAGACGCAGACCATGATGGGATCACCCTTTATACGACCTTTTCAAACAGAAATCAAGTATGTCTATATTTGAGGCAACTCTAGCAACTAAAATAGTTTCAGAAAAGTAAATGAGATTGGATAAGATATTTGATATTGGTAGCTACCATTGGTGTGTTTTGCGGGGTGGGTAAAAGGTGGAAAAAAGAAGGCAAGAGGAGGATGTACAAAGAGGGGAGTAGGAAAAAAGGGTTAAAGTTGGAAGAAGGAAGGTGGAGAAGGTGGAGAGAATGGGGCTGCAAGGTATAGAGGGGAGTTGGAAGAAGCAGAGGAGGAGGGTGAAGGTGGGGGGAGGGGGGGGGGGGTTAAAGTGAAAGGTATTGAGGGTGAGTGGAGATGGAGAGGGGAAGAGACAGAAGTGTTGGAGAGGAAGTATTTAAGAATGAAGAAGTAAGGAGAAGGAATGTTGGTAGAACTAAAGAAAAATAGCAATATCCCATCACATATATCTTTGCTGCAACTAACTATATACCATGCGTACCTCCTAATCTTATGTTTTTCTCCCCTCCTCCCCTTTAATTCATTCTCTGGCCATAACTTGTCACTGTGTTCCATGACAAGGTCACAATATAGTTGTATGAACTCGATCTGAGTAAAATGGCCCTCATTTTACATAGAAAACAAAGCAAGTTGTCTGAAACTTCTGTTTCTATAATTGTTTTTTAAATGAGAAAAGTGAAGTTTTGCAAAGATAATGCCATTAGATGAAAGTGAACGATGGTGGAATGGGTGAGTATGGGGAGATAGGGAGGGAAAAGAGAAGAGGGAGGTAGAACAATTGCATACAGCGAGGGAAGTAGACAAGAAATAAGAATGCTTGAAAATCTTGACTCGGATGAGTTATATTATTGTATATATAATGTCAGTGAGTGGGAGGCCAAACTTCTGCTAATGCAAGAGATCATTGATGAGTGGCTGAAAGTTCAAGCCACATGGCTCTACCTTGAGCCCATCTTCTCATCTCCTGACATCATGGCACAGATGCCAGAGGAAGGAAGGAAGTTTACCCAGGTGGACAAGAATTGGAGGGATATCATGAAGGCTGCTGATCTGGTGAGCATAAGGCGATAAGCCATTCTATCGTCAGGCAAGAGAAGTTGTGGTGGGTGCATTTGTAGGAAACCCTGAGAATAGTAACCATATTGTTTTACGGTGAAAAATCACCTGAACCAAAAATACTGGAGTTAGCTCACCTAAATGTTGACGGGTTCATTTTAAGCTGGATGATAGTTTATCATGTGACCTATACACACCAGTCGTATGTAGCCATGTTCGGAAGCAATTATCCCATTTAAATCCCTTTTATGGACTTATTTCTAACCACAATTAGTGTCAAGTAGTCTGAAGTCAAGTAGTCTGAAAGGTGATCACTAATTTTAATAGTTTTTGTTCGTCTAGTTGAGAGTGAAAATAAGAGAGCGCAAAGTGCATTATCAGTAGGTATATAATGTGGAATGTGCATTCTGTCTAACAGCACCCTGGGTAGAAGTTTGATGAGGTAGCTACTCACCTTATTAAAATAATGTCACTTTACCTGCACCAAGCTAATAAAGAACTAGCATTCACAAACTATGAGACACACTTACCAACCATTGCTTAAGTAGAGAATTTTTCTGTAGGTATGCATCATTCAAGTTTACATGATGCATGGCCGGTCAGGTTGGTCAGGTTTTTGCTAGACCAACTTTAGCAAATGAATTCAAAGTTCAATCATGGGCATGCTCAGTTATTTCTTGTGTGCAGTGACCAGTTACATGATGGCTACTCAGCAGCTGTCTGGTAATCCTGCTTATTATCCTTCACCATCTTTTTTGTGAATATTATATATAATGTAGTCAGAAGATTTTGTTAACCCACCTTGTTCAAGCAGTGGTCATGGCTACACTACCATCAACCAGGTGATATATTGTTAGTAGCATTTGAATTTTTCTCTGAAATCCAACAAGGTGGAATGAAGCAGAGGGAATCCTGGAATGATTAGTTACTACTTCTTGGCCACATTTAGGGTGTACCCACTTTCTGGCCTGACTATAAAAATAGACATTCCTCTGGTCCTGTAATTGGATAGCTAGTAGGGTTTGCAGCCAATTACTATTTTTGCAGACCATAATGCTTCATATGTGGACATCACGTTTACAAGTCTGTCTGGTCTGCAGCAATGGATGAATTGCTGAACTCTTGAGCAGGAAGAGATATATATCGTGACATTTACTTGACTTATGAAGACTAAGACCAACAGAGACATGATATAATGCATAAACAAGATGTATGTGCCAAATCAAGAATGGGGTGTTGTTTTAACAATGACCGATTAATGGCATGATGTAGTTGATTCCGACTGACTTTCCCTAAGATCTATAGCTAGGTCTTGTTACTTCAGAAAGAGTAATTTCGGACATCACAACAGCAGTTGAAAATTGAGCATTCCTGCTATGCTGTTTTTGAAAACATATTTCTTTTTATTTATTATACTACTATCCCCCTCCACCCTCCATCTCAACTCCCCTCCTCCCAAGAAATCGATCTCATTCACGGTGTTCATCATCTAGGATTATCCTTGATGTCCAAAGCTTTAAAAAAATAATTTTAGTCCCACAAAATCCTAGCTCTAACCCTATTTCCTTAGCCCTGGTCATAGCTTTAGCCATAGCTCTAGTCTTAACCATTATAATTTATTAGGTGGGCAAGAACTTTTTGAACTTTTGACTTCCAGAGATATTTTAGTGCTGTCCATGGCATTACTAGACACAATGGTCATATTTTGCTAATGAGGTGCCAATATTTCACCCACGGTGTGTGGTATTTACTCCTCATTATTTCCCTTTTTAGTTTAATGCAATGGTGAAGAGTGGCGTATATACTAAATGGATATTTAGTGTGTACTTTGTAGATATCATTGGTTCACTAAAAACATTTCTTGGAGAACAGACATGTGACCCACATAACTTGCAGCAGTTTAATGCTAATAATAAGTCACCATATTTATTTCCAGGATCATCACTGTTTGGTGGTGACAACCATCGACAAAATGCTCGAGAGACTAGTGACTTCTAATAAACTTCTGGAGCTCATCCTTAAAGGTCTCAATGAGTATCTAGAGAAGAAGCGTCTCTTTTTCCCAAGGTTTTTCTTCCTGTCCAATGATGAAATGTTGGAGATCCTCTCAGAGACCAAAGATCCTATGCGGTACGTTTTACTTAAATTTTTTTTTTTTGTAATCATTTTTTCCCAAAGTCTAATACACCAGATAAAAAACTAAACAGTTTCACTGCTTCACTAATAATGAAAAGTTAAACATTCTTTGTGTGCATTCTTCGATAAATCCATGTTTTTCATTTATAGCATTTTTGTTGTATTATAATGTTCTTGTTGAAATGTAATTTTTTTCCTTTCCACAGAGTCCAGCCACACTTGAAGAAATGTTTTGAAGGCATAGCTAACCTGGTCTTCACTGAGGACCTGAACATCACCCACATGAAGAGCAGTGAGGGAGAAGTGGTGCCTCTCACAGAGAGCGTGTCCACCTCCAAAGCCCGAGGGCAAGTGGAAAAATGGCTGCTAGAACTTGAGGGACTAATGATCAAATCAATCCACAAGGTTGGGCGAATAAAACCTGCGAGTTTATACATGACATTTCTAAGCACATTAATGTACTGCAATTGTGAATACAAAAGTAGACTTGGATGAGCCACAGTATTATTGTAACATATAACTATCCTAACAGCTACTTATGTAATGAGGCCACTTTCGTAATGTGAGTAAATCCATGGGAATTTAGGACACGTCATATGTAAATAGGTGGAAAAATAATTTTCTATTGTGTTCATTGTACTCCAGTTCAATGTTCTTATTTTGCCTTCAGGTAAGGCTTTGTGAGTATATTTAATCGCTTTTCATTTAATTTATTTTCAAGGAACATCAAAGCCAACACTTTTTGCTAGTTTGTTATGGGATACCTGAACAGCTTTCCTTCTTGTTTTTCGGCATAATTTTTTTAAGCTTTCAGTGATAAGGAATGGCATAATACGGAAATGAAACAGGAGGAGTGAAACTCTTTCTTTCTGGTGAGTATTTTGTGGCCCAACAAGTGTTGTTTTGTGGCATTATGTGCTAATCATTGTGAACCCTACACCGTATAGGTGATAGAAGATTCTATGATGGTATATGGAGAGACTGACCGATCCAAGTGGGTGATGGATTGGCCTGGACAAGCTGTGCTCTGTGTGACCCAGAAATACTGGACCATGTTTGTACATGAATCGATCAGAAAAGGGCAGAAGGTATACAATTAATCTATATTGGGGCTATATAGAGTAGGGAAGAGGTTAGAGCAGGTGTTGGTAGACTTCTCTGTTCCTTGTCACTTTTTTGGGTCTTGATGTAAATGTTGGTTGTAGTACTAGAAATAAATGCAAGGCATTATGTGGGGAGCTAAACCTTGCCAAGAATTTAATTTCACAACTATCATGGTAAACAATATATGTCTCAGTATGTCCTAGCATCTGAGACCACACGGTAAGAATTGTCTGAGTGAAACCTCACTCCAGGAAACAGACCATGTAATTCTTGATAACTGTAGCCACTGCACAATGTAATTTTGCTCCCCAACAGCTGGCGCTGGAATAGGGGAACCTGAGTCAGCGGAACTCAATAATGTTTTTTGTTGTTATTTTGTTTGGTATGGAGAATCTGAATATTTACAGTTGATCTTTGACTCTGTATAATGGGTCTTCTTTGTGCTTATGATAAGTCTTTATCATAATAATTATTCTGTTCTGTTTCTGTGTCCAGTCTGTTTCTCAATATCAGCATCCAGGCTTGTAGCTGTTGACATTAACTACTGTCTGAATGTCAAAATATAACACCAGTATCTTTTCTCTGATAACTATACAATTAATTATGTAGCCATATTTATATCCTTGATGTACTGACTGCATAGTAGTGCTCTTCTCCTCTATTCTTCATTACTGATTGTGTGCAGCCATACAGTTCTCTCTGGGATATCTCTCTACAATTAGCCCCAGCTAATGCAATCTGGACCATTGAAAAAAAAGAAGATTTTTCAACTCTGTTACTCTGTTTTATTTAAAATGGTGACACATGGGTGAACATACAGTGAATAGGTAGATACATAGTTGGTTTCATATGGTCATGTGTGACAATGCAAACTCTCTTGTTAAGCTCCACAGTGAGAGTGTGCTTCCCTGCCAACTACGGTCTCAATTTACTAAAATATGTTAATGGACTATACATGGATACAAATATAGTATTTCATGATAAGTGTATATGTCTCTCAATTACATAATCTACAATATGTGTTAGTTCATGTACGGTGTATATTAAATTGTTATAACTTTTTGTATGAGAGTATTATCACCCTCCCCCACCCCCCCCCCCCCTCCTTCCCATTTGCTGACTATAGGCCTTGGAGCAATATCTTGAGCTGAACAACTGTCAGATCTCAGACATTGTGACTAAAGTTAGAGGCAAGCTCAACAAACAGAACAGAACTACTCTGGGAGCACTCATTGTGCTGGATGTGCACTCCAGAGATGTGCTGTCTAAGCTAGTCAAGGAAGGTGAGCAGAAAAATTTATTGTGATAATCTGGGGTTATAAAACTGCATGGAATAAAGTACTCAGCTAAGTATGAGCTGTTAATTGTGGCTATATAATATGTAAGGTTTAATAGATCTTTGCATGAAAACTGCATACTATAGTACAGAGTTCTTCTAAATGTCAAGGTGTATCCTAGCAGTGTCAGCTCTCTCGCACATGTGATACACACTGATGATAGGAGAGGAGAGGTGGATAATCTCACTGACTTTGCTAAATCAGCATTTTAGTATTGCTATTTGAATAGTAGCAGAAAAAATAAGTGCAGTGGCTAACTAGACCCACTTTGCAGGAAGCATAAAAAAGAACAGCAACTACTACTACAACCATATCATCAAAACCAAAACACTTTAGGTAAATATACACATCTACCTATCCACTTCAATTGACCTTTTGTTTCAGGCAAGAGAGGCAAGAGAACAGAATATCATTAAATTCTTGTTTAGAACAGGTGATTCATTCATGTCTATGACATAAATAATACAGTAGTCTCATGTACCAGGCTGGGCAGTATAAGCTTCCCCTTTCAATTTTCACCTAGAGAATTTCTATATAGAATTGCATATCAAAAGAATGAGAGAACTCCCAGCAATTCAATGATGGTCGAATTAACATTTGTTTAGTTGAAGTGCATTTTTTAATTTTCTAATCAACAAATTATTCTTCACCCAGGGGTGCACAATGAAAATGACTTTGAGTGGCTGAGTCAAATGAGATATTATTGGGAGGATAAAAATGTCATCACTCGCATGATCAACTCCCAGCTGGCCTATGGATATGAGTACTTGGGCAACTCTTCTCGACTAGTCATCACTCCTCTGACTGATCGCTGCTATCGTACTTTATTTGGAGCCCTCCATCTTCACTTGGGTGGAGCTCCAGAGGGACCAGCTGGAACGGGAAAGACAGAGACTGTTAAAGATCTGGCTAAAGCTGTAGCCAAGCAGGTACTCAAATTTATTAGCCCATGTGTATATCACATCTTGATCCCAGTTAGCAAAATTAATAGGAATATTTTTACACATAAAAATTCAGAATTAAACTTGGCAGTCAAAGTCCATAGCCACCTAATAAAATAATGCCAATATATATCAGACCCATTGATCTCATGCATCACTGCAAAGTTTTTACACTATCATATGAAATAGTGTGCTGAATATTTGGACCACCAATATCAGAGTATTTATCATGCTAGCAGTATGTAATATTTCTTAGTATACACTTTATGCATTTATAGTGCATTATACGAAACTTCAAAGTGTGTTCCCAAAATTATTGTGCAATTTGTGAGACTTGTGAGACTTGTAAATTTCTACCATCACTTAGTTATTATTAGTTATTATATACCAAAGTTTTGTTATAGAGCAAGACAATGTTGTTAATTTTACGCACATAACAATCTGTTTAGTTCTCTTCTCATTTCATTATAAGTAATCCTGCTGTGAAGGACTGGTCTTACTGTAAAACTATTGGCAGGGCTGTATTATCCATAAGGCTGACTAGGCTGAAGCCTAGGGGCCCACCAAGAGTAGGGGCCCACCAAAAACAGGGGCCTGCGCAACCTTTTTTTCCCGTACCCGTTAATTGAAAAGTAAACGTGAGATTGGCTATTCCCAGAGACCTAGGATGTGTTTATCGGTGGGCAATATTCTTATAGACGCGTACGAAATCGTGACAATGTCCGCTAAGTATTATACTATATTAAAAAAAGAAATTGTGGTTCAATTTATGTGAGCACAGTCAGGGATGGTCCGGCGGGTGGGCCCTTCGGGTCACCCCAACCCCCCCAATCTTAATTTTTCAGTTGGTCAAAAATGATGTAAACAATGGAATGTACTGAGCCCCAACGACAGTTGCTCTTGTGAAACTGGCGCCAGACTCGCAGTCTCAGGCGGCCGCGGTATGAACACGTGAAGATCACGAGGGGGGGGTGCGAGGGGCCCAAAGAAGCTCGAAGCCTAGGGGCCCTGCCTTGGGTTAATTCGGCACTGACTATTGGTTATGTGTATTTATACTACATCACGTCATCTGTGGCTAATCTGATTGGTTAATAACTGTAGGTTACATAGGCGCATAACCTACACTTTTAACCGGATGTAGTTTAGCGCGTGCGCAATGTAGTATAAGTAAGATAGCCTATACTCCACTCGCGGGTTATGCGCCAGTGTAACCTACTCGTTTGCGCTTTAGCTATTAATGTTCACTGTTCATGAAGCTTTAATGTCATGATAATATTCACTTGATATAATTTATATAGATGTTCTGTGCTGCAGTGTAACCTACTCATTTGCGCGTAACACTGCAAAATATCTGGGCTCATAAATCCCTGAAGTTGAAAGAGTTTTTGATTATCAGTTGAAGGAAGTTGTTCCAACTCAGCTGCGTGTTTATCTAGCATTACTTTGTCAATAACTGGGGCGCCTTGAGTAAAAAATTCTTCCATTTCTAGTTGCTATGTAGTTTAGCGCATGCGCAATGTAGTATAAGTAAGATAGCCTATACAAAAGAGTCGGTTATGCGCCAGTGTAACATACTCGTTTGCTGTTACATTCCTCGGCTTCGCCTCGGGGTAACCGCAAACTCGGAGGTTACATAGGCGCATAACCGACTCTTTTGTATAGGCTATCCTATACGTGTACAGCCTTCACAGTGAAGGCCGCATGTTTCACAAAACATTGAGGCAAGAATTACTGGTATGATAGTGCCGTAATAGTTTTTTTTAATAGCAGCTGCTACTTTGCAAGTAACTCCTCCTTGAAGACATGAATTTCCAAGACACTTTCCAACATGACCATCAGTTGTACCCTGGCTCATGAAGGATGCTAAAAGCATGCCTTTAACAATTATTGTTTTTATCTTCAGCTAAATGGAGCTTTTTCCATAAAAGAGTGTCCATATACTTTTTTGAAAAGGAAAATATTTTGAGGAATGAAATCACTTACATGGGTTTCTTAACCCTTTTTTGACTAGCTCATGAGACTAGCTCTCAGTCAGTCCAAGTCTAACATTGAGGTCGTTGCCACCAAGGAGAATGCAGGCCTATTGGAAATGGTCATCATAGTGAAGAGAACAATCAAGAGAATTCCTGGCAGCAGATTCTAAGCTAGACTGGCCTTGCTGTACTGTGCAAATGAGAACTGGTTGCATTGTTAATTACTGATGTTACCCTTTACCTGATAACAGAACAAGCTAAGTACATGTCGTCAAGTCCTTTCTTCACTTTTTTAAACATAAAGGCATGAGGGCTCTTCCATGTTGAAGCTGAATATTCCACTGAAATTTTTGGGTATTGTGCTGGAATACCTGATGTTAGTTCCCATGGCATCAAGTCTCTGTAATATTTGGAAGGCTATAGTTGCTAGCAGACTTAGTAGGTTTACTTTTAGATCTTTGATTTCGTAGATTGTCTGCTCTGAAGTGATTTTGTTGTATAATAGTCTCATCCTATGACTCTTACTTTTGTTTAGATGGGCTATAAATGAGTCTCTCCATCCTCTGCAGAGCCTTGCTGCAGCATCAAAAATTGTGCTCTCAAACAAAATTGCTGTGATATCAGCTTCAGTATCGAGCTTGAAGTCAACACCTGTGCCTTGCATTGATGTTGCTAAGAATATCTTGGGTGGTCAAGAGTGCACCTGAAGTATGTGCAAATTGACTTTAGAGAAACACCGAGGTGTGAAGTTTTGTGGCACATGGCATTCTTAGCTGGGTATTGATGCAGCTAGTCTCTACCATGTTTGCATTGTGGTTATGGTAGCCACTTCCATTAGACTGTGGCAGATCTTTTACTGTAGACTCCTCCTTTTCTGAGACTTCCATTCATCCTGACTGACTCAAGGTTAGCACTTGACTGCAGCTGTCTTCTCTGTTCTTGAATTGCTTGATTCTGTCTTGTGAGTGTCTTAACCTTCCATATGGTCAGCTCACAGTTCACCTGTAGATTCTGGGACATGGAATAGTTTCATCTGATACTGCCAATTACCTGTCTATGATAGATTGATTCTCCATTGAGAATGCCATAATTACAGTTTTCCATGAATCTGTAGAGAACTGTGTTACACTCATCCACTGTTTTGCTATTTTTCTAATAGCAATTGTTGAACATAGGCATCTCAAATATCACATTCTGCTTTACTTTGAAAAAGTCTTCCATGTGCTTTACCACTTTATCTTTGCCTTCACATCTTCTGAGATATTTGTAGAGGATAGAACATCCTCTGTATTTTCTTTGAGCGATATGGACACTAGCTGTATTTCCTCTCTTATGCAGCAAGTCCCGAAGCAATTTAAACCTGCTGGAATCTGCAAATCCACCAATGCCATCTTTTGGAGTTCTTATGCTGAAGGAGATCCAGTGAACTCAGCTTGATGTTTTCTAGATCAGCCTTTGCACATTCCACATTGGTCATTTGGTCCTACTACTGCCACCATGTAGTAGTTGATATGAGCTATACTGATCAAGACCAACTACAAACTAGCTGATCATTGTTAGGATTAGAGTGATGGTTAAAGTACACAGGTAAATATGCATGCAGGATGTGATGCATTAAGCTACCAAGTAAATAGTCTAATCGCAATTCAGTGTTCATGATAACAAGTTCCACACACAATATTCAGTTGGAGAGAGAAAAACTAACTCCAATGGCTGGAATATAAAAATGCATTTCTATGTCATACTAGGGGAGTTTCTTGGTAGATCTTCTCTAGAAATATGTAGGTGTATATATATATATATATATATTGCAATAGCTGAATTATAGCTCCATATATTAGAGAAATTCACAACATCAAACAACCCATGTCCAGTGCTGCCACAACCTTTCTTAGGACATCCTGGGATTTCCAGAGTACCTGCGACTATCATAGGATGTCCCTAATGAGAGCAATAGCATGCGACCCAGAATCAGGGCTAAGAATAGAGCTATTTATTCTATTTTTAGTCTTGTTACATGCCCCGGCTTAGGTATTATAGAACAACTTCATGTCGATTACCAACAACAACTAGTAGTTTGTACTTGGCCAACTGAACACGAAACAAAGAAATCTTTGTCACTCTGAGGAGACCAAAGTGACATCACTCCAATCACATGGACTGGAATTTCTCGATGACGAGAGATTCACTGAAACCAAGATCTATCTCGATCCCAGCTCAAAGGATCTGGCAAGTCTCAAGATGGTCAGTCTCTTGAAGTGTTAGTCTCACAAGTGAGGAAGTATTATTCTCAAGATATTCCAGTTTGGAGTGGTATGTGCATGGGGATGTTTGGAAATGCAGAGAGGCATGTTGCTACCCTGGGATTTGTTATGCTGAAGAAGTTGCCCTCACCCGAGAAACTGGAATGGGAGCAGCAGGAAAGAAGAAAGCAGATGGCCTCTGGTGCTCCCAAGAAACACTAAAATGTCAAATTCTCATATAGGCAGAAGAACTGCTACTGTATTATTGACAGTAAAATATTGACAATTAGAATATCTCACACTCTCAATGAACTCTCAGTTGACATAATAAAATTACAATAACCTTCTCAATAATCAACTCAATATTCCTGATGAAGGCTAGAGCATCTAGTCGAAATGTCGACAGAGAGTACAATTTCAAGTTGTTTATTGAGAAGGTTATAATTTAGAATATCGTTCCCTATAGCAAACTAGTTTGATGGATTTTAGGCCAGGTTTTGGTGTGTTCAAAACAGGTGTGCACCTATTATGTTGTATAAGCGATCATGTGAGTTAGAACTTAGCATGACAAGATGCAGCCTAGACAAGTTCTAGCCATCAGCAAGTATAGACCTTCATGGAGTGCAATAGCACTCTCAATATTGGTTTGACCTCTATTTTAAAATAGCAACACACACAAAAACAGGACTCATATCTCAGCTAAACTCAATGTGGTAGCTTCTTAGCATCCTAAATGTTGCTATCTGTCCATTAACTATCCATCTATCCATCTATCCATGCACCCACCTACCCACCCACCCACCGACTCACCTTTAGCGACACATAACTTTTGCACAATAGGTTATTTGCTTACAATTTTACTACCAGAAAGCCCAACAGGTATTGCAGTGACAATCTGTTTCTCTATTCAATCTAAAAAACAAAAAATCAGTGAAGATTCAACACAGCATGCCCACGTGTGTGCAATATTGTGTCTAACTGAGCTAGTCCAGCATCTGCTGCATGTTTGGCTTAACTTTACTTAGAAGTATCCCTTGTTAACAAGCAGTTAACACGCCAGGAAACTACTTGCAAACAATATGTGCATGTACTTGATTAATAAATGTGACTATGAATACCATCAATTAGTATTGGTTGGTTCAAAAGTTATATTGAGCAAAAGTTCTTTAGAGAAGCTGAACTGCTTGATTCTGTCTCGTGGACGTCTTAATCTTCCATAGCATCCTAAATGTTGCAATCTATCCATCTATCCAGCTGATCAACTATTAATTATAGTCTCAAAGAACTCTCAGTTGACATAATAACATTAAAATCATCTTCTCAATAATCAACTTCAAATTTTATTCACTCTCGAGTGAATAAAATTTAAAGTTGATTATTGAGAAGGTGATTTTAATATTAATTATAGTGTTAATATAGAGGGGGGGGAAAGAAGCAAGACAATTTTTTAAAGTTATTGGTCACACAAGCAAGGCAATAAGAATTTACCAGTCTAGACCACAAATATTTAGAAGACTTTTACCATATAAATAATGAACACCAATGCCATGCTGCTCTCTATTGAGGAGTGCAGTAGCATTCCCCCTGTATTGGTTTGATCCCTGTTTTAAGATGGCGGACAAAGAAAACAAAGCTGATGGATTCAGCACGTTTGAAGTGTTTTAGAATTGGCCAAAATCAAGTTTGGAGAGTAGTAAACGGGCACCCTCCCCCAACCTCCCCCCCCCCCTAAAAACTGTGAAATGATTCTTCGAATCTTCTATGACACATAACTTGCATACATTCATCATAAAGTTTTACCAGAAGACTTCAAATTGACATTGTAATGCCTAAACCGTTTCTTGAATTAGTACTAATCCGTTTCTTTATTCAACAAAACTGTAAATGTCATAAACCCACTTGTGTACTGCAATATTGAGTCTAGCGGAGCTGAGTCAGTAAGCAGCTGCACGATTTTGCTACCAAGAAGCAGGAAGCGATTATTTGGTTCCCCAGAAGTTGTCATAATAGTTAACAGCACAAACTTTCTGTAAAAAACAAAAAAACACAAGCATTTACTTGTGGTTTCCTCAGAAGCTTGCTCTTGTGACAATAGATAGCAGTGCAGAACTGAGCATAGTCACTGAGCAATTGCATGTTTTAGTACTGAGAAATGACCAGTTGGTTTCCTCAGAAGTTTACTCTTGTTACAATAGTTAACAGCATAGACCTTCAACAAATCTTGGTAGCCACTTATGATGTATGATGGCTATAGGCTCCATCTGCTGATGATATGTGTAAAGAATTTGTATGATGAGAATGACCACTTTGGATGTTTTGAATCCCATGATCTAAGTTAAGGGACTGAACTTGGGTGTCATTAAACCACTACAATTTTAGTGCCAGTAGAATTAGTGCCAGTAGAAAGCACACAGAACTATTTTAAAATGTTGACATAAATTAAGTCAAAACCACGAAGAAGTTATGGAGCTGTGAAGTAGGGATGAACCTATTTGTTCTAATTTTCGACTTTGACCGTTTGACATATGACCTGTCCTCACCATATTATCGCACAATACTTTATATATTTTGAGCTTTTTTCTAGAATGGCATTTTAGCGATCATAAATGCATAACATTTCCCCCGAAGATTGACACCGAAGAGCATAATATGACATGCAAAAATTGACAACTATAAAAGTCACAATGAACTCTCAGTTGACATAACATTACAATAACCTTCTCAATAATCAACTTCAAGTTGTATTCTCTCAACGTTTCAACTTCAAGTTGAAGGTTACTGTAAAACTATAAAATTATTGTTGTCATACCGAATTATTGAAGTTTCAAACAGCTGGAAATTTGTTCTGAGTTTTCTCATCATATGTTGTGATTCTTTGGTCCATGTTACCCAAGATACAATGGTAGTTGCGTTCTGTTGAATTTTGGTTATCTGTTAGCCTAGGTCCTGATACCAGACCTGTGGGGATTTCTGACTACTAGAGTAGAATGTGATATCACTGCCTACAAAGAAAAACACAGTGATTAATGGAGGTTCAAAAAAAGTGGGAAGCTCTGATATGTGGTACTTGATCATATAAAGCTATGGAGGTTTATAAAGCATGCCACTCAGACAGAGACAATTATGAAATAATGAAAAGGACTGCAATAAGAAATATATAAAAACTCTACAGAGGTATTCTGTACCTTCATATTATGGAACTAGAATATATACCACTGTACTTACTCTGTTTAAGCCTAGGACAGGTTCACAATATAAGAAAACACACACACATTATAACTCACTTCAGTGCATTTTTAAATATAGAAATTTCATTTTTAATTTTGTTCTGATGCATGCACAATGTGATGCATATATGTTTTTTACTGGGATTTAGTCTCTCAGTTGTTCAACAGTTCGAAGTTAGAACATGGTAGGATGGGTATATAGCACTTCTAGCATTTGTGGATTAAGCATTTTACATCTGCATGGCTACTTGTGTATATGTCATGTGTTGTAGGGTGTTTTCTTTGCTCAGCAGGATTTAATTTTAATTTTATCCTTTTAACAAGAAAAAATCTGGTTTAATATTTGTTTCAAAACCAAAACTTTATGTCCTACCACCAACAAGTAATAATTTGCTGAGATCACAACTTGGTATGCTGAACATGAAACAAACTTGCCTAAGTCAGCCGAACAAATCTTGCTTGAGGTAAATATCAGCAAGTTGGCAGTATAGACTCAAAACAATGCAATTCACCATCAGAGAGATTAGTAGCTATATAAGAGAGAGTGTCTGAATCTTCAGATCATCGACTTGAAAAAAGTTCAAAAGCTACTTCAAACTTTCAACAAAATGGCTGCAACTTACGTGATCAAACACGACATCAACACCGATGAATTCACCACCAACCGTGCCTACGGAGTCACCAGCAGTTTGGCAGATGATTTTGGACTGGTGGGTGAATGGAACCACCCAATCAAAAGGCTCACTGTCTATGTCGGCAGCGATGCCATTCTGAGGATCAGGTTGGAGAAGATGGACAACACCTCTATCACTGTTGGAGACAATCAAACTTGTGTCACTCCACGTAAAGTGGACTGGAATTTCACCATTGATGAGAGATTCACAGAAATCAAGGTCTACCTTGATCCAAGCTCCGGAGCTCTGGCAGGCCTCAAGATGCTAACAAACAAGCAGTGTCTTGAAGTGCTAGTTCCGCAAGACAGGGAGCACGTCCCCCAGGATGTGCCAGTTGGCTGTGGTATGTGCATGGGGATGTTTGGAAATGCAGAGAGGCATGTTGCTACCCTGGGATTTGCTATGCTGAAGAAGTTGCCCTCACCCGAGAAATTGCAAAAGCTGGAACGGCAGCAGCAGGAGAGAGAACAACAGATGACCTCTGGTGCTCACAGGAAGCACTAAATCATTGACATTTCACTCTTCATGTGAACTGCTAATATTTTGTCTGATGCTGTAGTTATTTTTCGATAATATTATGACCACATGTTATCAGATCTTACTGTAAGCAATTTGAAAATGGTCATGCCAAGAAATCAATATGTCCAAAATGAGTTGACGTACATATTGTGAGTGTCAACTATATAGACAAGTAAATCCATGATTAGCAAATACGATTCCAACTGCAAACAAAAAACCTCAAAGACATTAACCTACTACCCACTTATGTCCACAGCTCCAGAAAAAATATGCCTGTGATCCATTCAAGCTTATTTCCTGCTCTGTTTATGCACCAAATTTGAAGTACATTACTTTTCCTAAATATGTATGTACCACACAGGAAAAAAATCTTGAAACGAGACCATTTGCAGTTTTGACGAACCAAAAAATTATGAGGCAACCAAAAGTGCCTAGTGACAGGCCGTAGTCTTAACTCAGTTCAGGGTGACTAGTGAGGAAGCATATTGTGGTATATCCATGCTTACTGGATGAGCCTTTTTGAGAGTGTATAGCCTGGTCACAACAGTCCAAACACTGTTAGAATGCTGGTGGTTAGTGACACAGCAGAAATGAATGATGGCTTTGTCTTCTGACAAGGAGAGCATGGATGAAGAAGCTTTTCAGGTTTGTGAATGGGCTTCAGCTCTAGTATTAGTGTGTTAGTTGTCCAAAGGGTGGTGGCTTCTCACCCTCCATGTAAAACACTGTCATAGCAATGTTTATACAAAGATTTTCTCAATAGTCAATTCATTTTGGCATGCTCTAGCCTTCCTGAATAAAGCTAGAGCATTTATCCCAAACATTGAGTGAGTAAATTCAAGTTGATCATTGAGACAGTCATTGAATATACATACCATCTGAGAGCTTTTGAGCAAATAGCAATGTTGGTCTTGTGGACATAATGATAACCTGTGTGGATCAAATATTGTATGCTTTTTATAATTACCCAATAATATGCTTCATTTGTCTCCAATATCTTGGCTACTTATAGCCATACCTTTGTATTTTTTTGGAAGAAATGATTGCTGAAGCAATAGATTCTGCAATACCTGTAAAATTAACTGTTCTTTGATAAAAAGGAAATATAATGATATTCAAATTTTGTGGTCAAATTAAGTTTTAAAAAAATCGCCATAATGCTATTCCATAATATATGGTTGCTAGGGACTTTAATGAATTTCTGACTTGGTGTAGATATTTAACTGAAGTTGGTCTGGTTTTTTAAAGTCTCCCAGCAATCCGACGGTGAGAGGGTTAAGAAAAGAAGTATTGTCATTCTACAACTTGCATGAAGCTATGGAAGTTTATAATTCTCAAAATGGTTATTTCCTCCATAGTAGTTGTCAGAGTGCTAGGGTATATAAACCCAATGGTTGCCATGGCTTCTTCACCTTTTCTCTTAATTTCTCTCTACCTTTTTTATGTTTTATTTTGAATTCAAGCTAGACTAGTGGTAGCAACTGAACCAAATTTTTTCCCTGTATGCTAACATAGTAGTTTCCTTCTCAAACAGTACCTGTATATATATATATACTCAAGACTTGGATTACTACAGGACCTAAGTTACCATTGGAGGTACCATAAGGTTTTGGGGTACCACAGAATCTAGCATAGAGCACACACAACCTGGGATACTCAAGGGGCACTACAGGACCTAAGTTACCATTGTGAGTTTTAGGTGCCACAGGATAGCGTACAGCACAACCTGGGATACTACCACAGAACCTTAGGGTACCATAGGTTATAAAGTACCACAGAACATTGGGTACCCTAGGACCTATCATAGCACATAGATGATAACTAGTTGAAACGACTGGTTAGGGCTAAACAAGATTTTGAAGTTTGAATAACAGTTCTTATTTAAAGTGTTTGATTTATGTACTGCAATATTTTTGTACACCTGCAACACCTGCACCTCAGTATTTCATCAATAGTACACATTTTATAATGCCAAGGGATTCAATTCCATTTTCAAAGATAAAGATATGGTGTTGCAATTATAACTTTTTTCTCAATTAGAATATCGTTTACTTCAGCCACTTCAAAATGTGAGAGATTTTACCTCTTTCAACATCCCACTTAGACATTCAATTTGGGAAAACATCCTCTGACTATAAGAATAGCTCCATATTTATGACATTTCGCTCTATTTTTCCCATGTGTCTATAGAATTAGACAAGAATCTTGTCAAATGTATAGTTGACTCTCTCATAATCATGTACATCAAGTCAGGCCCTTATTTTTGACACCCGGCCTGGTCTGATGCAACTACTTTCAAACAGCTTGCAGTGAAGTCTGCATGGCTACTACTGGCACAATAGTATTATTGAAAAATAATGTTAACTGGTAATATTATGCAATCAAACAATAGTAGAGATATAGTAGCAGTTTACAGGTCCAGTCAAGCAGTTCAACATTTTAGTGCTTCCTGTGAACACCAGAGGCCATGTGTTGTTCTCTTTCCCGCTGCTCCCGTTCCAGATTTTGCAGTTTCTCAGGTGAGGGCAACTTCTTCAGCATAGCAAATCCCAGGGTAGCAACATGCCTCTCTGCATTTCCAAATATCCCCATACACATACCACAGCCAACTGGCACATCCTGGGAGACGTGCTTCCTGTCTTGCGGGACTAGCACTTCAAGGCGCTGCTTGTTTGTTACCATCTTGAGACCTGCCAGAGCTCCGGAGCTGGGATCGAGGTGGATCTGTATTTCTGTGAATCTCTCGTCAATGGTGAAATTCCAGTCCACTTCACGTGGAGTGACATCAATTTGATTGTCACCAACAGTGATAGAGGTGTTGTCCATCTTCTCCAACCTGATCCTCAGAATGACATCTCTGCTAACATAGAGAGTAAGCCTTTTGATTGGATGGTTCCATTCACCCACCAGTCCAAAATCATCCATGGGGCTGCTGGTGACTCCGTAAGCACGATTGGTGGTGAATTCATCGGTGCTGATGTCTTGCTTGATCACGAAAGTTGCAGCCATTTTGTTGAAGTTTGAAGTAGTTTTTGTTCTCACTTGATTTTTTCCAATGATCTGAAGATTCAGACACTCTCTTATATACTGCTAATCTCTCTGATGGTGATATCCCCTGTTTTGTGTCTGCATTGCCAACTTGCTGAAATTTACCTCAAACAAGAGTTGTTCTGCTGATGAAGGCTAGTTAGTTTCATGTTGTGCAAGCTATTATTTGTTAGTGGTAGTAGACATGAAGTTTTGGTATTAAAACAAATATAGGCTTTCTTATAGGACTTTTTGTTCAGACTAAAATTACAAAAATACATAAGTCTTAGTGTTTTAGTTTAAGAGTTGGAAGCTAATGGGATGGGTTACTCTTTTCTAGGTATAACATTTTTAATATGGATGGCCATTAGTGTATATGTTGTGTGCGTTGTATTGTAAGAGAAATTCTCATTGTAGTGCAGTATTAAATTGACGTTTAATAGTTCTACTATTCAATGTTGAGCTACACATCATAAAAATTAGAAAATTGACAGAATTATCTTCTCAGAGAAAAACGTTTTTTCCCCTTCCCAGATAAGATAACTCCGTGTAATTCACAAAAAGACCTATCTCTGCTCTATCAAGTAAAACTCTAAACTTATGACAGCAACATACAGGGATGTTCTATTGAAGATGATGGCCTTTTCAAAAGGTCTGTCAGCATATTAGAAAATTGATATCCACTTACAGTTGTACTTCTGCCTTGTAACAGGGCACTTGAGCCACCTAAAACAAGTTTGAACCCTCATTGATGTTCTGATCTTAGAGAGAGCTTTTCTAAGAGTTAATTGAAATTTTCTTGCCTGTTGCCTATTAAAGGCAGATTCCACCGACCCTGTCACACAGTGAAAATTCCACTTGCTTGTACCAGGTGATATGTTTTCTATCAGTAGATTTACTTCTTCAGTCCTAGCCATTTCGTAAATCTAGAGCAGTACAGCTGCTATTGGTAGAGCTGTGGTTTGTAGCTGAAGTTTCTGACAGCATTCAAGTGCTCTATTGAAAACCGCAGTATCGTGTAAGTTTGATAGCTAACCTAAGTTGTGGGCTCATAGAAACTTAGTAGCTAATCAAGTGCATTTTCATTTGTGGACTTCCTACTCTGGACTCAACCTAGACCAATGCAGCAGCCATAGCTACAGCTGTGGTTTGTAGCTATAGCTTTCTCATGAGCGCACTTTTGAACATTTTTAAAAATCAAGTAAGTTGCTTAGCTAGTCTAAGCTGCGTGGAAACTTTAGTAGCTTACCAGGTGAGCTTCTCAGATATTTTCCTCGCCTTTGTAGATGTTGGATGGATAAGCAATGCGTTAAACCATAGGCTTTACTTTGGACAAGTGAACTTGCATTATTCTTTTTTATTTCTTACAAGATCAAAAACGGCTTCACTCTGTTTCAAATTTTTTAAAAAAAGAAGGAATAAGTCTACCCATGCATAAATGGTGAGCTTATAAGTACCTAAATTACATTGATTATGCATATGTCAATATGCTCCAGAGGTTCACATGGGAATTGGGAATACTCAAGTGTGCTGGTAGTTGGTCTTGGTACTATTCCTAATGCAAAAATATTGCAATCTTCATTTTTTACTCGAAATATCCACACCACACTCTCCTCCCAGTGAGTTAACTGGTAACATCCCTCCTCTTCTCAAAATCCTAGCCTGCCCTGCACATTATATATCATTTTAAAGTCCATAGTATAAAAATTATGTCCATAAGCTGCATGAAAAAGTTACACGTATTGAATACATTTGTCGTTTTGGTCCTCCTTTTAAATGCACATTAAAAAACGCCTAGTTTTTCAAGTTTGTCATTGTTTTGTTGATATTTTTACTAACTCGTAGAGTTAATTTGAGCTCAGATTTTGACCAAGCACATGCTATGTAACTTCTCTCTGATGCTGAAGACTGTAAACAGCCAAAAGAATGAGCATAATTATTCTGAGACTGTGGTGTTAATTGTGGGTAGGCATATAATTTTTTCTATAGTCCTTATAATGTGACCTAAAGTCCTTGACTAATATATAAATATATTAATTTTAAGGTCTGATAGCCCTTGCTGGCAGTTATAATTTGTGTATAGAACTATACTCTCATAGCCATGTATGTATACCAGGCCACACCTTTATTTTGGCATACAACCAATTGGCCGTACCACTTTCAAACTGCCTTCCTGTGAGGTAATTATCATAGTTTGGGAAAATATAATTCATAATTTTTTATGAGAATAAATTTCATGTGCCAAATTTCTATTGTTGCCCCCCCCCCCCCCCCCCCACCTTCCCCCAAATATTTTTTTAAATGATGCATGGAAAAATAACATACAATATGCAATGTGTTTTTAAAAAATCTGCATCGACTGTTTCAAGAGAAACATGAGGCTAAGTGATGCATGTGTTTGAAAAAGAATCTGCTGTATTCAGGTCTATCATGTTTGCTACCATATCTGGGTGGCAGCCATTGGAGAGCAGCTAGAATGTGGACATGGATGAGAATCCAATAATAGGTTCACAATAGCTGTTGAGAAAGACAGTGTTTTTCTTCTAGTTATTCTTTAATCTCTCAATTAGCTACTTTTATAGCATGTGAGAAAAGTGATATTGACAGCGGGGTCTTCGGAATCAGCCAGTCTATTTTTCTTGCGAAAAGCTTTAGCAAATTTTGGCTCTGACAGTGATGGCACAGCTAGAACAGAAAATAGTTAGCTAATACGTGATACATGGATGCATTACATGTACTCTTTCCATATTTTTTGTTAATCACTCTTGACATTCTAATTGTCCATCATGAGATATGCTTCCATTTCCATGAATGAAAATAAATAAGAAAAAATCAAAAAAATTCCATGTTCATCCAAAATAATGTTAATTGGCAATATATTAGTATCATAATAATTATAATGGCTGTAACATAATTGCAGTTTGTCTGCCTAGGCACTAAATCAATCATATGAAAGTTCACATCTTAGTGCTTCCTGTAAAAACCAGCTCTCTCCCGCTGCTCCCGTTCCAGATTTTGCAGTTTCTCGGATGAGGGCAACTTCTTCAGCATAGCAAATCCCAGGGTAGCAACATGCCTCTCTGCATTTCCAAATATCCCCATGCACATACCACAGCCAACTGGCACTTCCTGGGAGACGTGCTTCCTGTCTTGCGGGACTAGCACTTCAAGGCGCTGCTTGTTTGTTACCATATTGAGGCCTACCAGAGCTCTGGAGCTGGGATCGAGGTGCACCTTGATTTCTGTGAATCTTTCATCAATGGTGAAATTCCAGTCCACTTCACGTGGAGTGACATCAATTTGATTGTCACCAACAGTGATAGAGGTGTTGTCCATCTTCTCCAACCTGATCCTCAGAATGGCATCTCCGCTAACATAGAGAGTAAGCCTTTTGATTGGGTGGTTCCATTCACCCACCAGTCCAAAATCATCCGTGGGGCTGCTGAAGACTCCATAAGCACGGTTGGTGGTGAATTCATCGGTACTGATGTCTTGCTTGATCACGTAATTTGCAGTCATTTTGTTGAAGTTTGAAGTAGTTTTTGTTCTCACTTGAATATTCTTTTTCAGTTTGATGATAAGTGGGTTAGAACAGCCTCTCTTATAGCACTGATCTCTCTAATTGTAGTTTTCTGTCTGCATTGCCAACTTGCTCAATTTTACCTCGAGCAAAAGTTGTTCTGCTGACAAAGTCTAGTTAGTTTCATGTTCAGCAGGAAAAATACACACCTTAACAAAATTGTGGTAGACTGGAAGTTTTGGTATTGCACCTGTCTGTTATTACCACAAAAACAGCATAAACCGGTTTAGTTGCATTTTAGCCATTCAGAGTTGTTGATAACTTTCAAGTGGTTATCTAAAAAACTACTACTGTACAGACACGTATAGGATAGCCTATACAAAAGAGTCGGTTATGCGCCTATGTAACCTCCAAGTTTGCGGTTACCCCGAGGCGAAGCCGAGGAATGTAACAGCAAACGAGTAGGTTACACTGGCGCATAACCAACTCTTTTGTATAGGCTATCTTACTTATACTACATTGCGCATGCGCTAAACTACATGCAGTTAAAGTGTAGGTTACGCGCCTATGTAACCTATAGTTATTAACCAATCAGATTAGCCACAGATCATGTGATATAGTATAATACTACATACATGTATATTCATACTTGGAACCCCAATTATATTTACCATCAGATAACATTCTTCCAATCATAGAGGGTGAACAGTGTGCTATCTCTCTGCATGCAATATGCAATACATTTATATTGGAGGCTGCTGAATTATTCTGAAAAGTTTTTAAAGACATTCTGACTTTGAATTAAGTGAAGTCCCCTCATGATGTATTTGCATCAGAGAATTACTAGCTTTTGTTCATTTTATCTCAAGTGTAGCTCCTACTCTGCTCACATTAAAAAAAATTGTTTTGAAGAATGAAAGTGTATGGCTATGTCTTATTTATATCCTGTTAAGCACTAGTTTCGTTCAAATTTAGTTTAGAAGTGGGGATCCTAATTTTTGCAGTATAGTTTATGTTGGCTCTAGAATGTTCTCCCAATGTTTAATGTACATGTTTTGATTCCCTCAATTTGGTAATGCTCCGATTAAAGTAGTTTGGTGAGTAGTGCATTCATGTGATTATTTTTTTTTAAAGAGAGAGAAAAAAGGAAATAAAAAATAAAAGGGGCAATCAATCTGTCCATGTGCCAATGCTGAGGTGTACAATTCTCAGACAAAATGTACATTTAACAAGTATTTTCACTATAAAACTCTTTTTTTCCAGTGTGTGGTCTTCAATTGTTCTGATGGACTGGACTACATCGCTCTGGGAAAGTTCTTCAAAGGGTTGGCCTCATGTGGGGCTTGGTCCTGCTTTGATGAATTCAACCGCATAGACTTGGAGGTGCTTTCTGTGGTCGCCCAGCAGATTCTCACCATCCAGCGAGGAATAACATCTGGGTTTGCTGTTCTGTTGTTTGAAGGCACCGAGATCAAGTTGGATCCAACTTGTTCTGTGTTTATCACGATGAACCCTGGCTATGCTGGTAACATATTTTATGATGTAAACCACTGTGAACATATTGGCTGGTGTTAATATTTTAGGATCCACTAGATTAGGTGTATAGCTTTTTTTAAAGCTCATTCCTACTTTTTCCAAACAGCTTCAGTGGTAATTAATATAAGGGGCACTGCCAATCTCAATGAAAAATTTGTTTTAATGTTTTTAGAAATTATACCATTATATATATCATCATTTTGAAAATAATAAATAATGTGTAAAAGTAATAAAATAAAAAAATTATATGCATGATTGAATGATTAAATAAATAAACAAACAAAGCAACAAGTACTGTAGTAGTAGTAGTAATAATAATAATAATAATAATAATAGTAATAATAGTAGTAGTAGTAGTAGTAGTAGTAATAGTAGTAGTAGTAATAATAATAATAATAATAATAATAATAATAATAATAATAATAATAATAATAATAATAATAATAATAATAATAATAATAATAATAATAATAATAATAATAATAATAATAATAATAATAATAATAATAAACAGCAGCAATAACAACAACAACAATAATAATAATATTAATATTAATAATTGTGATGACGATATTATATTGATGGTGATTATGATATTATATTGATGATTATTATGACAATAATAATAACAACAGCAATAATAGTGAGCAATCAGAACATAAACTACTGCCATTCCTAACAATTTTTCTTTCATAATCACTCAAAAAAACTATGACTTGTCAATAAAGAAAGTGTCTCAGGAGAAGTCAGCCTTACTAGTAAACAGCTTGCATTGTGATCTCCAACTTATCTAGTATAGTTCCTTGGTAATGCTATGTTGCATAATTAGCGAACTATTTTTGCCAACATGAAAGACACATGCACAGATATATTTATAAACAAAATAACAGATAATGCCAAGTACCATGCCATTTCTGGCCATGGTGGCTTCTCTAGCAACATTTAAACCCAAATCACCACTTTGATTACCTTGGACTATGCCTAACTTGTCCATAAACTTTGATAAAACTACCTTAAGTGTTTATGTAATCCTGCTAACAGACAGAAACAAACTAACTAAACAACAAAAAAACTGGGAGGAGGTAATGATAGTAATACAGGTGTAGTAATGCTAGTAATACAGGTGTAGTAAAGATAGTAATACAGGTGTAGTAATAATAGTAATACAGGTGTAGTAATGATAGTAATACAGGTGTAGTAAAGATAGTAATACAGGTGTAGTAATGATAGTAGTAATACAGGTGTAGTAAAGATAGTAATACAGGTGTAGTAATGATAGTGTAGTAATGATAGCAAGTCAGGTGTAGTAATGCTAGTAATACAGGTGTAGTAATGCTAGTAATACAGGTGTAGTAATGATAGTAATACAGGTGTAGTAATGATAGTAATACAGGTGTAGTAATGATAGTAATACAGGTGTAGTAATGATAGTAATACAGGTGTAGTAATGATAGTAATACAGGTGTAGTAATGATATACAGGTGTAGTAATGATAGTAATAAAGATGTAGTAATGATAATAATAAAGATGTAGTAATGATAGTACAGTGTAATACAAATGTAGTAATGATAGTAATGAAGATGAAGTCAAGTAATGCAGATGTAGATACGGATGTAGCAATAAAGATGTAGTAATGATATATAGTAATACAGATGTAGGAATGAGAATGATACAGTTGTAGTAATGATAGTAATATAGATTTAGTAATAGAGATGTAGCAATATAAATGTGGTAATGAGTAATAGAGATGTAGTAATGCTAGTAATGATACTAAAAAGTTTAAAAAAGTAATGATACTAAAAAGATGGGGGAAAACTGACCACTTTACCAAGTTTACTAAATTAGGTTGGCTAATATATACCAGCATAGGGAATATAATATAGGGTGTTCACATGGAATAAAATTAATTAAAGAACCCAACTATACTAATTTATATTACGGCAAGCACACAATAAACCTGCCAAATGGAACTAGAATTGGCTAATAAGTTCACATGTACAAAAAAAACTAAAGCACAAAACCTGAAGCTCAGTAAAAACTAATTCTGTTGTCAATTGCACTTTCCTCAGACCTTGTCCCACATATATATATAATTAAATGATACTGACCTAAATAATGTGCTAGAGATTTTTAAACTCATGAAAATATGTTTGCTAAGAAGTCAAGGGATAAGTCAGCTTGGATGTCTATCTGACATACATAGCATGACTTGTCAAGCTAATGGTGAACTGGTCTTTAGTCTTATCTAATTACCTTGTATATTCATTAGGACGCTCTGAACTTCCTGACAACCTCAAGGCTCTCTTCCGTCCTGTGGCTATGATGGTGCCCGACTATGCCATGATTGCAGAGATTGTACTCTACTCCTGTGGTTTTGTTAGTGCAAGGCCTCTCTCTGTGAAAATTGTAGCCACATATCGTCTCTGCTCTGAACAGCTCTCCTCTCAACATCATTACGATTATGGCATGAGAGCTGTGAAGTCTGTTCTGACAGCAGCTGGGAATATAAAACTGAAATACCCTGATGAAAATGAGGATATACTCATGTTGCGATCAATCACTGATGTTAACCTTCCAAAGTTTTTGTCACACGATTTACCACTCTTTGCTGGGATAACATCCGATCTTTTCCCGGGTATAAAGCTGCCAGAACCAGATTATACTACACTGGTACCTGCAATCAGGGAAATGTGTATAAAAAAGAATTTACAGTGTACCAAAGTGTTTATGGAAAAGGTTTTGCAGATCTATGAGATGATGGTCGTTCGGCATGGGTTTATGATAGTAGGTGAGCCTTTTGGTGGCAAGACCAGTGCTTATAGAGTTCTGGCTGGTGCTCTGTCTGACATCAATGAGCAAGTGAGTTCAGTAAATGTCTATTATAGGAAGACATTTGTAGTCAAAAAGTTTGGTTGTACACCACAGCATGTGGGCTCTAATTAATCACTGTTTTGTCATAATTATAGTAATATGTATTACTCCTTTCCCCCTCAAATCTTCGGCAGAGCATTCTTCTACGTCAACTGTGGGGAAATTTTTTTCATGCTTTAGGCTCCAACCTCAGGGCTTTTTCCACCTATATTTTTAATTGTTCATTTTCATCTGCATTTTTGTCCATTTGTTTTTGAACTATAACCTTTGCTGCTACTGGCATGGAAGGAACTGCAACATTTCAGATCTTTTTTTGATAACCTCTGCAATTAAACTCAATGAACTCTCAGTTGACATAACATGATTACAATGACCTTTTCAATAATCAACTTGGTATTATTATTATTATTACTACTACTACCTCTACTACTACTACTACTATTACTACTAATACTACAACAACAATAACTACTACTACTACTACTACTACTACTACTACTACTACTACTCCTATATCATTTATTCTTTTTTCCTTAAGGTGTTTTGGACATGCTTGAGTGGTTGCAGTTTTAATATTTATATATCAGGTATTCTGCAGAAAGAAAATTCAAAATTACAATTGTACTAAATTACCTCACAGTATAGATCTCCCACAAAACTAATTCATGTATTCATATTATGTGCAATTGTAGGGGCTAGGTGATGAAGAGAAGGTAGTCATGACAGTGCTAAACCCCAAGGCTATCACTATGGGACAACTTTATGGATCCTTTGATCCTGTCTCCCATGAATGGTCAGATGGTATTCTGGCTGTGTCATATAGAGCCTTTGCTTCCTCTCCTACTCTAGATAGAAAGTGGCTGATCTTTGATGGACCTGTGGATGCTATCTGGATTGAAAACATGAACACAGTGCTAGATGATAACAAAAAGGTAGGCAGTAACGGTCATCACAAATAATTACTACAATCTTGATCACACAAACACACATACACAACACAAACTGGGTCAGTTACATTAGGTTGAGCAGGTTAAAGGATGAAGTACATTAAGAAATTCTATACAGCAAAGCATTCACTGGGTTTTTACAGGATGAAGTAGGTTGACAATAGCTCCAGGGGGCACATACTTGATCAATGACAGTCTTGATTGCAACATATTTAATAAGGTTGGGTCTATGGGGTATTATTAGATCAACATTACCCAAGGTTGAGCATGTTAAAGTAGGCTATTAATGGGATGGGACCCACACTGCATTACACTGGGTTGAAGCAGATTGAAGGAGATTGATAATAGCTCTGTGAGAAGCACTATTGATATACCACATTTGGTATGATAATACATACTGGATCAAAGTAGTGCAGGTTTTCTGACATTAAATTTTTTCTTGCATAAACTCCTTGTGTAGAATTTAGAACAGAGGCTGTGCAATTCAATTGTCTGAGACAAGAATGAAGGTTACAAACCAAGTTTACTTTCGCTCATACAACAACATTAGAAGCATACATTATATTTGCATGAATATATTATATATATATACCAACATGTGCATTACGTTACTTTTTTCCAAGTCAGTCATACATATATTCTATATGCCTAGCTCTGCCTGATGAGTGGTGAGATTATCCAGTTGGCCAATACTACCAACCTCATTTTCGAGCCCATGGACTTGGAAGTGGCTTCACCAGCAACAGTCTCTCGCTGTGGCATGATTTACATGGAGCCAACCATGTTGGGATGGCAGCCTCTCATGGTATCATGGCTAAACACTCTGCCTGCCACTATCACAGATAAGAACAAGGAACTGATTAAAGAGCTGTATACCAGGATGGTACCTCCCTGTCTCAATTTTGTCCGAAAAGGTGGCTTCAAGGTATTTTGAAGCAATGCTTTATTTTGCTGTGGCAGCAATTAGAGTAAAATGCTATAATTTATACATAGAGGAAGTAAAGAATGTTTAAGTTTTGTTCCAGTTTCAAGTCATGTTAGGTACATTTGCAAATGAAGAGCAAAATGAGTGAAGGGGGGGGGGGGGGGGGGGGGGGGAAGGAAGAAAAATATATACAAATTCCAAAGTTTTGTGATTAGGTCATGGAAGGTACAGGAGTTGTATGGCCTAATTTTATTAATTGGTTAATGGGAAAAAAGAACGAGTATAATTATTTACTGATTGGTGGTGAATCATTACTTCCACATAGCAATAACGTAGAATTGTTTTCAACTGTATGGAACTGAAACACTGGAGCTGTAAAAGTAATACACTTACATAATTATTTCTGATTATGTGTGCATGACATTTTTTTAATTCGATTTTGGAAGGATTTTTTCCCATAGAATTTATTTCACTACAACTACTTTGGCTGATTTTTATTATGTTATTTCTTAAATCCACAAAGTAACTTAATTTGTTAATGACATCAAATATTCTATGGTTTCCACTAAATCAACCTTTTGGTTTTTGAAGCTTCATCAGGGAAAATTAAAAAATGATAACTGCACAATGCATCTATACTCACTGGCAATGTGTTTCAGACAACAAATGCAGTAACAGAAAGACACGCAGAGACTGGTAAGATCTCATGAGAATACTTCACAAATGTTTGCAGTAGGGGAGAACTTGAGAAGTCTGCTATCGCAGAGCATGCATGGAATCAACTCCACCCAACCTTATTGTAAAATACCTCTGTGATTAATAGAACCAGCAAATAGAGAGAGTTGCTCATGAAAGAAGTACTGCATGTCCACGTTTATACCTTGGGATTAGCACTTCAATCCAGATGTATGGTTGGAGCTACCCGATTGCTGGGTCTCAACTCTCAAGACTATGCATGTGAAACCATTCCCATCTTAATCTGCCTGATGTATTGCTGTCCATATACACTGTTACTCAAATAAATCTCGTGCATTTGTTGTGTGAAATGCATTGCCACATAGAGTGGATGGATTGCATAGTTTGATTTTTAATGAAGACTGAAGTATTTCAGTTGAAATGTTGTCTTCCAAAACCTAAAGCTGATTTAAAGAGAAAACGTAACTCATTAGTCTACGCAAAGAATTCCAGCTTTTATTTTCCGAGCCAACATTTAGATCATGAGCTTCATATTTTCCTGTCAGTACTTTATTAATGTGTGTGTGTGCATGTGTTGTGTGTGTGGTATGCACATGTGTGCACATGTGCATGCGTATTTGCATGCGGATGTTGCATCACTGCACATATGACTGAAAATGTATCAGCTATCTACCACTTACTTTACTTAGTTTCCAATGACACTAATATAAAACAATTGTATCATACAATGGTACCTATTGCACATAATAATTGTTTATTAATGTGTGTGTGTGTGCATGTGTGCATGTGTTGTGTGTGTATGCACACATGTGTATGTGCATGTGTGCATGTATTGTATCACACAATGGTACGTATTGCACATAATAATTGTGTGGGAAGTTCTTCAAAACAAGTTCTGGTCAATACTTCAATTGTGGGATTTGTAAACCATAAGAACATGCCAAGGAAGTGGAATTACTCCAGCCGATTCCACAATGTTGGTCAATCCCATAAGAATGCCAACATATTTATTGTACTGCAGGAGCTCTCACCCACCAATGATACTAACCTGACTCGCTCGCTCATGAATATTCACGAGTGCCAGCTGGATGAGTTCTTGGATGAGCAGCAGTTTAAACTTCTACACCTCACCTCCCAACAAATAGATTCGTGGATAATGGTATGATTATATTGCAGTGAAATAGTCTGTTGTTATGTAAACATGCATGGAATCATGATAATTATGTTAAATGTTGACTGAACAAGATCGCCAACTGAATAATAAAAAATACTTGAATGCATGCTTTTTGCTAGAAATTTGGCAAGAACATAGAACAGCAGCATAGCCAAGTAAAATAACTACAACTAACTATCATTTCTGTTGATTATTTTGTGTTTAAAGCACTACACAACATCTAATCAAATGGACTTTGCCTTTAGATGAGTTACTATAACTCCTGTAAGTGCTCTGGCTCTTTTTTATCAGGAGAATGAGGTCACACCAACTTCCAGTCTGGACAAAAATAATTCTTAGTCAATGAATTTTCCACTAGTTCCAACCAACTCATCAGTTAATTTTTCTGGATCACTACGGGTACCAACCTTTCTGTCAACACACAATGTTGACCTATTTGGAATTTCTATTGTATCCATCATGTTTTCAATCTTGTTTTGGTGTATAATGTAACCAATGAACGTGTTGATTTAAGTGAAGGTGCTAGCTCTATAGCCATAGCTGACCATGCGGATGTTGCATCACTGCACATATGACTGAAAATGTATCAGCTATCTACCACTTACTTTACTTAGTTTCCAATGACACTAATATAAAACAATGCTGTAAAAGACCATCTTATCTCCCCCCCCTCCCCCCCCCCCCCCCCCACACACACACTTTTCCCCCTACTTCTTCGACTTTTCTCCCTCGCTGCATTCCACTTCCCCATCCCTCTATATATATTCTCTTTCTCCGCTTTCCTCTTTTTTCCACACTATTCACAATCCCATCCACACAAATCCCACCTTCCCCACTTCCTCCCTTCCAATTTCTCAAGAGAATAAATAAGCAATGGGTTGTCTGTGGGGCTAGAAGTTTTGTACAGCAAATTTAACATTGCTTAAAGCCTTAGCTTAATTGGAGGGGAGGGGGGTATCCATTTGTGATAGAGGAAAGATTCCATTAAAATTGTGTATTTAGGGGACTTTTCTGTTTGCGATGGTATGGTCCATTGGTGGAACATTTGACATCAATGGTAGGAGCAAGTTCAATCTTCTTATGAGAGAAATCACCGAAGGACCTCTGTTGGAAAAGACAAAGTAATTGCATAATAATGTTGTCATTCATCAGCATCAATAGAATAGTAGTCAGAGTAGCTTACCATTCTGTTTTTGTGCATTGTGCATAGCAAATTTAGTACGCAGTATGCAGTACCGTTCTCACTCCTCTTTGTTTCTTAATATTCTCAGATTTATTTGAAATCTATTACACTTTCTGAAGCACTAATTTTGTTGCTTTTGTTCATGCTGCTGCTGTCCATTATTTGTTGTTGTTGTTGTTATTGTTATTGTTGTTATTACTTTTTTCCCTGCCATCAATGTCATTCTGTTTTGCTTTGCTTGAGAAATAGATAGTAGTTATGGATGTAGTAGCATAATAGCTTTTGCAATTATACATAAGATTTTATGAATCTGTCTCATTTATGAAAGGTACTTTGTCCACATAGAATCAAGTTCCACCTATTTGTGTCCTGTCATCCACCGAAAAAAGCTTTTCCTGTCCCGTTTCCTGATAATGGTGAGATATATGATTACCACTTTGTCAAGGAAGGATTGGGAAAGTGGGTCAAGTGGCAAGAATCTCTTCTGGATGTTCCTGCTATTCCTGACGATGCATTGTTCAACAGTATCATCATCCCTACTGTGGACACAGTGCGGTACATGTACCTCATGGATATACTGGTCAAACATGAAAAGCCTTGCCTGTTTGTAGGGCCCACTGGAACAGGAAAATCTGTCTACATACAGGTAAACAATTTGGTCAGAAGTTGTTTCTCTTGAATAAAAACACACCAGTTAACAAGATAAAGTCTAGTACACATAGAGCATGAACGATAGGCAATAGGGAATGAATTGATCTTGCTTGCATTCGTATTACACTCACAAGATCACATAGAGTACTGTGGATGCTTCTGATGTGGTGTCGACCACATATCATAGTAAACTAAGATGATCTAGGAGTGGGATACTAGAATGCAAGAATTCAAACCAACACAAATAGCCCTGGTTGTTCTCGGCCCAACACAAATAGCACTGGTTGTTAAAGTTGTTCTCAGCCCAACAGGTTGTTAAGTTGTTCTCAGCCTCCGTAGTCACTTCCAAAGTTCCTATTTCTGTTCCATTGCACTACATACTACGTAAATGATATCTAATTAATCCGAATTATCAAAATATATTATGCACTTCATCAATACCATATTTGCATAATTACAAATCCCTGACTTTTTCACTGCCTTTTCATATTCTTATTGGGGAGGGGAGAGTTGTTATTAGATTCCTATTGTTCAAATATATGCAGCAGTTAAAGTTCAAGTTATCCTATCCTCTTAATGATGTGCAGGACTTTATTCTGAACAAACTGCCTAAGGATGTCTACAAACCTGTCCAGATCAACTTTTCTGCCCAAACCAGTGCCAACCAGACACAGAACATCATCCTCTCCAAGCTGGATAAGAGGAGAAAAGGAGTATTCGGTCCACCTATGGGATGGAAAACAGTATGAACAGTGACTAATATATATTTATGCAACTTGCGACTAGTACCCATATACTCCTTTCTTCCTTCCCTCCCTCCCTCCCTCCCTCCTTCCTTCCTTCCTCCTTCCTTCCTTCCTTCCTCCTTCCTTCCTTCCTTCCTTCCTTCCTTCCTTCCTTCCTTCCTTCCTTCCTTCCTTCCTTTCTTCTTTCCTTCCTTCCTTCCTTCCTTCCTTCCTCCTTCCTTCTTCCTTCCTTCCTTCCTTCCTTCCTTCCTTCCTTTCTTCTTTCCTTCCTTCTTTCCTTCCTTCCTCCTTCCTTCCTTCTTTCCTTCCTTCCTTCCTTCCTTCCTTCCTTCTCTCCTCCTTCCTTCCCTCCTCCCTTCCTTATTCTCCTTATTTTATCTTTCACCACAAATACATAGCACTATAAAGCATGTATTAGTCTTAACATGGATTAACATGTAATTGCATGCTCTATAGGTTGTGTTTGTGGATGACCTCAATATGCCCTCTAGAGAGGAGTATGGAGCTCAACCTCCTATAGAACTACTCAGGCAGTTGCTAGATCACTGGAACTGGTATGACCTCAAAGAGAATACAAAGGTAGACATATTGATTATGAGATTACCAAAACTCTGCAGGCTAGTCTTCTCTTAGAGCTAAATATACCTCTGCCTATGCCATGTACTATATTATATGGTTTGTGACACATTTTGCAATCTAAGCATCTAGAGCTTACTTTTTTGTCAAGACTTTTATTAATCTACCTCGGAGCCTTTTGGGCACAAGATGGCAAGTAAGCAAATCAATAGTATTGGGTTTAGCACTATATAGCCTAAGTATCATTCAGTTTTTGTGTGTGGTCTGTAAAATATATTCATTGAAGAAAATAGAAGAAAATGTAGGGGAAGGGGAAAGAATTAATTTTTTATAATATTAAGTTTTAATCAACCACGTGAAGAAGTGATTTCCATAGAAGGTACCACTTTAGTGCTATGCAAGTATCGAGTATAAAACACAATGGAAAGTTTTCTCCTACTACTTATCGTATGAATATAATCTTGTTACCTAATGACAGAACTTCTTATGGGCTTTAAAATAATATATAATATGAGGGGTAGGTACACTATTGAGTGAATTGGGTGAACAACAGGAGAAGTATTCAAATTGATTCTCCATAAAGCTTTCTCCAAGAACAGAACATCATAGGCTTCAAACTTGTTTTATGGGTACTCAAGTCCCTTGTAAGATAAAACTACAAATGAATTAAGTTGTACCTATGTGGTGTTAATAAAAATCAATTTTCTAATGTGCTGACTAAAGACTCTTTGATAAAGGTGCCTTAACTACAGAATAGAAAAAGTAAGAAAAAATAGTGGTTAAAATTTTGGAGCTCCATGTATTCTGCACACTTCACTGTATGATATAGCAAATCCCACTGTGTCTCTTTTTATTCTGAAACTGACAGCTATAACTGTGCCATGTTAACTGCAGTTAAAATGGAAGTACCACAAAATCTTGAGTGCCTGAACTTGCTCAATTGTGGCTCATGAATGCAAGTGCTATGTGTGGCCAAAATATAGCAAATATATACTGAAAATGTTGATGAGTTTGGTGAAAGAAATTTGATATTGACAAGATCACTACAAGAATGCTGCTCTTACATGCTCAAGAAAATACGGTACAACCACACTTTTATTTGCTGTTTATCACATTTCAGCTGCGATCCACCCTGCAGCAAGTTCAGATGCTCAGATTTTGAGGATCCCCACTTTAGCTGCAGGTAATGGTTATACTTCAGAAGAGAACACACAGAGGTATCTAATCCTTTGAGCTAGACATCAAGTTCACACAGTCAAGTATGCAGAATGTATGGAGCTCCAGTCATACCCACACGTTTTTCTTGATTTTTCTATTTTTCTCAAAGTTATGAAACATCTCTGTGTTTTGATGCAGTCAATATTTCACCAAGAAAAGTTTTTTACGACATACAAAGTTTGGAGTGTAAAAATTGACATAGTTATCTTCACCTCAAAAAACAAATTAACTTTTTTGGTAATCTCCCCCTGCCCCTCCCCCCACAAAGATAACTTGTCAATTTTTATCATAAGAAAGCTCTTTCTTTTCTCTATAAATTAAAACTCAAAACATTTGACTGCAGCAGAATCGACTTCTACATGCAGCTATATACAAGTTTAAAAAAACTAGATAGTTTATATAGCTCACAAGACAAAATGTGAGCAACTTCTGTATAACCTTTATTGAGCATTACTGTGCATGTATATGGGGACATGGAAATGGATTGGGTTGAATGGGAATTAACCCAATGCAGCATATTAGTAAAGGAATATCATATTTGGCATTAAAACACAAAAGAAATCTTTAATTTTAGACTTGAACTGTATAGAAATATAAATTCCTCATGTACTATAGCTACAATT
The DNA here is from genome assembly GCA_028752905.1 of Cladorhizidae sp. MBARI D1340-BT2. Taxonomy (NCBI): domain Eukaryota; kingdom Metazoa; phylum Porifera; class Demospongiae; order Poecilosclerida; family Cladorhizidae; species Cladorhizidae sp. MBARI D1340-BT2. Next base: position 21,435,934 of record JAQNBH010000012.1, read on the forward strand.
TATTTATGTGGTGATTCTAAAATATGATCTCTAGATCAATCTGGTGGACCTTCTCCTTATAGCAGCCATGGGACCTCCAGGAGGTGGGAGAAATCCAGTGACCTCTCGTTTTCTCCGACACTTCAACACAATTTCAATCAACGAATTTGATGATGCCACTATGACACTTATTTTCAGCCGAATCATAAAGTGGCATTTCTCAAAGGGGTTCAATCCTGAGTTCAGTGAATTAGGCATTGCCATAGTGTCCGCCACTACTGCAGTCTACAAGAGTGCTATGAGTAACCTGTTGCCCACTCCTGAAAAGTCGCATTATCTCTTTAATTTGAGAGATTTTGGCCGTGTCATACAAGGTAAGAATTATTAAAAAAAAAAAATTTTGCAGCCTCAAATAGCCCTTTATATTGCCATAATGGACATTTCATTTTAAGAAGACACAGCAGAACATGACTCCTGATCATTGAGAATTAACAATAAATAAGTTCATTCAGCAGTCTTATCAAAGATTCACATGTTGCATGCAGTGGATGACTTATACTCACAGAAATTCCAGGTGCAGTGGAAGTTGTGTATGGCCAATATCCTGCAAAGCCTGTCCAAGCTATCTCTTCAAACCATGCACCAATACTGGAAATGGATTTCCTGGCAGCAACTTCTTATTGTGAAATTCTTCAAGTGTTGGGCAGGATATTTTACACTTAAAAAAAAAATCTTTTGCTCCCCGACAGTACTTTTGTTCATCTTCAGTCAGCTCCAACCTGATTGCTAGAGCTTCTCCATCAAGTCGAGTAAGTAATTTCAGGGCTTCTTTGGTTTCGTTCCATTTATTAGCTCTGCTACAAATCTCAAAGCATTGCTGAGCATCACCAGTGGAGAAGAGAGAAAGTGCACTGATCTGACGGTTGGCCATCTGTACTGTAGTTAGCTATTCAGCTGCTACCAATGTAATATCTCTGTACTCAGCTCACAACAATCTATCTTGTATTCAATCTACATACAGTTTATATAGGAAGGAACCTTCTAGAACATTCTGAACTAGCAGATAACTGATTATGTGATACAGTAGATGACTAATGGCATGATTGACCTGATAATCTTTGAGTTACTTGTATGCTATTGAAGTGTCAATATAAAAGACACTACATAATCTTTTCTTTTTTAATTTTTGCAACTGCATAAGATAGAGTTGCTCAAATACTATTTTTGTGGAGATGATCAGTACTTAAATTGTAGCACACGAAGCAACAGTCCCATAACATCTCTAACAGCAACTCTTGTTCCTACAGGCTTGTGCATAAATCACTTTCCTATAAGATGATCAAGTGGTTGGGTTTTCACTGCCAGTAAAATTATGTGTAGATATCACATGGAAATATATTGCAACAGCACTGATTAGTCCTTTGTAATGGAATGTGGCATGCAAAGGCTTGCTAGTTAGTTATTTATTTTTAAAAATATTTTTTACTGTGCAGGTATGATGCTAAGCCACTCTACCACCTTCACTAGCACCAATGCACTCAAGCGTCTCTGGGTCCATGAAGTTATGCGGGTGTATTACGACCGTCTTGTCGACGATTCCGACAGAGAATGGCTAATCAAATACCTCAAGGAGGTTACCAAAGACAAATTTGGTATTGGATTTGACAAACTTTTTGAAGAACTGGATGTAAATAAGGATGGAGTAGTAGAGGAAGATGACTTGCGGAGTCTCATGTTTTGTGATTTCGTTGACCCAAAGAATGATCAGAAGCCATTTGTGGAAGTCAGCAGCGTGGATAAGCTGAGACTGGTGGTGGAGAACTACTTGGATGAGTATAACAACATTAGCAAGAAACCAATGAACTTGGTCATGTTCAGGTGTGTGTAAGAGTTGCTGCCTTCTTATTGTTTGTTTGTGTTGTTATAATCATTTTTGTTGTTCTTGCTATTGCTGTTTACGTTGCATTTTTGGGGCCTTTTCTTTTTGCTTATATTATCATTATTGCTTTAACCAAAGTTTGTTTGTATTGATATTGTTAGTTTTGTAGAGTAGCTAGCTATTGTTATTGCTGTTGATGTTGTTGCTGCTATTTTTAGCATAGACATAAGCTGAATTCTAGTACATACTGGAATAACCTACTTTAAGTCCATCAGAGTGTTCTGGCCTATATTCAGAATGTATGTAGTGAATCAGCTCAGGTAATCTCATGTTTCTTTGTCTTGTTTAGTGTGAAACACTTTCAGTTAGAATTTAGTTATGAAGTATGTTAGGAATGAAGAATCATACTTTGTGTGTCAGGATAATTTGACCTGCGTCCTTGATAATAGGCATGTACACTATGTGCTGTGTACTATATAAACATTATCCAATATTTTTTCTTTCACCCCCAGGTTTGCCATCGAGCATGTGTGTCGTATTAGTCGTATCATCAAGCAACCTCGCAGCCATGCTCTCCTTGTTGGCGTAGGTGGGAGTGGCCGGCAATCTCTCACCAGGCTAGCAGCATACATGTCAGACTATGAAGTGTTTCAGGTATGGGTACACCACATCTGTACCAAATAATTCGGTGGTAAAAAACTAAACCAAGAAACTAAAAAGCACATGTATGTCGATTGTTAGAACTGCATATCAGCGAGATTTTCATTATTTTTGATGCAAGATTTTTGATGTAGGATTTTACATACTTTTAGATGGAGGTTCATATATAAAGATAGCAAATATTTCCAAACTAAGACTAGTCATTTGATGTGTTGCAATGTTCATACCATCACAGGTTGAAATTGGCAAAGGTTATACTCTAGTGGAATGGAGAGAAGACTTGAAGAAGATTCTCTGTAAAGGAGCCCAAGGCTCACCGGCAGTATTCCTCTTCACGGACACTCAGATCAAAGAAGAAAACTTTCTTGAGGACATTAGTAATCTCCTCAATTCTGGGGAGGTACCGAACATGTTTGCCATTGATGAGAAGAATGAAATCTGCTCGAAAATGAGGAAGATTGATAAGTAAGTGTATTTATAATCCACTTAAATTTACTCACTCGACGTTTCAGCTGATGCTTAGCAGAAATGTGAATGAATAATTTATTGAGAAAGTCATTATATCTATTATGTCAACAGAGAGTTTCTTGGCAGGTATCTCTATTTTAATTATATCTTTTACTTTTAAATGAACAATTGGTAAAATATCTCAGTTCCCTATAACATTTGCATACTATTGCACTTTAAAGGAAAATTAGGTTAAAGATGTGCACCGATAGTTATTTATGGGTACACTGTTGTCAAGATGTGATAATGGCTTCCTGCTCATAAAATTATTCTCATCAGCATTTTAGTACATTGGGCATATTCTAGGCTTCTGGGAGTTGAAAAGAGGCCAATTAGAACCCTAGGGAGTTTGTGTATCCACACGGATGCCATCAGGTGGTGAGTACTGAGTGCTGGTTTCAACTGCATATAGAAGCGTTCAACAATGCCATTTGACTGAGGTTGGTAGACAGATGTGTGGTGCTTCTGCATCCATAGGTGTATGTATACTCAGCATGTGGCCTTCTGCAGAAATCACGTTACTGTTAAGACAACAAACATTTTGGCTGGGTGCTCTGGCATTCATCAGGAATTCCTGATGGCTAAAACATTGTGTCGGAATGTCGAGCGAGTAAATTCAAGTTGATTATTGGGAAAGTCTTTTTTTGTTTGTCTTGTTTCTACTCGTTTGTATTTTTGTAGTCAAGCAGCCACCTACAATAAGTTACTCCAGCGTAACAACAGAAATAACCAACCATAGATGTTAATTATAATGTAAAATAGACACATTTGCCAAAGTCTGGACTGTTCATTATTGTCACAGGAGTAAACTTCTGGGTAAACCAAGTGATCACTTCTTGGCACTAAATGTGTAGTTGTTAGTGACTCAGCTCAGTTCTGTGCCACTAGCTAAAACTCTTACAAGAGTAAGCTTCTGAGGAAACCAACTGATACACATGCATTATATGTCATATTTTTCTGAAGGTTTGTGTTGTTAACTATGTCACAAAAGTAATCTTCTGAAGAAACAAACATGTACAAAAATGTGCAGCTGCTTATTGACTCGGTTCAGTTAGATCATTATTGCACGTGGATGAGCATGTTTAGTTTATGATATTTTTGTCAATCGTTTACCAATTGACTAGAGAAAGGGATTGTGCTGAATCGAAAAATATAGTCATTGCAATCCATTTGACATTTCAGAGTTTTTTGTAGTAAAATTATGACCGAATTGTTATATCAAATGCGAGTTATATGTGGAAGAGTAAATAAATACATAAATACATAGATAGATGGTGCTGAATCAAGAAATGGATTAGTCGTTGCGCATTGGACAACTTAGAGGCTTCTGGAAGTGAAATTATGAAGTGAGGACATATTAAATGCAAGTTACCATGGAAGGTACATGAATGCAAGATCTTGAAGACAAAATTTTAACAATTTTTGGGATGCTAGTTTACTACTTCATGAAGGATTCAGCCATGCTTGAAGGGTTATAACTGGCCTACCTTTTAGGACATTAAGAACTGCAAAAGTGAGTTTTATCTTAAATAGGGGTCAATACTAGTGGAGAGTGGGGTTTCAGGCTGATATGACATCCAGTGGCCTCTATACACCCAACACATACACACAAACATACACCCACATAACACACACACAACACAGACACACACACACACACACGCACACACACACAAATCAGAGGCATAATTGTATGCTAAAATAAAATAGCTAATGCCATACTCTTTCTGGTGATGGTGGCTTCCAGTTAGCTTGGATTCCAATGTCACCGAACACAACATAGTTTATTCCTGTTCCTATGTAAAAATACACCTTTGTTCAAAAGTTGACCTATCTAGCTTCAAAACTGTGGCCATGCATGAAAGACAAACACACACACACACTACACACACACACACACAGAGAACACAACACAATGTATTATACTGTATATTTCATTAGGGACCAACTTTTCTCACCATTTCTTAACAAATAGCTTCTGACATTGGGACACTGCATATTACTCACGATAAAATATATTACAGGTCACGGGAGAAAGTTAAGCAGACAGATGGGTCACCATTGAGCCTGTTCAACATGTTCATTGAGCGAGTGAGAGACCAGATCCACATTGTTCTAGCCATGAGTCCAATTGGTGATGCCTTACGGACAAGATTGAGGAAGTTCCCTTCTCTTGTCAACTGCTGCACTATAGATTGGTTCCAGAGTTGGCCAGATGATGCTCTGACAATTGTGGCTAGGCGGTTTCTCAGTGATGTTGAAATGAATGATCAAATCAAAGAAAAGTGCGTGAATATGTGCAGAGAATTTCACCAAACCACCAGAGCTCTCTCCACTCGCTTTCTCAATGTTCTCCAAAGGCATAATTACGTTACGCCAACATCCTACTTGGAGTTGATCTCAACATACAAGACTCTACTTTCTCAGAAGAGAAGTGAAGTGTCCAAGTTGAAAAGACGTTACGAGACAGGCCTGGAGAAACTGGGATCTGCCAGTGATCAGGTGGCAGGAATGCAGCTAAAACTGGAGAAGCTTCAGCCCCAGCTGGAAGAGTCCAGCAAGCAAGTACGCATGTGTATATATGTGTGCAGGTATTGAACACTCTACCGAATATGCTTGGCATCTTAAAACATTCTCTGTCAAATATCTTTCATTGTATCAAAGGTATCTGCAATGATGGTGGTGATAGAAAAGGAGTCCAAGGAAGTTGCAGAGAAGGAGATGTTGGTAAAGGCTGATGAAAAGGTGGCCAATGAACAAGCTATGGCTGCCAAGGCTATAAAAGACGAGTGTGACTCTGACTTGGCTGTGGCTATCCCTATCCTAGAATCTGCCCTCAATGCTCTGAACACTCTAACCCCTCAGGTATATATACACATTTGTTACACACACTATGTTGTACACAGTCAAGGTATCATAATGTACTCTAATATGTGTGCATTAGTTCATACTAGTCAAGAGTTTACCATTGTAGACCAAAAACATTTACACATATTAATATAATGAACACCAAGTATAATAATATAGGTCGCCCTATATTAATAGGTATAGGGTCCTGTCAATGTTTGTTGTCTATATTGGTAAATTCTTGTTTCAGTTATTTTTTGACTGATATATAAATATCTTATCTCTACATGAGTGACTAAGTTTAACACCAGAACTAACAACTATTATTACTGTGTTTATTGATCTTCAAAACATTTTCATTTGTTTCTATTTGTTTTTTTAGTCAAGCAACCTACGAGAAGTTACTTAGCATAACACCAGGAATATATCACCATATTTAGTACTAAAGTAGACACACATGTCTATGTACACAGAGGCACATGCATTATAAGTAATTACCTGGTTTTGTTATATATAAGTCTGTATATTAATTATTTAAGCATGTATTGATGTGATGACCTTTACCAATTTTCAGGTGCGAATCAGTGTAGAATTTGAGAAATGGATTAGTTATTGCTTGGAAATTTGAAGTCTTAAATTATGGTGAGAGGAAAAATTAGATAGATAGATACATAGATACTAGATACAAAATGAAGTACATGGTTTTTAGTGGTTTTGGGGACTGCCGGTTTTCTACTTTCAAGGATTCAAGACACACTTGGTGTATTGTGCCTAAGTGAGTTTTAGCTGAGATATAAACTTTAATTTTTGGCTATTTTGAAATGGGTGTAAACCACAGACAGCTACTGCACTCCATAGATACATAGATGCAAAATCATGAAAATGAACTTTAACTTTAGGGGGGGTGGCAGTTTACTACCTTCATGAAGTATCCATGCACACTTGAAGGGCATCAAAATTGACCATTTAGGATACTAAGGAGCTGCCTAAGTGAGTTATAAACTCTGGTTTTTCTTAAAAAAGTAGGGGTCAAACCAATATGGGGAGCAGGGGTTCATATAGGATTTACAGTTTGGGGGGGAACGGGGGAACTCAAAATGTTTGGTGTTTACGTGATGGGTGTGCGTAAGCAAACCACAAGTAGAGGAGGGTGTGGGGGCATGCCTCCCCAGAATTTTTTTGCTCTCAGATTGATTCTGAGACATTTTGAGGGTACTTTCCTATAGTTAAAGTACTAACACATGGATAGAACATTCTAGATTATGACACAATTGCATCTTGTCACAGAATAGTTTTGTGGCAAGATGCAATTGTGTCATAATCTGAATGTTCTGTCCATGTGCTATTATTCTGTGGTTAGCTTTCCTAATTCTAGTGTAGATTAAATCTACACTACAATTAGGAAAGTTAACCACAGAATAATAGCACATGGACAGAACATTCTAGATTAACACATGTGACACAGCATATTCTAGATTTATTCACAATTTTGTATATAAAGAGCAAATACTTCAGCTAGTAGCATTCTGCAACTAAATACGACCCAGAGAAATACAAACCTACACAAATGGACCTCAGGAACTTTTTTACCAGAAAGCGAGTGCGTGCTGGGTCTAGTAGAGATTCTGAGGACGACAGAGATGTAGTCCCAACTACGTCGACTAGTGATGCCTTGACTTCCACCGAATCCGAAGCATCAGTAGGTAGATCAGTGTGTTCCAAAGCGCAGAAGAGGAAACTCTACAAAGCCAGGCTCAGCTACAAGAAGGAGTGGGAGCAGAAATATCCTTGGGTGTACTGCGATGATCCTAAGCAGAGCATGTTCGGCAAGCTCTGCCAGAAGCGAGGAAATGCACCTTCTACAGCCAGGGTGCATGGACCACTCGGGGAAATTCAGGATTGGAATCATGCTACTGAACAACTCAAGGAACACAGCCAGTCAAAATGGCACAGAGATGCTGTTATCCAGCTCAAATGGCAGAACAAGGAAAGGAGCAGAGTGTCCTACAACTGCAATGTTCAGCATCTGCTAAGGAGCCTGAAGAAAGGAGAGCAAAGAACAGAAATATAGTGCTTAAGCTTTTGAGATAGATATATTTTCTTGCCAAAAATCGCCTGCCACATTTGATCCCTTAGTCCAGTTGCAAATTGCAAATGGAGATGAACTTCTCCAGCAACATGTCAAAGAGTGGCCACAAAATGCTCAGTACACATCCAAATTTTCTGCAGTGATGTTTTTAGAGGCCATCAATAGCTGGCTAGATAGGAGGCTAATTAAGAGCTTAAAATAAAGCCCATACTTCTCTGTGTTAGCTGATGAGTATGTAGATATTAGTACTACAGAAGAGCTGTCCATCTGTTGTCGGTGGATCGTAAATGGAAAACCAGAGGAGCACTTCCTTACAGTGCTCCACATATGTACCCAAGATGCTGCTACCATTTCAGATGCAATCAGCTCCTTCCTTGAGTCAAGGAACCTGGACTATCATAAACTAATAGGCCAAGGTTATGATGGAGCAGCCACCTTTGCCGGAGAACGCAATGGAGTTCAAAAAAGGAAACTCTAGCTGCACATTCCTTTTACATCCACTGTGCCTGCCACAGGCTTCAACTAGCAAGCATGCAAGCTGCTAACATTGTTCCAGAGATCAAGAAGATGTTTGGAACTATGGGAAATATATGGAAGCTCTTCTTCTACTCAACCAAGAAAGCAGAATCTCTCAAAGCAGTCCAGTCTGTCTTCAAGCTACATGCACTTAAGATTGTGAAGCCTAGTGATACCAGATGGCTCTCACATGAACACTGTGTATGGGCTATTTACCAAGAGCTTCCTGCCCTTATCGTCACCCTATAACAGCTGTATGAGACATCAGGTGATGCTGAAGCATATGGTATTGGTGCTCTCCTTGCTACTTACACTGGAGTTGCTAGTATTGTGTTCCTGTCAGAAGTTCTGGATATCCTGGCAAGGATGAAATGTTTCGATGCAAAGAAAGCTACTCAATTTGAGCAGGTTACCGGTACTTCTGAAAATCATGATGGATCAACTCGAGCATCTAAAGGATGAAAGAAGTGAGTGGTTGGGCTCAGTCAAGTCTGAAATATCTCTGTTGAAGGAAAAACACGATAACACTCGGCACACATGGATCTGCACGAAGCCGTTGGTCTCCTATCACAACCACAGCCGAGTATTGAACTCTAGTTGCAATTCCATACGTCGATTCCCTTCTTCTAAATATTAAGAGTCGATTTACTGATAAAGCCGTGAAGATTGTTACTGCCATGTCCATATTCAGTCCCTCCCTACTACCCGCTGAAGCATCCTTACCATCATACGGCAGCGAGCAAATCAAGATTCTTGCCGAGTTCTATGGAAAAGAAGCAGAGGTTGAGTATGCAAGGATGACTTACACCTCACCTCCATTGCTTGATGGCAATTAGCTTATTTCAGAGTGGAAGATATTTAGACGGGCTTTGCTAGTGGAGAAAAAGGCAATAATGGAACGTAAAGAAGAGTCGGTATCTCCTAGCACGCAAGAAATCCTGGACGAGATGAACAAGTCACATGCGTACGGGGGAATTTTCCCTGAGATGTGGAAGCTATTGACATTACAATGGCACTTCCTGTTGGCACAGCAACAGTAGAGCGTTCCTTTAGTCAAATGAAGTTGATTAAAACTCGCTTACACAGTCGTCTATCTGACTCGAACCTAGAACATTTAATGAAAATTAGTATAGAGGGAGAAAAATAGACGCATTTTACTTTAATTTAGTACTACTGAACTCACTGTATTGTAATTTTCACCATGCATTATTGTATACCTTCACTTATATATTAATAAATTGTTCATGCATAATTATTATAATTTTATGACCGTTGATCATCTTTGAATTTGCTATTGCTTCTACGTTCCCTTCTCTGTACTGCTCTTTTTTTTCTTCCCGTTACTGTAATGTATTACATAAGAAATTTCAAATAAATTTTTATTGTGAAAATTCTTGGGGGGGGGGGAGAAATCGTTTTGGGGGAGGATATCCCAGGGCTTCCCCCCCCTGTATGAAACCCTGGGGAGTGCTACCTCATTTCCCCATTCTATAATAGAGCAACTGTCTGCTTATGAGTGGCTTATAGACTCGGCTGCCTTTGGCACACATGTCACCCATAATAAGAAACCTCTTGATCCCACGAAGGATCTGGGCCTTGTTTTGGGCACTTAAACCATACCCTCTGGCTATGCAATACCACCAAATCTTTAAAACCAGGATAAGGGCCAAAAATATAGGGTCAGCACTGAAGGTCACAATTTAGTGTGGGCTGGATGGGGGGGGGGGGGGGGGGGGAGAAGGGGGGGAGGGGAAGGGATCACTTAAAATCCCCTCTGAAGCCAACTTGTGGGTAGTACATAAATATGGCAATCTTTGGGCCTACACATGTCACACACTATTACAAACCTCTTGACACCAGGAAGATTCTGGACTCAATTTTGGGCCTTTAGGCCATTTCTCCTGGCCATGAATACCCCCAAATAGCCATAATCGCCAAACTAGGGCAGACACAGGATTTACACTGAAGTGTAATGTTGCAAGTCTAGGTCAATTATGGGGGGAGGGGGGTGGGATACCACAAAATCCCCCCTGGAGCCAATTCATGGATGATACATCCAATAATTTACAATGTTGCTGAAGGGTAAATGAAGTATTTGGACACTTTGGTCTTACCACACGTGTCACATACAATTGGAAATATTTTGACCCCAGGTATTTTTGGACCCAGTTTTGGACTCTTAGCTATGCTTCCTGTCCATGTTATGCTCCCAAAAATCATAACATCCAAACTAGGGTATATACAGGGTCAGTGTCATGAAGTGCGATATTGTAAATTTGGGCCAATTTAGGGATGGTGAATCAGAAATATCCTGCCTAGGGGCAGGTATTTCTGCTAGTACTTTATGTACTATGTATTTATAGAAATGATAAAGTGCATGTAGGATAGTATATTTGAAGAAAACAGTATATGTGATGATAACTTTTCACCACATGTGCTAAAAGGCATGCATATATTGTTTTCCTTTACTAGGAATATCCACAGTTCATTCCCAGATGTGTACACCCCATGCTCTCTCTGTCAGACCAAGTTAATAATGATTAACAGATCATCTGTAGATGGCTAAGTTTCTAGACACCCATGGATTATCTATGGATATCCACTTATCAGAGCATCTGTGGATGTCCCCAATAACTTGGCCATTCATGAATAATCTGTTAATCCTTAGTAACTTGGTAATCTATGGATACTCTGACAGTGGATGGAGTATATGTGGGAATCCAAGGATACTCTGACAGAGAGAGCATGGGGTATATATGGGTATCCAAGGATACTCTGACAGAGAGGAATGAGATACATGTGGGTATCCAAGGATACTCTGACAGAGAGGAATGAGATACATGTGGGTTTCCAAGGATACTCTGATAGAGAGGGTATGAGTAATATGTGGATATCCAAGGACTATGTGGGTATCCAAAGATACTCTGACAGAGCAAGTATGGGTATATGTGGGTATCCAAGGATGAGTGCTTGGAGTATATGTGGGTATCCAAGGACACTCTGACAGAGAGAAATGAGATACATGTGGGTTTCCAAGGATATTCTGATAGAGAGGGCATGAAGTATCCAAAGATACTCTGACAGAGCAAGTATGGGTATATGTGGGTATCCAAGGATGAGTGCTTGGAGTATATGTGGGTATCCAAGGACACTCTGACAGAGAGAAATGAGATTCATGTGGGTTTCCAAGGATATTCTGATAGAGAGGGCATGAAGTATCCAAAGATACTCTGACAGAGCAAGTATGGGTATATGTGGGTATCCAAGGATGAGTGCTTGGAGTATATGTGGGTATCCAAGGACACTCTGACAGAGTATATGTGGGTATCCAAAGATACATCAACAGAATGGGATATATGTAGACATCTATGGATGAAACTGTGGTTATTTCTAGTAACTTGGTTGTCCATATGACACTGACTGATAATGATGCATCATTATCAACTTCATAAAAGAGCCAAAGGAAAAAGTCTAATCAGCTCTTTAAAGCCAACCAATGAAAGGAGAGGTTAAATATTAGTAAATAATGAACACAATGCCTTGATAGAATACACAATATAAGTTTTCAACACAAATGAGTTCTGTTTTTCAGATCCTGTGTCACATACTGTACATATCTCAAATTTTGATATTTGTGTGAAATGATCAATGATGTTCTCATATAGGACATTACACTGGTGAAGACGATGAAGAATCCACCTTCTGGAGTTAAGCTGGTAATGGAGACTATTTGCATTCTCAAGAAAATCAGACCCGATCGTGTACCGGATCCATCTGGTTCTGGAAAGATGATAGAAGATTTTTGGGGCCCATCAAAAAGGCTACTTGGGGACATGAAGTTTCTGCAATCCCTCAAGGAATATGATAAGGTATACAGGTGTATAGTTGAATTATATATATATATATTTTTGAAATGAACCATTAAATGCTGGATTTATGACTGGGACTGCTTAGTCATTGAAAATACCCAGGAATAGAGAAGTAGCCTGTCTTTATTCTTATCTTTCCCTTTTGTTGAGAAGATGGTGATTATCATAACTGCTTTCTTGAAGCTCTTTTCTAGGTCAGATTTTACTGCAAGCAATGTGGGAGGGGAGAGAGGAAGGGGAGTGGGAGAAAGGAGGTGCAATTGAGGTGAAGGAATGAGCGGGAGAAGGTGAAGGGAGGGAGAGAGGAGAGGGAGGGATGGAAGAACATAAGTCATGCATAATAAAAGCATATGTTGTAATAGCAATGGGTAAAACATTCATTAAGTTTGTATTGTATATAAATATGTGGTTATGCATGCAGGGAAAATGACGTGTCATAATCAGAGTGGTTGAGCACATTATCAGAGTGATCATTACTTTCAAAGAATATCCAATGTGTTGAGCAGCTAAATAACATCAGTAGGAATTAAAAATATAATAAATGTTTGCTTCCATTTTTCTCAGGCCTGCTGCAACATCAAGGGCTGAGACTTAGAAACTAGGGCTAAACACGAGCCCTAGAGCCAGTCTCATGGCCTAAGATTTGGTCTGAAAAGTCATTTAAATGTTGTCACTGTAGTGACCTGACCTTTGCCATTTTTTAAAAATTTCCCTTCCATTTCTATTTACCCACTTCTTTTCTTTTCATTCTCTGACAATAAAAAGGCCCAGAGGACCTCTTTTTTAGTGTCCTGTACTGTTTAGCTCAAAACTCAGACAGCTACTAGATTTTCTCCCACACCACATGTAACTGCCACATATAATTTCAATATGTTCTACCTATTCCTTCTTTCATCTAAGCTATTTTCAATAACCAAAGCGCAATTAGCATGTTTAATGAGATCTAACTACTGTGGAGATAAGCTTTAATTTTTGCTGCATCCAGGATCTGATTCTGTTCATCTTGGCTCTGTCTGGTCAACCCAGGGATGGCCTTTCCTTGTCTTGTACCTGGTGGCTCCTCCATTGACATTAGGATGACATAAAATGCACAAACTTCTCTGGTTGGCATATAATATATGCAGTAGCTCTCTGCAATTCTCCAAGCTACTTAGAGTATACTACTTCATCTTCATTATTATTAATTGTATATAGTACTATGTGCAGTTGAAAAGTATATGGAATAGCCTTCCTATAGGAATGATCTCTCTCTTTCTCTCTCTTAAATTTTATGACTACCTTCATGGTGGTGATTCAGTCCCCTTATGGTTGTGCTGAACCATAACTGTACAGAGCTAGAATATCTTAATTACTACTACTATATATGACATGATTACTACGTTGCTTTAATTTCCACTATTTTTGTGTTCCATTCATGTTCTCATATATTTTAGGACAATATAAATCCTGCTGTTATATCCAAGATCCGTAGTACATACACATCCAATCCAGAGTTTGACCCAGTCAAAATCAGGAATGCATCCACTGCAGCTGAAGGCCTCTGCAAGTGGGTGTGTGCCATTGAGAAATATGAAAAGTGAGTAAATCCTCGTGAAATAGCACGATTACAGGTTTATTTTATCTGAGTAGTATCATATAGCAGGACACATATTCTAGGATTTGCTGATAGTCAATAACAAGAATTTGAGAGGAAATGTTTGTATATTCTTTAGCGTATATATACTGGAAACCATACGCTCTACTACTTTTCATCCTATCTATGAATTCATGGATTTGAATCAAAATATCAAAGCCACGATTACTTGAAAAATATCTTTTACTACAGTATAGTACAACTTTTAAAGGAATCAATTTAATTTTGGCAAATAGGTAGCTACAGCAGTTGTATAAATTAGATTATAAAGGTAGAAAGATGGATTTGTTGGATACTTGCTAAAAATCGATACAACACACACATATGCCTGCATACACACAGGGTGGCTCGAGTGGTTGCTCCGAAGAAAGCCAAGCTGAAGGTGGCAGAAGCTGACTTGGCAGTTGCCATGGGAGAATTGGAAACCAAGAGAGCTGACCTGAGAGCTGTTCAGAAGAAGCTGGCTAGCTTGCAAGCTAACTTCAAAGAAAATACCGACAAAAAACAAGAGCTTGAGGGTGATGTAGATACCTGCTCCAAGCAACTCAAAAGGTAAGCTACTGTATATGTGCCACTAATTCTGTGTGTGACTAAAAGGCAATAATTATACATGCCTCATGCTTTGGGAGGCAAAGTTGTATTTATTTTACATGTCATGCAACACATTCTGGATTGTGAGAAGGAAAAGTATCTTTCTCAATCTTTCAGCTATGGTGCTTTTTGTTGAGCTAGCTCTACCAGCCTTCCATCACGTTATCAATTTTCTCATCCACTATTATTTTTAGATCGTGGACTTGGCTTGTTGGCAAAATTATAAACTTTGTTCAGATAACTAACTGTCTAGTGTGTACCTAACTATTGCCCTGTTTATTGCAATGCTGCAAGTTGATTTCTTACCATCAAGAAGTACCCCCTATAGAGGCTTGGCCCTCCTAAATACACAACCCTGGTGATACCCCTGTGTATGTATAAATATGCATGTATGTATACTTAATCTTTCAAATTGGTTTGCCTCACTAATTGGCATATGGTACCCCAAAACAAAGTCACATGCCAGTTTAAAACTAACATTGGCAGTTTATATCTAGCTGTTTTAAGCGGATATTTCGGCCACTTCTAGCTCCAAAACGCCTCAAGCTACCTTGAATCCTTCACTAAGGTAGGTAAACCAGCATACCTAAAAAATCACAAAAATGCGTGAAAAACCTTGAAATTTATCTTCAAGATCCATGTATCTTTATCTGTTCCTTGCCTCGCATAACTTGCATACAATAAATTGATTTATAAAAACATTAGCAATGAAAGACTCCAATGCTCCAATATACACCCATTACTAATCTGTTTCTTGATTGTAGAAAAATAAGTTGTTGTCGATGAGCAACCAAGCAACTCATGTGCCGTTTTATTTCCATAAATTGGCAAAGGTCATCAATCTTGCAAACTTTCAGTCAAGTTATTCTATGAATGCAGATGAATTTAAACTGAGTGTTCAGTTTCATCTTTAGTAGTGTGTCCTTTGGCAATAAACATATATCTTCTATGTATGTTCTAGAGTTCTCATGTGCAACTGTTGACAAGTCTTTGTAGGAAGCTATAATATATAGATGATCCTGGCAGACTCTAATAACAAAACATCAACACTATATGATATGTTCTGACTTTCATGATCAAAATAATTATAAACTCTCAATGAACTCTCAGTTGACATAATAACATTAAAATCACCGTCTCAATAAATTTTATTGACTCGATGTTTCGACTAGATGAAGACTAGAGCATCTATATAGTCGAAACATTGAGTGAATAAGTTGATTATTGAGAAGGTGATTTTAAAATAGATAGAGGATTGGATATCTGCTTTGCATTTCTTCTCTGCCACAATGTTGAGGGATTCTGTAAAAAGGCAACAAAAACAAGCAAAAATACAAACAATTAAAAAATCAATAACAAACTGAACCAAAAATATAAAAGCAAATAATGTTGAATTTAAAAGAAAGGAACAAGAGTGTCCATACGTAGATCACAACCAATAAGATTACTCCATTTAATATTTATACTACATCACGTCATCTGTGGCTAATCTGATTGGTTAATAACTGTAGGTTACATAGGTGCGTAACCTATACTTTTAACCGGATGTAGTTTAGCGCATGCGCAATGTAGTATAGTAAGATAGCCTATACTCCACTCGCGGGGTTATGCGCCAGTGTAACCTACTCGATTGGGAGACTGGAGTTGGTTGAATAGCGATGGGAGGAGAAACAGAAGGTCCTGGCTGCAGCCACTGCAAAATATCTGGGCTCATAAATCCCTGAAGTTGAAGGAGTTTTTTATTATCAGTTGAAGGAAGTTGTTCCCAGCTGCGTGTTTATCTAGCAGTACTTTGTCAATAGCTGGGGCGCCTTGGTCAATAGTAAAAAATTCTTCCATTTCTAGTTGCTATGTAGTTTAGCGCATGCGCAATGTAGTATAAGTAAGATAGCCTATACAAAAGAGTCGGTTATGTGCCAGTGTAACCTACTCGTTTGCTGTTACATTCCTCGGCTTCGCCTCGGGGTAACCGCAAACTCGGAGGTTACATAGGCGCATAACCGACTCTTTTGTATAGGCTATCCTATACATAATTATAGTAATCTATAATGGTGGGTGTATATGATTTTAAACGGCATTTAACGTACAGTTTTGTTCCCTTTCTAGTAAATTCAATATAGTTGTTTTAATAGCATATATATATTTATGCTCCAGAGCAGAACAATTGATAGGAGGTCTGGGAGGTGAGAAAGATAGATGGTGCAAGGCTGCCAAGGACCTGGCCATACAGTATGAGAACCTAACTGGAGATATCCTCATTTCCTCTGGTATGGTGGCCTATCTTGGAGCATTCACTTCATCCTTCAGACAGGTATGCATACCACTTCATTGTTCATTTCAATCTTTCATACGGTTAGAGAAGACACTCTAAATCCAAACATACTGAAGCTAGTAAGATTGAGTCTGTTCCATCATCATCATCATCATCATTATCATTATTATTATTATAACCTAGCAAATAAGTTGTAGCTCTCTAGCTAAGCAGTCATAATTCTAAACAAAACAAGAGTTCAAATAAGTTAAAATATATTATTAAAACAAGAGCATCAGCACAAAATATCCAAAACTCACAAATACATATCCAATCACTAAGACTATATACATGTTCATGTGCACCACAGGAATTGATAAATATGTTATTATCACTAAGACTACATAAAGTTATGCACACAATAGTTATTACTGCATATACATGTAAATTTGTACATCATTGTAGTCACTCTATTAGCATACATCATATTCCGTCACAATTATTATTATTATTATTATTGTTGTTGTTGTTATTTACTATTATTGTTGTTATTATTATTATTATTATATTATATTATTACGGTGATTATTATTGTTTTTGTTGTTGTTGTTATTATTGAGTTTCCCACTCACCCCTGAACTGAGGCAGCATTCCCATGCTGAATGACCACAGATAGCTATTATTTATTATTATCATTTTGACTTGTACGATCTCAGCTGACATAATATGTTTTATTTGATTTTGTTTTTGAAGCCCTCTCAAGACTATGTATGTGAAATTACTCCCTTCTCTGTCTGTCTGATGTATTGTTGTGCTGTGAATTGCATGCATTCATTGTCTGAAATGCACTGCCATTGAGTGCAGATGCATTGCATTGTTTTTGTTTTTAATTTGCTCTGATGGAAGACAGAAGTGTTTCGGTTGAAACATTGACTTCAAAAACCAAAAAGCTAATTTAGAGATAAATCTTAAAGCATTATTATTACTATTAGTTTAGAAAATGTTACTGATAGCTAAATTGTTTTTGTCGTAACCTTACCCAGTTTAAATTTTACATTTAAAAATTCCTTCGGCTACAAAGAAGTGACAATTTAAAAAATGTGCAAATAACCGACTTTTAGACATGGCACTCGACCAGGTCATGAAAGAAGAAGTCTGTTCTCTGACTGTGACTATGACTGCAAATGGTAAAGCATTTATGTAGCAGGCATGGATAGGCAGAGATGGAAATGTAGGAGCTAAATTCAATGTAGTCAACTGAACCTCCCTAAGCCGCTGCTCTTACTCAATGAAATGGTGAGAGTAACCAAGAGGTCACTGTTGGGGAGTGTAAAAGTTTTAGTTGGCCTTTGTGCATTCAAACATATATCTGCCTGGTAGCTGGCTCCAGTCACTAAACTCCTATTTTGTGCCAATGATTACAATAACCTTCTCAATAATCAACTTAAAATTGTATTCTCTCAACATTTCGACTAGATGCTCTAGCCTTCATTGTTATTCCTGATGAAGGCTAGAGCATCTAGTTGAAACGTCGAAATACAATTTCAAGTTGATTATTGAGAAGGTTATTGTAATGTTATTATGTCAGCTGAGAGTTCAGCGAGAGTTAATTATAGATGATTTATCTGTAGTGCATGCATTAAAGTATTGCTAGTTAAATTAAAAAGCATTGTTTTGAATCATGAATTGACTGTGTATTTATCCCACATAATCATAAAATCGGGTTGTTAAAATTCTTGCTATTTAGCACAATCCAAACTGGTAACTGATCTTCTCGTTGACACTACAAGCATCTCTGTTAGGCATCCATAATATGGTATCTCACTCTGAAGTGCTGATCTTGCTGTTTAGCCCAAACCAAGCTGGTAAGTGCTCTTCTCGTTGTCACTACAAGCCATCTCTGTTAGGCATCCATAATATGGTATCTCACTCTGAAGTGCTGATCTTTCTGTTGGTGAAAAAAGTATCTGTCCTGCATATGCATAATAGCTTTACTGTCAAGGCAATACACAAAACATTGAGGCACAAATTACGACTACAACTACTTCTACTATGTCTTAAGTTTATGAACTTTTTGGTGCTGATTTGCAGGGTACTTCTAATCCTTGGCCCAGTTTTTAACAGCTGTTACTTCACATGCAGCTCCTCCTCCATGGCCTATGAAGTTACAAAATGTTTACAAATGTAGCTCATAGAGGATACCAACAATGTGCCTCTTGCAAGGATTGTTCTCATATTTGGCCAAACAGAGCATACATGGTGTCCAAATAATTATCTATGAATATACTTAGAGGAGTGTAGTTGGTAACAGTGTACATTTGAGAGGTCATCCCTACCTCCTCTCAGTCTGGCTCAAGAAACTATCTCCTTCTTAATGTGACTAGAAAGGCTATCTCTTTCTTGGTTTGACCCATGCACCAACTCCTTCTTTGACTTGATCGTGAGACTAGCTTCTTCTCTCTCTTTATGGTTCTGACTATATATACAAAGATATAAGAATCTACGGGTGCACACTATTTGGCATTTTTGTTTAGAAATGCCTATATATTTGGTGCTAAGCACAGGTTGTCTTGCAGGTTGTGGTTAGAAGTCAGCTCTAAACAACCAGGCTTGACTTTACAACATCAAGAAGTGTAGTACACTCCCTCTATTGGTTCAATTCATGCACATCAAAATGGCAGGATGCAAAAACATAACTATAAATGCAAAATATGAACTTTGCATTGTAGCTTGCTTATATGTAACTGTTTCTATAGTAACACAATCCAGACATCTATTGCACATATATTTAATAGGATGCAGGCATTATCAATTTATGACCCTATATAGGAACAAATCAACAGTTGGAAGAGCATATGTCAGAAATGTGGTGTGCCATGCTCAGATGACTTCTCTTTGAGTGCTACTCTCGGAGATCAGGTGAAGATCAGAGAATGGAACATAGCTGGACTTCCTAATGACAGTTTGTCCATTGACAATGCCATTGTCATCAGGTTAGTATCATTTTGAGCTGCATTTGTAATTACCACACGAGGAATTTCAGATCTGGAATAGTAAGCACTTGTTCACTTTCTAGCATGCATTTCTTAGAACAAGGTCTTAATTGAAAGTACTGCACTTCAGAAGTGTAGATACATACTCTGTGAATGCCAGAGCCTTGTCCTATGGAATTCTATAGCTGAGATGATTTGAAACTTTTAGCAGATTTGCTACTAAAATATTGACTAATTTTCATGCCTCAAAAATACCCTCTTACGAGTTATCATTTGTCACAAGAAATATGTTTGTAAGATGTAATGTGAAACACAATTTTCCTGTTTCTTCAGTAAAGCTCATCGTTGGCCACTGATGATTGATCCTCAGGGACAAGCCAACAAATGGGTTAAGAACATGGAAAAAGCCAACAATCTTCATATCATCAAATTGACAGATTCTTCCTTTGTTCGTACTTTGGAAAACTGCATCCAATTTGGAACCCCTGTCCTGCTGGAAAATTTGGGTGAAGAACTGGACCCAATCCTTGAGCCACTGCTCATGAAACAAACTTTCAAACAAGGTGGAAGCTTCTGCATCAAACTAGGAGACAGCACTATAGAATACTCCAAGGACTTTAGGTTTTATATGACCACTAAGCTGAGGAATCCTCACTATTTACCAGAGACTTCTGTTAAGGTGACCTTGCTAAACTTTATGATTACCATGGAGGGTTTGCAGGACCAGCTGTTGGGGATTGTGGTGGCCAAGGAGAGGCCAGAGTTGGAGGAGGAAAAGCATCAGCTCATTGTGCAGGTGTGTTTGAGACTCAACACATTATAGTGCCAAGCTTCTTATAAGGATATAGACTTCTCCTACAGCTAGTGTATTAATTTAAGAGATTGGAGAGTTTGCAGCAGCAATAGCAATAGTTGTAGAAGTACAAGTAGTAGACTGAGATAGTAGTAATATAATAGTAGCAGTAGCAACAGCAGCACTAGTAGTTCTAGTAGCAGCAACAGCAGCATTAGTAGTTCTAGTAGTAATAATAGTAGCAGTAGTAGTTCTAGTAGCAGCAACAACAGCAGTAGTAGTTCTAGTAAGTAGTAACAGTAGCAGTAGTAGTTCTAGTAGTAGCAACATCAGCAGTAGTAGTTCTAGTAATAGTAACAGTAGCAGTAGTAGTTCTAGTAGTAGTAACAGTAGCAGTAGTAGTTCTAGTAACAGCAACAGCATCAGTAGTAGTTCTAGTAGTAGTAATAGTAGCAGTAGCATTCTATTAGTAGTAACAGTAGCAGTAATAGTTCTAGTAATAGCAACAGCAGCAGTAGTAGTTCTAGTACATTGTAGTAGTAATGCAGTAGTAGTTCTAGTAGTAGTAACAGTAGCAGTGGTAGTTCTAGTAACAGCAACAGCAGCAGTAGTAGTTCTAGTAGTAGTAATAGTAGCAGTAGTAGTTCTAGTAGTAGTAACAGTAGCAGTAGTAGTTCTAGTAGTAGTAGCAGTAGCAGTAGTAGTTCTAGTAACAGCAACAGCAGCAGTAGTAGTTCTAGTAGTAGTAATAGTAGCAGTAGTAGTTCTAGTAGTAGTAACCATAGCAGTAGTAGTTCTAGTAGTAGTAACAGTAGCAGTAGTAGTTCTAGTAGGTATTACTAGAAGTAGGTGCCAAGTTTCTCTGGGTTTTTTAGTTTTTTATCCATCATGCTTATGCCTCCAAGTGACTTATATTATTCCTTAGTCTGCTGATAATAAGAAACAGTTGAAGGAAATCGAAGATAAGATTCTTGAGGTGTTATCCAGTTCTGAAGGTAATATACTGGAGGATGAAACTGCCATCGAGATCCTATCCTCATCCAAGAAACTCTCCAATGAAATTGAAGAGAAACAGGTCAGATTTTATCGCATACAACAAATATACTCCAGAAACTGGTAAATAAGAAGACTGCATTTATAATATTGTGTGTGTTGAATTATCAGTGGAGTTGAAACAGGAGAGGGGGGGGGGAGGGGGGCAGTGCCCTTCCAATAGTTATAATTGTGAAAGGGGGTTTACCCCCATATTTTCAGTGAAGTTTCATATCATGCACTTTTCTTAATAGGTATAGATTAATTGCTGTGGTCTTAGAAAAAGTGTTTCATGAATGATGTACACAGAAACCATGCGACATGTTTTGGAACACAATCAACATAAATGACACATAGCTTGTCAAATATTGTGCGAACAATTACTACTCCTAAAGGTCAGGGGTTTGGTATGTTCAATTTTTAAAACCTCCCGACTTCTTTTGAATTGTTGGCTCTGCCCCTTTAAACACAGTTGCATGAACTTACCAGCTTCTGCAGAGTCACTTTATGGCAAAGTAGTTATAGTGATTGTTTCCAAACACTCTATACAGTATCTGATGATAATTGCGAGTACCTGAAGGAGATTCTGACTCAGATAGTCATAATGAAATTACACAGTCTAACAAATCTTCTGCAACTTCACTGTGCAAATATTCTAGTTGTTATGACACTGATGTATGCCAACCAAAGATCCAAATGTTCTGAAAAAGACTGGAAAATCTTAGGCATAGGTATAAATATGCGGGGAAAATGCCCATTTTTAAAAATCTGCATGGCACAAAAGTTCCCATGGATTCACCTCTGTTGCTCTGAATATAGCCTACTGTTACAGATCTGCTTGCAATTCTGGCATAAGGGTATTGACTACCAAGCTGAACTACTGATAGTTTCTCCAATTGAAAAAAAGCAGTTCATAAATTCAGAGGTCATCATCTCTTGCTCACAGAGATGCATGTGCAGACAAGACTGGATTACAAATTGCATCAGTTGGTACACATTGCTTAGATGAGACTTAGGAAAAGAACAAGGACAATTTTTTACTAACTAAACTTGGCTCATTTAAAGTAAGGCCTTACTATTTGTAATGATCACATTGGAAGTTCTAAGTTAAGTGTGATGCTGGAGTGTGTTCTCGTGAGGATTGTGGGTAAATGAAAGCGATCACCTGGAATAATCAATGGCATGATGGCCCATAAGGTGCTACATTCATTACTGCTTTCCTAATGCTGGTTTGCTCTTATGGCTGATTAAACTTGGGACATTTTCAAATCTTGAACAAATAGATATTTGTGTCAGATTGGTTTCCGAAAAATATGAAGATCTGTCAGGTCTCACAGTGCTTGATAATACTACAGCTGATATAATCTAGTCACCTTTAAGAAATTGTCTAGATGTTCCATTTGAGCATGGTGCATGGCAGGTGTCAGTGCATGGAATTTTCAAAGTGGGATAAAATGTTTGACAATGCTGCAACAATTCCAGTTGATTTTCTAGCCCATGAAGCCCATGAAGCAGCAAGCCAATGAATTTTGTGATGAAATTCCTTAAAAATTCTTGACTCGGTTTACACTTCATACTGGAACACTTCAAGCAATTATTTGCAATTATGAAGTTTTGATGGAAGGTGCATCGCTTGGTATTGATGACTGTTCCTGACATCCTAGTGGAGTTCTTTTAATTGATCACTTTACCACATATTTAGGCTCGAGCTTTCTGATCTCATATTTAGCATCACTGAGCAACTTTCTATATAACTCCAAAGATAATATATAAATGTTGATGATAGCTTGCTTGCTGTGTTTGAGAGGCAATGAAGAGACCAAAGATTTCATAATTTCTTTGAAATAGTTTCACAAGAGGTTTCAGATACATGTAGCTCAGTTGGACTCCATCTACATGGCTTGCTTGAGCCAGTGAAGTTCAAAACTCTCTGCTGTTCATGTACTGAAGTTGTCAAAATGTCTGTCTCAAATCAATTCAGATATCATCTTCCCTTACTCCCAGCTTTCTTCCCACTTGTCAGATAAACTGTTCAACTGACTCCGACTCATGGCACCTTTAGTTAAAACAGGCTCACCTAACTTTGAAGAAGTCATCAATTGTGGATAGCACTGTCTATACACTTAATCATCTGCAGTGATGCTAAAGGGGACCAAAGTTTCCAAAGCTTCCTTGCCAAACTATATTCTCTTGCTTAGTGACTAGTCCTGAGGCTACTTCGAATCATTCATATTCTCTTCAGCCAAAGTAATTATCATAGAAAGTGAAGTTGAAGGGAGTAGTGTGTTCAAGCTGGATATGGAATATAACAGATGTGTTACAGCTAGTTTACACGATCACCATGTAGGGTCAGTGGTTCAGTAACATATAATATCAATCTGATATTTGACCCAGCAAATCAAAGCAAGAACAGATTTGATCTAATACAACTGTATTGGATTGATAAACAGTACCCATGAAGTTCGATGACCCTCACCATCATATAAGCAAATCATTATTAAAAACTACTGCATATTATTTTAATTGGTAAAGGGTCGTCTACCTGGCTGTGGCCTAACATGGTGCAGTCTTGTTTATAACTGTTTGTTCTTTGTTGCATCTTGGATATAAAATGAGTGTGGCTTAGTATCGCGCTTTAATTGCGCTTTAATTGTGCTTTAATTGTACTCATTTCCCCCCTAGGTTTACAAAATATTTGTTTTTAATCCTTCCCCGGTTGTTGCACTGATCAGTCATTGTAGCTGAAGCTGTTTTTGAAGCATCATTGACTTTCAACGGCTATTTTTTACAGTCCATATTGAACTTTATCTGGCTTTTAGTTTCCATAACAGTGGAGCATTTCCTCAGAGTTTAATCTCACCTCTGTACCTGTATCCAGCTTAAGGGAGTCATCACTGTTGAGTATGACAGCTAGGTCCAGGTTGACTGCAGGTTTGTTGAGACTATATTGAGGAATGCAGTGTCAAGATGGCTGCCACTCGAAAATTCCACAATTCCTATGAAAAACATTGTGCTCTGTAAATGTCACTTTTTCCCCACATTTAAAGATCACATGCTTGGCTGGATGCTGGAGGAGCGCTTTTGGATGGGAGTTTCATCTTTATCCTCATACCCATTTGTTCTCAAGATTGTCAACTACTTAGTTGTGGTGCATTACTCTTCATACTCAGTAGTTGTTAGAGCGAAAACAACAAAAATCCACTAATATGATTGCAGCCTTGATGTGGATGTTCTCATCACAGTATTCAAGAGATAGTGAGAAGTGATAACTGCTCTCAATACACCTCAAGTTAAATATACCCAGCTGTTCTTTGTTCCAACAGAGCAATGGCCATTGCTTAATGTTTGGTGAGGACCATGAAGCAACAGAAATTACTGAAGGAGTCTTCTAGTAAATGGGAATGCTCAGCTGCCTCAATACTTCACTTTCCTAATGCAACTTCAGCCCAGCAGTGCCACATGAGGAGACATTGTGCCTCAAGTGGACGAGCAATTGAAATCCAACAGGTCATACATTCAGGAATTTGAAAAATGTAAAAACAAAGAATGATCAGCACCAGCAATCCGAGAGTGCATCCCAGACAACACTGACATGCATGTGTGCAACCTCCAGCTCAGAGAAGAGTCATTGCTGGATACCCTGTCAATACTCTAAGCACAGATGTTCTGAGAAACTGACAACACCAAAATTTTGTTGCTCAATCTCGAGAGCCAACTGTGACAGATCAGATCATGATAAGCACACATACTGACACACCATCCACAGTTTCACGATTCTGCTCACCTTCCAGGCTGTAAACCTTCTGAGATTTTAAATGTGGGCTACACATCTAGGTACTAATTGTCTATGAGTTAGACAGAACATTCTAGAATTCTGGGTTATATGAATATGTGATTGAATGTTGTCAGACTGTTATGTATCATATGCTGCAATGGGATATCTTGGGGTTCCCAAGATATTTCAGATTATTACCAGTCTCAAATATCTCTGAATAATCTCTGAATAATCTTACAAAATCATTATAGGGAGTGCTAATATACTCTTCAATATTCATAAAACTGGAGACAACACTATGTCAGCCGGCTTCACACAGCACAGCCTCGTGTCATGAACAGTTAAATATTTGCCTATTTATCTTACCTGTCTCTAGAATATATTTCCTTTTTACCCATTAGGCTATTGCTGAAATTACAGAGAAGAAGATAGACATTGCTCGTCTGGGCTACAAACCCATTTCTATCCACTCCTCAGTACTGTTCTTCTCTATCACAGACTTGGCCAACATAGAACCCATGTACCAGTATTCACTCACATGGTACGCAATATGTTTGTTAGGATTGATATCACACAAGTCCGGTACTATGACAACCTTTCCTAGGACATCCTGGGGTACCCAGGATACCTGAGCTTATTGCAGGATGTCTCTAGGGTTCACTAACTATACATTTGATTGAGTGGGATTCTAAGGATATGGGTATTCAGCAAGGCTATGGGTATTCCAGAGCTAGGTCTGTGGGTACCCTCAGATAAGACTAAGGACACTCTAGGGCTGTGTGTATTCTAGAGCTAGGGTTAAATCAATATTACTATATTTATCATGTGCAGCACCAACTCTTATAAATTAACCAAGCACCTAAAAATTAATAATCTGCAGGTTTGTAAATCTCTTTATGCTGTCAATTGACAATGCTGAACAGTCAGATAACCTGGATACCAGACTGGGTTCCCTCCGGACTCACTTCACCTACTCCCTCTACTGCAATGTCTGTAGGTCACTTTTTGAGAAGGACAAGGTTAGGAATAACATTTAGCATGCATGTATACAAATATTAATACCTCCTTGGGAGTATTGTTATCTTGAACCAAGTTGGCAGTGCTACTAGTGAGCTAGTAAATTTTTCTATCACTTGACAAAATAAAACTTTCCTAGACATTTTTGTTGCCATTTTATTTTCTCTTTCTTATCTTAAATTTATCACATTTGCAGCTATAGAATTATACACCATTCGTATATTTAATATACTGTAACACACCCACTTGCATTTTCTGAAGGTTTGTTTCTTTTCATTGCTCTATTAGCTACTACCATAAAATGGTGACAGATGTGAGAACTTTTTTTGCTGCTATTATAAATATGATTACTTCACATGCATGGCATGGGACAAAGAGAAGCAAAGTGTAAAACTTGGGATAAACCTGAAGTTAATGAGACTTGGAATTAATTCATGAGGATACAGAAACTGCCTATTAGGTTATGATAGCTTGATTTCTATCTAGCCACAAATACAGCATTTTGGTCAAGGGGAAGGGTTGGTGGGTGATAATGGACAAAATGGGCCTTTGAATGTTTTCAAACATTTTACTAGGGGGGAGGGGGAAAAGAGGGGGAGGGGGAGGGGGGTGGTTCTATATTATGGCAATCTTCAACAAGATTTACTGGCTCTTAATCCTTGTTACATTTCCAATGCCTATGATGAATATGCCACAGCTGCTGTTTTCCTTCATGCTGTGTTCTGACCTACTCAAGTACCATAAAGAGGTGGAGGAAGAGGACTGGAGGTTTCTGCTGACAGGGGGCATAGGTCTGGGAAACCCACACTCCAACCCTGCTCCCTGGCTCCCACAAAAATCCTGGGATGAGTTGTGCAGGCTTGCTAACCTTAAAAGGCAAGTCAGTATTATTATTGTGTAAATAATTGACTTCTCTTTTTGATTGGCTTTATAGTTATTACAAAGATAGTCCTTCTTCAGGGTAAATATTGTGTGATACATTTAACATGTCTTTGCATACATTATATTCAGAACGGTATTTTAATACTCAGATTTAGTAACAAAGGATGAGTTAATTGAATAGAGGCTGTTACAAATGTATTTCATGCACTCTTCTGCGGTATCAACCAGAGGAACATCGGGGAAATAGTCATGCAGATGGACTTACTAGAAAAGACCTCACCAGGCCTGCTGCAAAGCCACAATACAAAGATATAGCTTTCTGGTGACCAACTGCATGACAGAGCATCTGTTATTGCATTGTAGACATGGCTTTGGTTTGGTGTCTACTCATTGTCTCTCCACTAATGGATAATACCTTGTCACCTTTGTTCAGATGTATCTGGAGCATGGGAGGTATATAGTCATAATGGAGAGATGTCTTCCTTTCTTATAAAGATATCTGGTCTCATGGGTGATCAATTTCTATATATTGGTTCTGTATAGATAAGTATATACAAAGACCATTCTGGAGTTGAATCTCTAACAGGACATATTTTCCTATGATATGTCTTTTAAATTAAAAATCTAGCAGAGTAAGATACACTTATATGTGATTGTGCAACCTTGAAGAGGCAGGTGGTGTACAAAGTAGCCCTGCAGCACCAACACAAGTTCTTCAAGAATGTGGTTGCAGGTACAGTGGTCGAGAAAGGTGGGATAGCTTGCACCTAAACCATTCACTTTAAATTTGTGAATACATTTATGAGGAGCTCCTAGTGTATTTGATCTGCCATGATATTCTGCTTGGAAAGCAACTTTCTGGCATCAAGATCCATCCTTTTGTCATTTCTCGTGCATGATTGTAGATATGACTTGTTGACTCACAGTCTGACTTGACACTTTGCTCCATTGGGTTGACTGCATCTTTCAACCTCCTGATATCCCTTCCTTCTAAGCTCAGGAGATATCTGGTCTCATGGGTGATCAATTTCTATATACATGTATTGGTTCTGTATAGATAAGTATATGCAAAGACCATTCTGGAGTTGAATCTCTAACAGGACATATTTTCCTATGATATGTCTTTTAAATTAAAAATCTAGCAGAGTAAGATACACTTATATGTGATTGTGCAACCTTGCAGAGGCAGGTGGTGTACAAAGTAGCCCTGCAGCACCAACACAAGTTCTTCAAGAATGTGGTGCAGGTACAATGAAAGCTGCCTCAAAATAGCTGGCGAGGAATTGGCTGATGCTCAAGAAGTCATAAACATGAAGTGGGATGAAGAGATTGTGATATGCAGGATGTTACTGATTCCATGGAGAAAAACAAGGAATGCCTAACTGAATATCTTGATCTTCTCCTTGCAAACCAGGTGAGTTCCATAGGATAATATAGCCTTGATCCACCCTCCCCAAAAATGCTTGGAAGCAGTGACTTTAGATGATCTCCCAACAATCAGGAAGGACCTAGGATGTAGCATATATTCAACGCCATGCATTGGGTTGCCACAGAAGGAATACTTTATCTCTGAAAAAAAGCCTTAGAAACAGCAGCAAGCTGAGGAGAAATGGCAAACCTTGTGGCATTGCTGAGTGCATGAATGACATGGGACTGGCAAGTGCTTCTACAAAACCCCTGGCAAACTTGTAGAGCACCTGGCCCTGGGTTGTAAAAGCATTGCAGCTGGAAATAACAGGTAGACATCACCCAGATACAGATACTGACATTCAACTGCTCCCTCATCCCAGAGAGGAGTTTGAATGGACAAGCCAGTGATGTCATCTACAGCTTTGTCCCAGACAGTCCCACTTGATACCTCCTAGCAGTGAAAATCAATTTGCTCATAAGCATCCCAGTCTCTTGTACAGCCAAATCTCCAAGGTTCACATCCAACCTCCACACATCATGTGGTTAGGATCCAAAGCGAGAAAGATCGCAATATAGGGAGTGAAGATGACTCCAAGAATGAGTGGTTGTGACTCAGCCATACATAGATAATGTTACTTAGACCAGACTGAGGTTGTAACATTGCAGCACACATACCCTTGCTGCTTGGTTGCCCAGCATCTATGTTCTGAACAGCAGTGTCTTCAGGAAGTGCCGATGAGGGTAATGATCTGTGGCTTGGTATCAGCTGACAGCTTTTTATCCATTATCTTGACTGTGTTTGGAACTCTGACATGGCCGCTTCCTTCTGCTCTGTTAGCAGCCAGCCAGATTCATCCATGGATAGATCACTGAGAATTCATGCATGATTTCCAGGAGCACTGCACACCTGAAATCATGATGAATTAGTCAGTGATCTATCGCTGGCTGGATCACATTACTACCATCTGGTCCAAGTCATGTTTTCTCTCACTAGCTGGGCCATATACCATTATCTGGACCAGATCAAGTGATCACAGCTGGCTGGGTCACATGACCAAGCCTGTTTGAAGTCTCATACAACCCATGGCTGGCTGAATTACATGACCACATTTTAGTCCAAATCACGTGATCTATGGGTGGCTGTGTAACATGACACCACCTGCTTCAAGTCATGTAATCACCATCTGCTATATTCATCTACACTACAGCTGTTTGGAGAGCCTACCAATGTCCAGTCTATCAGAAGTATGTGAAGGTCTAGTCCCATAAGGAAAACTATGACCAGAAGTATATATGTCACCATCAATGCCAAAAAGTTCTTGAGGTTCCTAAAATCCACTCTCAAGGTTCATGGATGTGTAATAGAAAAAGGCAGTGATGGTGACTATGCTACCAGTACAGTGGTGGTGACTATGCTACCAGTACAGTGGTGGTGACTATGCTACCAGTACAGCGGTGGTGACTATGCTACCAGTACAGCGGTGGTGACTATGCTACCAGTACAGCGGTGGTGACTATGCTACCAGTACAGCGGTGGTGACTATGCTACCAGTACAGCGGTGGTGCCTATGCTACCAGTACAGCGGTGGTGACTATGCTACCAGTACAGTGGTGGTGACTATGCTACCAGTACAGCGGTGGTGACTATGCTACCAGTACAGCGGTGGTGACTATGCTACCAGTACAGCGGTGGTGACTATGCTACAGGTACAAGCATTACCTTAGAACATAAGTGGTAATGACTCATTGTCTCGCCCATTATGCAGTGTCACAGCCAGTGATAACCACTCTAGATTATATGACCACAAGCATGCTCTAGACAAGGATGGTGATGAAGACTGCATACTAGAGACTACTGTAAGGGAGTACAAGTTGTGCAAAAACTTGGAAAGGTGTTAGAAAGCCCATGGATCCTTGAAGGCTGGGTTTCCCTTAGTCACTGACATATGCCAACCATAGGAGCAATAAGAGAAGGTGGGGTTTTGTCATTGAACTGCAGGGGTGTGTGGGATTCGGTTGGGCCATTTGAACATCTATTCCTCCAACAGCTTGGGAAGGCATCCATATCTGCATCCATCAGGGCAGCTGGCCTCCTCCTTCGAGGTGCAATCTTCTTCCTTTGAGGAGCTGGCACAGGACTTCACTTAAATATTTGCACTTGAATAGGCTGGTGCATGCAGGTGGCATGTTTGTGGGTTTGGCCTGGTGCATGTGGCAGGCACCATGAAGATATCATCTTATTGCATGGGGGTGGTGTGGGTGGGACTTCATGGTTCAAGGATCGTGACCTATTTTCTGATGGGTCCTTCTTATGAATTTGTTCTAATTGGGGTTACAATTGTGATAGTCACAAACAGCTTCCCACTATAGCTAGAGATTTACTTCTCTAATACAGTGGCATAAGTGGTATGAGCAGCTCCCAACTAAACCCAAGCGTTTGTTTCTCTGATATGGTTGACTAGTTCCTCACTATAATTGCTAGGAGTGGCTGATGGCATGTGCCTCACAAACGTCTCTCCACTATATTAAGAATTCATAGGGGTGAGTGATGGGATGTGCCCACACCTATACCACACCCAATGGATGGGACAACTAGCTACCATATGCAATGCCCAATCAGCCTGTGTTTTTTGGGGGAGTCATTGGACATCCCTAGGAGTTCCCTGGAGTCACTCAAGGTCTTCCCTTGGGTGGCCTTTGGGTAGGGTTTGTATTGTCTCTGGTGAGTTACCATATTGAACAGGTTCTATATAGAACACACTAAGGTGGCCCAGACCCTAGACAGGGTCACTTTGATGGGATGATCCATAGCCAGTGGCCTATATACTAATTAGGTTATCAATAGTTATGCAATGTAAGCTTAGTTTATCTCCTTGTTTTACTTACTCTGATTATAGGTTTGGTGGTATTCACACACATTTCAAGAAGAATGTCAATACCTGGAAGAATTATTATGATAGTACACACCCCCATGTGGAAGCAATTCCTGGAGAGTGGAATGACAGACTAGCCATATTCCAAAAAATTCTGGTCCTAAGGTGCCTCAGACCTGACAAGGTATGTAGAATACCTAATATCTCCAACACTAAGAAACTTATTGCAAATAAATGACTGTAGACTCCCCCTTTATGTTGCTTTGATTGCATATCAAAAGAAGCAAACTTCCCTCAGTTATGCAACAGGATTGAAATGTCAAGATTGACTTCATTTTAACTGCTTCATCATCGTAAACACCATATGGCATTTTTTAAATGACCATGACAATGAGCTATACACATAAAGATAGCTGGGCATGCCCAATCGTCTGCTCAGTCTGTATTTAAAACATCACGTAGGTATCTAAGGTAATTGTGAAGGCCAAACTCGCCTGTTTGAATGAGAAAAATGGTTTCGAGGCTAAATGTTGACAATGTTTTGGCAGCACTAGATGAGAAATATTTTGGCCTCTCTGAAGTTGAAAGTATTGATTAGGAAAGAGAAGAGATGTTTGCCTGCCATGGGCAACATACCAGAGACTTGAAAGAGTAAGCAGTTTTGAGTAAAATTGTGGATTCAAAACCTTATTTTACCAGGCCAGAGATAATTGTGCTGACTTGCCTTGCACCCGAGATATGGACTGTGGTGATGGTTAGGTATATAAACAACACCTCCCAGTAAGTAAATGGCTATACTTATAAGCTAGCTTTAGTAGCTATGCTCTAATTTTTTCCCGCGTATACCAATCTGAGTAAAATAGATTTACCCAGTGACTTTGCAGATACTAGCTAGCTAACTATCTATTTATAGTTAGCCATTTAATTATCATCATATCTCGATGTTTCGACTAGATGCTCTAGCCTTCATCAATCTTCATATAGTATTGGTGTAATTTTGAGTAGAGTATGTAGCAAAGAATGAGTGTATGCTTATAAACATACTAGCATGGATACCCTGTGTTGCCCAGTCAAGACAAAGCGAAGTATTGTAACAATAGTTTTCATAATGCAAAATCCAGTCATAAAGGTGCATAACACGTGGTAAATTTTACTTCCATGGGGGAGAAATACCCTCCAAAAATATAAAATGAGCAATTTCTTCCATTCCCATAAAGAAAGAAAACATCTGTAAAAGGGTCTATTACCTTCTGCCTGATATCTGGTATATCCAGGTAAAAAGTGAGGGAAATATAACTTACAGGGTGGCCAAGATTCTGCAAAAAGGCCAACAAAATTAATGAGCTACCTCCTCCATTACCCACCCCCTCCATTACAAAAAAAAATCAAAATTAAGAAAATGACTGGCCTTCTTTGGGTTGTTCTTAAACTCTACATAAAGTTTGGTCTGGTTCAGCTTATGATGTTTGTACATATCTGGTGTTTCCCAGACAAAGGACATATTACAGATCATCATTGTCATGAATAGTACTTTTGGATGCCACACTAGATTGATAATAGCAGGGGTACCCAGCACCAGGGGGTGAGGGTCAGTGGGATGAGAAGTGATGCAATATAAATCACGATTGCATTACAAAATTATACAAAATCCAACTCTAAAGGTAACTGATTAGCTATATGGAAATATAAGTTTTCTGGAGGAAGCAGAGCAGCGAAATGGGGAATGGAGGCAAAGTTTAGGGAGAGAGTGAAACAGATAGTGTCCATGTTTGGGGTTGTGATGAAAATAGCAAGCAGCAGTAGGTCACCTATCCCAATGCTAATCACAATTCAAATCTTCCCAGCAGGTTCCCTTTTCACTTCTACATCTTCATCTTATTCATACCAACAACTCTCACTGCCTCCCTAAATATTTTTTGTAAAACTGCACTGATTGTCATATATAAACAACTCACTACAATGACACACAATATACCAACAATATATTTTGTTTTTTCGATCTCTTTCTTGAACTTAAGACAGTCACTTGCATTTCCTGCCTTTTCTTCTTCAAACGCTCTCAACTGTCCTTCATTCATTCTCCTACAAGTTAAGGAATAGCAGCACACAAACCCAGGTAATACTAGACTCAGGCAATTAGGCATAAAATGTCAATAAGTAATATGCTAGTGAAGAAGGCTAGATCAGATCCTGGTTCTAGTGAACCAGATCTGTTCTGGTTTAAAAATGCTCTAGTATAGACAATCCTTGTGGTCGTGAATGAGCTGCTATAGCATTGCTACTGATTAGCTACACAAGATAGAAAACTGTTGCTATTTAAAGAAGCTACTAGCTACAGCGCTACAAGCTAGTACCACAACTGTCAAACCATTACCTACCAAAGTGCTAGAGTTAGATCTGGTAGAAAAACCATTAGCTGGATAAAGCTAGAAAACTACCAGCTAGTTATGTAACACTTTCAACTTACTTGCCACCAGTTTTACTTCACCCTGTATGTTTTAGTATAAACCTACCACAAGCAGGAGGAGGCTTTAGTAAGCTTGTTCTCATCCACAAATATTTACTTGAACATCATATGCTAAAGTCTAGCATTTTAATTGGTCAGACACTAAACACTGGATGCTGGAATAAAATATCTAATTCTACCATGTTCTATCATCATAATATATTCTATCTTCGTATCATGATGTTGCTGGTTTACAATATGGATGATATCCTATGCTTGGCAAGCTTCATATTGTGACCAGCCTTGAGTTGGCGAAACGGCTACCAATTCTTGCTCTTGAATATTTATAATACTTCACACTATGTACTGCAAAAGGATAGAGCTATCTCTCTGTGCTAGGCCAAATGCTTTAATTATTCCTCCTTAATTTAATTTCACATCCCCCAGGTAATTCCAGCCATACAAGACTTTGTTGTGGCTAAGTCTGGCCGCAAGTTTATCGAGCCCCCACCATTCAACCTTCCTAATACTTTTGACGACTCCAACTGCTGTGCCCCACTCATATTTATACTGTCCCCAGGAGGGGACCCCATGAATGCTTTGCTCAAGTTTGCAGATGACCAAGTGAGTGTGGATCCTTATGCTGTTGTCGCTATGTTTTTTTGTTATTGAAGGTGAGAAGAAAGAGTTGATTTAAAAAATGGTTATAGCATATTCATTGGTATTGTGTTTGTTATTGTTTAACACTGACGAGTGGTTGAACACCGAGCTAGTATACTTGGGTAAATCTTACAAGATAGAAGCTCTTCAGCTATGATATATTATTTTGTTGCTACAAATGTTGTTGCTACAAATGTTATAATCTTGCATATAGGGGTTTGGAGGTGCCAAGCTAAGCTCCTTGTCACTGGGGCAGGGACAAGGCCCAATTGCACTCAAAATGATTGAATCAGGCAAGAAAGAAGGAACCTGGGTTGTACTGCAAAACTGCCATCTTGCTGTTTCCTGGATGACTGTCCTTGAAAAAATATGCGAGGAATTTAATACTGACACCACCCATCCAGACTTTCGTCTCTGGCTGACATCCTATCCGTCTCCACACTTTCCTGTGTCAGTGCTTCAAAATGGAGTGAAAATGACCAATGAGCCCCCGAAGGGTTTGCGGGCAAATATTATCCGTTCCTACCTCAGCGATCCCATCTCTGACATGGATTTCTTTAATGCCTGCACAAAACAGGCAAGCTGTGTAGTTGTTGATTTCTTTTCGTTTGTTTAATGGTACCTTGCTCGTAGTAATTGTTTTGATTTCATAATCCTCATGGTAGAGAGAATGGAAGTGCCTTCTCTTTGGACTGTGCTTTTTTCATGCCCTTGTCCAAGAAAGGAGGAATTTTGGACCCCTCGGGTGGAATATTCCATATGAGTTTAATGAGACTGACCTGCGGATCAGCGTGAAGCAACTCCAAATGTTCCTTAATCAATATGAGGTATGGATCAGAAATGATGATTTAACATTTCAACTAAACCAACCATGTCCTTCAGATAAGAGTGTATCACCATTATTGTGCTAAATTTTAGCATTAATTAAATAGCTTAATTTTTTGGGTTAACAAAATTTATACATTTCTACTCTTGCTTTAATTAATTTGTGGTATCATACTAATTTTGATAAGCTGCACCTCATTATTTATTCTTTTTTTTCAAAGGGTTTATACTTCTTTCCTGTGATAATTTTATGTTATTCTAATTAGAGCAAACATGTTCCCAGAGCTCCAGGTTAAACTTAGGCCTGCAAGAAGTATTCAAGGATTTCTGAACTGGCAAATAACTTAGGATTATGCAGTATTTTAAGCAAGGCAAAATTAAGGCATAGTTCCAATCTTTGCTTGACACTCACCAACAGCATACTCATCAGGTCAACAATCATCTAGGAAAATCGAGTAGAAATTAAGGTTAATTAAGTTTCAGATGGTTCACTTACCTTGCATTCATTATTCACTTTAATCTTAAAAATTTAATCACCTCGAACAATAAACTTTATAAATTCCTATAGCTTCAAGTTACAAATCTCAATCTTTTTTTTTTCCCGTTTTTTCTCGCCATTTTTCTTTTGATTTTTCTTCATTCATTTTGTTTAAAATTGCACACTGTTCTATATACTAACATGGAATTGCAACTCAACTCGCATATTTTTATACTAATACCATAGCAAAATATTAATATCTGCAGCTAGCAGAGCTACTGGAAAATGAATTGGTGGCAGCAATATTTTTCCTGCATTTTGACATAGAAATTCAATGCTTATACAGTACTTCCTTTTATTATCAGCACTCATTTTCTTGCAATGGCAATACAACCAGCATTTATTGGCTTATATGCTTAGTAACTAAAATTATTCATAATGTTCAAATATTCTCCCATAGCATGTTCCTTTTGCTGCCCTGGCATACCTGACAGGACAGTGCAACTATGGTGGCAGAGTGACTGACGACTGGGATCGTAGGACTCTAGTCACCATCCTTAACAAATTCTTCTGTGTGAATATCCTAAATGTGGCAAAGTATCAGTTCTCCCCCAGTGGGACTTATTATTGTCCTCCAGAGGGAAATGTGAGTTAAACTTGCTAGGTATTTTATGGGAGTGTATGTTATAGTTAGCTACAACTTTTACCTGTACCAAATTTTAGCTATAGAGACTGGCTAATCTGGACCACCTTTTCCTTTGAGAAAAGTGATCCAAAACCACTAGTCTGTACATGTTATAAGCCTTAAAGTGCCATACAGAGGCCTAGCTGCCACCCAGAACTCAGGGTCTAACCATAAGTCTTGCAAACTCCACCCACACAGACTATGTCCACATACTCAGGGGTGAAACTACCACACAGACACTCATAACTTTTACAGGAGGTCCTCTGGACATTCACTAGGGGGGGAAAATCAGCAAGTATTTCACCAGTAGGTGCCCACCCTATCCATGGGGGATTTCCCGACAAACTCATCAAGTTAGAGTCCATCTCCAGTCATATGCAGTCAAACAAAAACTTGACAAGTTTGTGTCCATCACCAGCCAGAAGCAACATCTCCCTCTCCAGAATTCCTAGGCATAATGAGTTGATGAGTTATGGTTGGATATCACATGATACCAGCCATTTCTACTTACAGCAGTCTGGAACAAAAATACCACTGTTAATGAACAGAGATGACTGCTGTCAACAATTATCCATGTATGCTATATTGTTTCTTACATGGGATTAAGTTGACCAGCCTCTTGGATGAGTGGAGTAGCAGAAAAGACCGGCCCTGAACATCTGCGGCTGGGATGATGGAATGGTATTGCACAGAAGTTCAAAGACAGATAGAGGTCTTCATTCCCTCCAAGAGAGAGAACTGCCACTATGCTGTGTACAAAAATCTGAACTGGCTCGTCTACAACCAGAGTGCCCATGAACATCATAAGCACTTCTTCGAGCACTGCCTCCATGGATTCTTCAAGACCTCGTGGAGAAACACATGTCCTCCTTGGGCATGAATAACTCCGCAGTGCAAGGTGCCTGAGCCTGATCAAGCTTGACTCAAGCTTGACTCCAGTTTAAGAATAATCACAAGCAGCTAACTCATATGTGATATTTGCAGGCTGTAAGTCCTTGGTTTGGAAGATTGAGGGGTCTACGCTAGATTCACAATGGCACACAGCAGAAATCCCATCATGGATATGTAGCTATTTCTACATATTCTCCCCTGTGATGGAAAGATGGAGCCACCTTGTTGTATCAGGGTCCCAGCATAGCTGAATGAAAAGTCTTGAGTAACCTCAAGCACATCTAGATGAGACTAACAAGGACTGGTGAAACCACAATGAAGCCACATCAGTAAACTTCTAAATGGTCTTTCATAATTACAGGAGTATAATTATCACCTCTTAATGGAGGCAATCTTCCATATCAAGAGGAGAATCAATTGTATTCCCAACAACTCGGAAGAGTATATCTCTTTTTACTCCCTGCTAGCTGTAGTTTATTGACAGCTTTCAGTTCCTCTACAGTCTACACCTTTGAGTTTCTGGGCAGGCTGATGGCTGGCACCAACCAGAGTGTATGAAAATCACACTACTCTTGGCCATGGAAGCATCAGCTGTTATTGTGCAAGGGCAATCTACCTTATGAATACATGCACAACTTGAGTAGTTCCAAGAACAAATACTGCCAGCCCAGCCTTTCACTCAGCATGGAGGATTAAGACATCTAGAATGAGAACTATGAGCATGTGCAGAAGACCTGCGATGTTTTGGTTGCAGAAATATGGGTGATTATGGGCCAACAATCCAAGCATCACGGATTTGATCCAAACAAGCCCATCATTCTCATTATATA
The DNA here is from genome assembly GCA_028752905.1 of Cladorhizidae sp. MBARI D1340-BT2. NCBI lineage: Eukaryota > Metazoa > Porifera > Demospongiae > Poecilosclerida > Cladorhizidae > Cladorhizidae sp. MBARI D1340-BT2. The sequence goes on from JAQNBH010000012.1 coordinate 21,474,345, forward strand.
CATCCACATGGAAAACCTCTATGATGGGGACCATCAACCTATCTACCCAATAGGTATGTTCTGCCATGGAAGAGGCAGAGGATCTGGAGGAGACTCTGGAAAGGATCATTACAATACCGAAGAGAAGCTGCATGCCAGTTGACCTTGAGTGTTCGAAGGAACTGCACAAAATTGAGAACGAAATTTTCAGAAGAACTTGAGAACATCTCCAGAGGTGGAGAAACTGGTGCCAAATCTCCTAGACAAGACCCACACTCTGCTTACAAGGGCATGTGCATCAAGAAGATCCGCTCTGTGTTGAGGTTTGACAAAAGTCCTTGGATAAAGCCTTATATTCAAAAGGACACAGAGCTCCAATGATCTAAGTTGAAGTTTGAGTAGGACTTGTTCAAATTGGTGAACAACAATAGAATGACCTTCTCAATAATCAACTTAATGATGTTTCGACTAGATGCTTTAGCCTTCATCAAACCAGGCTTGCTGTTGAATTGCACAATCTACATGAGGTTGGACCTCTCGTAGCAAGTTTGTAATCTTCAAGCTAGAGTACAGAGAGTGGGTACAAATAATGCACACTGATGCAGACTCACTGGTGCTGAAGATCCAGACTATGCTGACATGGCCGAGAATTGTAAGACAGAAGTAACTTCTATAAGGACCACCCACTTGACAGTACCACTAACAGGCAGAATGAGATGCTAGGGAAGATGAAGGATGAATGCATGGAAAACCCATCATGGATTCAATAGCCTCTATCCTAATATGTATAGCATTCTCCTTGAAAATAGTGCAGATAAGTGCAAGGCAAGGGAATGAAGAAGTGCATCATATAGAAACACATCTAGTACAAGCATTGCAAAGACCTTATTCGAGTCCACCATGGCATGAACATGCTCTGAAGTGAAGGTCATCACAAACATGGCATGCACATCCAGAATATATCCTTGTTCTCTTTGATCCAAAGTAGTAAATCCATGAAAATATCTGGCAAGCATGTTGGATCAGCAACAATGCCATCCTCCTCATTTATGTTATCAAACCTGCCAACTGCACAACATCTATTACCCATGATGATGATGCTGGTGGTGACCAGGCATATTTCCTAGATGTATCCTGTCAACATACGTAGATAGATTCTTTTATGCTGTACTCCTTGGCACCGTATCTAAATCCATCCTATATTTACACCAGTTCTGGCAAATACATCTGGTGTGATGTCTGGCTGGCATGTGGCTCTGTAATGCCAGATTATGGTGCCTATGGCTTTATCCTGATGAGGATAATGGTGTTGTACTTCCACCAGACTGATTACAGGATGGTGGTCTTTACTGTGGTAAATGAATCTAGAGTCATGCTGGCTGTTGTGTGCCTCTGTCATATGTGGTGAGAACAGCAGTAAGAACTCCTTTGACTCTCACCATGTTATGTGGTGGTGCTGGCCCACCCCATCATCAAAGATTGCCAAGAAAAATTACCATCTAAATGCACAGTCAAGCTGGCTATATATCTGCTTGGATAACCTGTCAAGGAGTCATAGAACCAGGTGGAAATCTTCACAAATTAAGGCTGACTTGGGTATTCCACCATCTGGCACTGGTGTGTGGTAGTCATCATAGACTCTTCAGTCTTGACATCAGACTGAGTATCTATGGTGTGCACAGATATGGACTAAATTAGATCTGTGCCTCTTTCCTCTCTCTCCACCCTCGACTCTCCGGACTGTACAGGTAGTGGACCAAAGCACTACTGGGCACTTTCCTTTCCAGAAAGCCAACTGGGTGAGTGGCCTTTGCAGCACTGGATACATGCACCCACTCAAAAAGGATGGTTTCTAATGATTTTCTACCCAGCAGCCTGATGTTCTTGCCATCCAGCAACTGCACAATGGCTTGTAGCCTATACACCATTCGTGATTGCAAAGTTCCAGGTCTTGTCAGTTTTGGAGTATACTAGCGGCCAAAGAGCAGTTTGGATAAAGTGTGATTCCTAAATGGTGCCAAATTTCTGTGCATTCCCATCTCTCCATGGCAAACCCAAATACCATATCTAAGAGCAAGTTCAATTGAACTTTGGATCGACCTGCACAAAATGTGGCCAGGGGAACAGTCTATGAAAATGTTTTCCAGTGAAGCATAAAGCTTTGCTTCCTTGCAATGTGAGGCAAGTTCTGCTTCACATGTATTTCTCTATCCATCTCCCAACTTTCCTCTCAGGGATGGGGAGAAGGATGCTGCTTGGAGTGGGGAGATGGATACACAGCTTTCTTGTCATCAACTGTAGTGAAAGCTGCTGCTTTTACAAGGTTTTGCATATTTTTGCCCTTTCAGTAGCTCTGGAAGCTGAAGTAGGAAAAATGCACATTACTACTAATAATAAATGCTAGACATGGAGTGGCAAGCATCGATGCATTACCTATAAGTTGAATAATAAAGGAGCTGATGCTCACTTCCAACTGACCTCCAGGAAGAAAGAGTCTGATCCCACATCCTCCTGCTCAACCATCCACTTGTGTTCCAGTCTCAAAACCTCTTCAATTTGATGTACTTTGCATGACAATATTATACGTAGCTGCAAAAAAGTTAATTGCCATTGTAGAGGCTTGGTCGATAATGTCCATATAGCAAGAAACAGCTTTGAAATGGAGAAATTGCTTGCTCATTATCAGGAAGTGTACATTATAAACATTTGTGTCTGTGGGGAAATGAAAATCAAGCCAGCAACTCAATATCAGAAAGTACATTCTTTAATCTCCTTTGTGCTTCAATGTGTCTATGGGAAGGATGCTAGCAATTGTGGCAATTTGGGGAGTGTTCTTACAATGTGGGAGACTTGGGGAGTGTGCTACTAGCAAATCTCCCACAGATGGGATGGAGACTGCTGAGTGAAACACATGACCAGAACTTTTTCCAGGAATTTCTGGTGGTGCTGGTAGTGGGGGTAGCATGGGAGTAGCTTTCCCCCAGTAAGAGGCCATGGTCTCTGTGGGTGTGGTTTGCATGAATTATGGATAAATCCTGAGTTTTGCCTGGTAGATATTTGTGTGGTTACTCTTAAGGAGTCTACTACACCTGCAGTATAGAGACTGGTGTGGTCCAGAACTGCCACTCTGCCACTCATTATCTATTTAACTCAAATGACAAATATAGTAATAAAGTTGTCTCACACTTGATACATACGTGTAGAGAGGTCATTATCTCTACATATATTTACTGTTGTATCTATGTCAGCATGAGAGCTACTTGGAATATGTTCACTCCCTGCCCATCACATCCCATCCTGAAGTATTTGGTATGAACCCTAATGCTGACATCACCAAGGACCAGCAAGAAACAAACCTGCTGTTTGATAGCATTCTTCTCACACAGGTATATTTCCACAAACACACAAAATGTACACACATACATATACACACACACACACACACACTAAACTATAAAGTTGTGCCTTGAGTGAATGTAGTGTTTTTGTAACTTAAAGTGATAAACTGCAATTGTTATACCACATACCCTAAAGTAGATTAAGTTTAGGGAAGTTTAGGGAAGTTATACTGCCATGTGTATATGCGCTAGAAAAATGCAAAGGCAAGGTCCATGAGGACCTATGCTGTCCCTGGGAAATAAACCTTAAGAGGACTATAATTTAATCTTCCCCTGGATGATAAGTGTGGTTCACCTTTGGTTCCTTTGGTCCATTGGTATTTGTAGTCGCTGAAGGTTTTGCCGACTGTTGATCTGTAGTGTACATGGTCTATAAAACCTAATGTGATCAATAATATTTTACTCGTCCAACTATAGGCTTGCACAACCTCTGGAGGTGGCAAGTCAAATGATGCCATCCTGGAGGAAGTGGCCACAGATATTCTCAATAAGCTTCCCAAGGACTTTGACACCGAGGAAGCATTGAGGAAGTATCCTACCACCTACTCACAGGTAAACAATCATGTACTTTGTGACAGAATCTGAGGAAAGTGTCACAGATAATAACAAAATTGAATTTCAAGACATTTACAGTATATAGTTTTACTTAAGCTTAGCCACTACTTTTAGCATTCATTTTATTAAAGGTACGATTTTTTTTTTTACATGGTGTCTAAACTCAAATTTAATGATGCTATTTTTTCCTCCGATCCTATCATGTAATATAATATATGACACAATCAAACAGGATGGACCTGTTTTTGTAATTGTGCGTACATGTTTTGTTGCTAATTAGCTACTTTTCCCCTTGTTTCAGTAAGTGCTTATGAGTTTTTATGTGGTTTATTAGTAGTAGTTTTTTTGTCTCATCTAAACATTGTTATTTACTACTACTACTACTACTATTACTAATACTACTACTATTATTATTATAATTAATAATTAAAAACAAGCTATTTAATTAGGTACTGGTATATAGATACACTATTACATTCTAAATATTTCCTATGCACACCTATGCTCTTCAGAGCACATTAACTACAGGAGTGATCTAATAATAATAATAACAATGATGATGATGATGATGATGATGATGATGATGATGATGATGATGATGATGATGATGATGATGATGATGATGATGATAATAATAATAATAATAATAATAATAATAATAATAATAATAATAATAATAATAATAATAATAATAATAATAATAATAATAATAATAATAATAATAATAATAATAATAATAATAATAATAATAATAATAATAATAATAATAATAATAATAATAATAATAATAATAATAATAATAATAATAATAATAATAATAATAATAATAATAATAATAATAATAACAATAACAATAATAATAATAATAACAACAACTAATAATAAAATATTAAGAAGAAGGAGGAGGAAGAAGCAAAAATAACTGTGCACTAAAATAAACATAATTCATATTATGTGGTGAGTGTGTGGTCACAAAACATGACCACATGTTTATCAACAATAATGCTATCCTATAATATATGATTGACAGGGGTGTGGTAAATTTCTGACTTTTTTAAAACTCCCCCAGCAATTTGACTGAAAGTCTCATTTTCATTTGCTAGTGAAGTTGATAAAATTGATGCATATATAGGTAATTTATTTGTGTTAAATGTTCAAAATTTGCTGGTGCCACTCTTGTAGGTAAGTGTAAAATATATTTTGCAGACTAGTTAATTTTGGCAGCCAAATTCTAATAGGCAAATCCAGCCTGCATTATTTGGTTCTAGGAAGCTGCCTGGTAGAGAGAGTTTCCAGACATGGGTTATTCAGATAAAGGATGTTCCACTGCATTGTATATTTTTTGCACACCTATAATTCACTCTTAGCCTATGTCCATAATGTAGGGGTGCAGTCTAACCCCTTGAATTATATCTCAGAAGAACTGGAATATATAATGTGGTGGAACTTTTATATTGGTATGAATTAGGAAGGAATTAGGAAGGACAATTTTTGTATAAGTAAAATCAACTTTTTGAAAGAGATTTGTTATTTACCTATTTGTAATCCACCACTTTATAATCTTACAGAGCATGAATACAGTGCTGGTGCAAGAGATGGTGAGATTCAACCGCCTAACTGTCATGGTTCGAGCCTCCCTAGTGAACATCCGTAAAGCCATAAAGGGACTTGTCGTCATGTCTCAAGAGTTAGAAGAAGTGGCAGACTCCACTTTGAAGGGAAAGATCCCAGCTCTCTGGATGAAAAAATCCTATCCTTCTCTCAAGCCTCTCGGATCATACATGAATGATCTGTTAGCTAGACTTAAGTTCCTGCAGGATTGGTTTGATCAAGGACCTCCAATCGTGTTCTGGATCTCTGGATTCTACTTCACTCAGGCCTTTTTAACAGGTAAACCATTTCTATGCTTTTCAATGTACATGCACAATTTCAATCTAAAAATTAACTTACTACATACATAAATTCTAGATAATTAAAATTATGAGAACTGGGCCCATATTTTATGCAATTTAAAGTTCAGGAGATTAAAACTCCGAAATTGTTTTTGAGAACTCTATCAAGTTTCAGTCAAATAGTTTTAATCTGAGTTATGCTAATTATATAAACCGAAGCACAAGCATTCATGTAATGAATGGAGCAATGTCCCCATACAATAAATGGTGAGGGCATCTCTCCTATGTCAGACATAGGAGTGATTATCCACCAGATCACTCTGAATATTTTTCATAAATTTTGCCATATCCATTATAGATATAGTTTGAACGGAGCTTAATAATATAAGCTGTAAGTTTCTCTTTTAATCAGCTTAAGATTTGTTATACGCCAATGTTTTAACCAATTATTTTGGTCTTTTTCAGAAGAAGACCGAAAGTTTGGTTAAACCTTGGCATGAAACAAATGTTAAGCTGATTGAAAGAGAAGACTAATTTTTATACTTTGATGTTGTCAGCTGAAAGTTACCTTTCTAGCTTAACACATCATTAAAATTTGAATTGCAAAACCTTTTCTTCTCTGTATTTGCTTGTGTAAAGAATTGATTTTTAAATGCCATTCGATTTCAGATTTAATAATCCCGTTATAATCCACTTTTATTATTGCAGGTTCGATACAGAATTATGCCAGAAAGTACCAGGTTCCCATTGATCTGTTGGATTTTGACTATGAAGTGTTAGAGGACAAGGAGTATACTGAACCACCTGAAGATGGTATGTGTGTGTGCATGCACAGTGTGAGTGTGTATGTGTGTGTGATAAATAATTGTGTAACTTGCCACCTGTAGTTAGCCGATTTATATATAGTAGATTTATGAAAGTGAGTCAGTTACATTTTACTTAGACAGCTGATATTATACCTTGGGGCTTTTAGAAAACCTGTGATTGCCCTTAGGAACCTGTTGATCAGTAGCAAGTTCACTGTTCATTGGGTACATTTGCTTACTACAGTATTCGTATGTTAGCCAGCTACAATCCATACAAATATTAGTCCCTTGATAATCCCCCTGCTACACTCTGGCCATTACAACCATGGCCTTCTGTAATGTGGATATGGTTGGTCTTTGTGTTCAACTATTACATAGTGCACAGTTGCTATAACACTGTTTTGCTGTGTATTATACCAGGAGTCCTTGTGAAAGGGCTGTATTTGGAAGGTGCAATGTGGGACAGAAAGACCAAGTTGCTTGGAGAATCTGAACCAAAGATACTAACAGATCCCATGCCAGTGGTAAGCCATTTCTGATGGAAAGTCACAGGTTTATACATATTTTACAGACACTGGAGCCAACCATAAAATGTTTTGCTTTTTTTCCTATCTGGTATATGATATGATGGTCCAAAATGATTTTTTATCATCTGCAGAGGTATTCGGGTATTTATGTAAACATGTTTCATGTGTCTATCACCATGTGCACACCTTGTATGAATATTTTTCTCTGTGCTGCACTAATATCCAAAAAGCACTGGTGGTAGTTTCATGCTAGTTATAATTTTAGAAGCCAGTTCTTGGTCCAAGTAGGTTTGGATACTGAAGTCCATACCCAGGGATGTTTCTTCCCAGGGGTGCATGGCTAAGTTCTCAGCAGATGCTTAAGCAGGTAATTGAGTGGGTGACCAACAGGAAAAGTAGGTGTGACTGGGTGAAGTGGTAAAGTGGATTAGTTGGAATCCACTCAACTCTACCCCAAAATTGAGGTGATATTATCCTATGGTTAGATCAGGCCCTTGTCCACAATATGGTTAATCCTACAATGCATACAGGTATAACTTTAAACAACGTCACTAAAGCATCCCTCACCCAAAACAGTACTTGAACAATGTTCAAGGCACTTTGAATAGAAACTGTTCCTACTTTAATTACTGAAACGAAAGCAGCACAGGCATAACCTAGCAGTATGACTGGGGGTGAAGAAGCAGAAGTGCTTTTGACTCATTTATATATCTTTTTTTTATTTTTTTTATTAACTTTATGAATTACTCAAGTACATTTTAATATGACCCTTCTTATTATTTCAATGTAGATCTGGGTGAAGCCTATGAAGAGAGATGAAATCACAGAGCAATCCACATACACCACTCCTCTCTACAAGACCAGTGACAGAAGAGGAACCCTCTCAACAACGGGTCACTCGACTAACTTTGTCATTGCAACTAGACTTCCCACGGACAAACCTGAGAAACACTGGATAGAGAGAGGTGTGGCACTTCTCTGCCAGTTGGATGACTAGTGTTTATTGTTTCCTTCTCATATGTAGTACACCCACCCCATCACTTGCCTTTACAAGCAAAATTATTACTATTTAAACATGAGCTTTAGAGATGTTATTATTATAGGTGAGCCAGAGTATAAACTGATGGAGATTAGGTTTGGCCACTTGGCCAGAGCTAGTACAAACTATAGTTATTAGGTTAAGAAAGAGTTGAGTTGTGTGGGAGGGCCACTTTGAAAAATTATATATAGACAGATCAAAGCTGAAGAGGGTGAGGATGGGGACAGAAAAAAATTCAAATTGGAGTAATGAGGTAATGAGGTATTGACATTCCATTTTCTGAGAGGAGATCAAAAGCGTAATCACAAAATTGAAGGGAAGAAAAGCAGGGGGTTGAATAGTTTGTTGACATAACATTTTGAAGGAAGGTGGGCGAACAGTTCTAGTGTGGTTGATAAAGGTGTGTTGTGATTGAATTGCCTAACATTTTGAATTGTGGGTCGATCATACCAGTGTACAAGGATAACAGTGAAGAGCCCCCAAAGTTTATAATTACCAAGGTGTGACAGCATCTTTAGTCTTATCATAAGTCTTTGAAAGTGGGATCGCAGAGAGAATGCAACCTCCCCTATTGGTTGGCTGGGATCCCTCACATAAATCAGACTACCTACATTAAGAAATCTTTGCATACAAGATGCTATCTTTGAGGTATAGGAGGTCATTGCCAGATACTTGAGGGACGGGATTGCTGCCCATTTGTGCCCATATGATCTGAGTACAGCATTTGTTCTGTAGGAGCTACTGGAGAAGGTATTCAAGGCAGGCATGAATGGAAAGTCATGGCCCTTGATTAGGAGTTGGTACAGTGATACTGTTTGCAGGTTTAAATAGGATGAAAATTTGTCAGACAGCTTTGTTGTAGGCAGGGGTGTGAAGCAATGATCGGTGCTTTCTCAATACTCTTGAAGCATTGGGGGTGCATTTATCTGTAAAAGATTTTATGCTGATAGTTTCCTCCATGCTGGGCAGAGTAGCTTCGAATATAGAAACCGAATGCACAGGTCAGCTTAGTGAAGAAGCTTGCATTTACTAAGCTGAACCCACAGAAACCAAGGTAGTTGTCTTCAAGCAACTGGATACCATTTTTTACAATGTGTTATAAAATCTTATGGTTATAAATTTGGAGTTCCGCAAATTCTGTACACTTAATTCTAAGAACTTTGATATATACCGGTAGCTCAAAAGGTAGACCTATCTGTGTGCTCTCTTTTGATACTAAAAATGTTGCCCATACGCAAGGTACAGGCAGTCTAAGTTTGGGACCTCAAAACCTGCATGCTCCAAATTCTAGCTCCTAATTAGAACAGTTGAGTACCAGTGGCTCGCTAGGAAGCCCTAAAGACCTCAAAGTATTCTTATGGGCACACTTCATCTCAAACTTTGATGCAAAAGGTACATGTACTTTCCACTTCTCATGTCCATGCAGCAGCTGTATGTCTACTCCAAATCCTCCCAACTTCAAATAATTTACCTATGGTGGTGTCGAGAGCTACTGTAGTCGAGCAGCCAATGAGCTGTGGTGGTGTAGAGAGATACTGCATTGAGCGTCAGTCAACTGTAGTGATATCTAGATATTGCATTCGAATGATAGTCAGCTATGGTGGTGTAGAGAGCTACTGCAGTCGAGCGGTCTTGGGTGCCTGTAGAACTTACTTGCATTCCTTCAGTACATACTTCCTTATACTACATCACATGACCTGTGGCTAATCTGATTGGTTAATAACTATAGGTCTACACTTTTAAACGCATGTAGTTTAGCGCGTGCGCAATGCAGTATAAGTAAGATAGCAGAGTCTGTTATGCGCCAGTGTAACCTACTCATTTGCTGTTACATTCCTCGGCTTCACCTCGTTGTATAGGCTATCCTATACATCTTTCCTAACTCTATCATTATATTATGCATCACAAATGACTGTACTGTAAAATCATTGTTATTATTATTATTACTGTAATATATAAATGATGTCCATCAAACCCATCTGCTTCCCATTATTATTACTTGTATTTTTATTCGGTGCTAAAATGCGTCATGGGCGTTGGTATAATTTTCCAACCGCACGTTTGTACTTACGTTTTAGCGCCTAATAATATATTGCATTTTCTAATTAGGAGCTAAAACTGTGGGCATGCATGTACTGAAATGGCTAGAGCATTTTTTCCAACAATGCACATACTGTGATAGATGTTGCATCCACAAGATTGTTAGTTTTTGGTAGGAAGCTGGGATTCCTGAAGTATTTAGAAGGGGGATGCAAGGAGGGATTATGTTTAGTTTCAGATGAGGTGAAGATGATCGGTCGGTAAAGGAGTATCGAGAGTTGGAGGAGTGGTTTGCGACAAACGTTATTAATGATATTCTCAATCAAACAGACAATGTATCCAGCTTGAGAGAAGAGGTGAGGTAGTTGGTAGTTGGACAGGGAGGTGATGCTGACAAGGTGTTCAGAAAGAGGTCCTCCGGTAGATGCCCTAGGCTGGCTAGTTAAGGTTATAGTATGAGGTATTAGATAGAGAATGTGCACTATGGGCCACCAGGCAGTCTGATTAAGGGAATGGCAACAGCATATTCCCAGAATGCACTGTAGAGAATCTGGGTGGAAGTTCTTTGAGGTCCCATGAGGTAAATCATCACAATGGGAAATGGTAGAGGCAGCCCTGCTAGACAAAGTCATCACTAAGGGGGGGGGGACAGTTGCATTAAAAAACTTGTGGTTACCACTTTATAGCTCCGTAGATTCTGTAAACTTCATGGTATGGACTTAATATATAGCTCAAAAGATAGGTCTCTCTGTGTGCTCTCTTTTGATACTAAAATATTTTTCATATGTATAACTATAGCCAAGTTACTAGACCTAAAGTGGAGGGAACTTCAAAACCTGAATGCCTGGTTTTGCCGCATAAATATCTCCAGAAAAGATTTGAAATTAGCACCAGTGGCCCTACTCTGAGTGTTTTCATTAGGTGCTACTGGAGTTGACCAACCTTAGTCTTGACCACCAACCTCAGTATTCGGCATCCACCTCTGACCTGAGCAGTTATGAGCACGCTAGAGATGACGATGCCAGCGGAAACACATCGGCTGTTGAACTTCCAGAGGATGGGAGTGGCTTCATTGCTACAGATGACACGGATTTTCTCGGATGGAGTGACGGGGTTTTGAGGGATCCAACTTTGACTGCCTGTAACTTGGGCATAGTAAAATCTTTTAGTATCAAAAGAGATCTCACAGAGAGACATATGTTTTGAACTAAATATCAAGCAGGTATAGTGAAATGTGCAGAATCTATAGAGCTCTGAAATGGTAACTACAATCTTTTTAAGCGCCTACTATTTTATGGTAAAGTCCCCCCTTTTTAACCTCAAGGTCAAACAAGACTAAATCTGGTAATGTTTTAGTATTTATGTGTGTAGTATATAGTGGATGTGGTTGTACCAGGAGTGAAGAGGAAACAATGTTGATCTTGCGAAAGATTGGATTATGACATTTGCTATTCTGCAAAGACAAGCACGATTTGGAAAGAAAGCTGTGTTGCAAGCTAAAAACACACCAACTAATCACTAGCAAGGGTAATAATATATCAGCAATCCTCCCAAACCAAAGTTAATGTCTACCAGGAGGTACACCGGACATCATATTGTTTAGCAGAGGAAACACGCCTGCCTACCTACAACTAAACACCGACATAAAGGCCGACTTCGATTCTTTATATCATCGCCATCTTCCCCATTTCCTTAGAGCTGCTAGGGATATATTGTCAGGGAGTCCACCCACCAACGAGTCTGACTCGCAAGACAAGAACTGCTGCAAACATTCACATGCCCCACATGTGAGTACGCTTTGCGGCTTTTGTTTTAATATGATCTAAAACTCTTTTGTCAATTTGGTGTTTAGCTAGAAGAAGTTAGGGAGAGACTCTTAGACCAGGCCTGAAGACAGAAGGAACTATGAAGGAGGCATTGCACATCAGCCTATATAGCACCAAAGTGTGAGCAGTTCAATCGAGATTGTGGAATGTACACTTGCCTGGCTAGGTGGCCACTCTCAAGAGCTTGAACTTGGAGCCACGAACACCACAATTTTTCTATATTCAGTTATTTATCATTTTTTGTTGATGTTTTAATATCAAGCATGACTTTTTATTTTTATTTCATCATTCTCCGTTGATATTTTACATTTTTTTAATTTTATTCTATTCTCTTGACATTTCGACTGACTAAATGATCAAGCCTCATCATCGGGACAAGTTGATTATTGAGAAAGTAATTGTAATTTTGTTATGTTAACTGTGGGAGTTTATTGAGAACAGATAATAATGTATTTGTGTACAGTTATACATCACATTGTTGAGTCATTGCTTGCTAAACTGGGCCTTGATATGTTAATCCCCAGTAACTACAGCCTATGCTATTGAAAGCCATTATATATCTAGTCCCAAGCTAGCTTTGAAGAAAGTAGCCATCTCAAGAGACTAATAGTAGCTGAAGCTAGCTAAACCATATGAATCCTGAGCCATCAAAGCTGAGTACGTTCACTAGACCATGAAGCTTTAGCTAGCTAGGGACAAGCTTACACTTGAGATTACTGGCTTCGCATTCTGAACTCCAAAATAATTTTTCTTTGCCGATTCTTTATGTCACAATCCTAGTATAAATGAAGACAACATCATCAACTTTCTTTAGTACCTATAGTCATTGCAATATGTGGTGTTGATGATTGTTGTCATGATGGTGTAATGCTTGGATTGCATGTGATGTGTAGAAAAAGGCATGTGACATGTAGAGGAGGAATGTTTGGGCTTAAATACAGCACCCAGTTTCTGTTTCCACACATTTTGATCTGTTGGATAAAAACAAACAATATTCCTCCAAACTAATGTCTCACGTTATAATGTTGTTCAACAACAGCATTGACCAATGACCACCACCATTTCAGGCCATGGCTTCTTAAAACTAGTGTGTCTGTGCCACACACTTACTGCAGAATCTGCTTGGGAAATTCAGAGATTCTGATAGTAAATTGAAGAAATTAAGATGGTTGCTCATAGACATGAAATCTACAGAAAATATGTAACACAAGTTGTAAATATGTATATTGTTAAAATTGCTACCAATTGCACAAAATATTAACTATCTCGAGTGCACTGTCAGTCCAGTTGCCAATCACACATGCATTAAGAAGGGTTCCATATGTTGGGTCAATGACTTTGTTTTTCCATCTGCTGAGAGCTTCCCTCCTGCAAATATTGTGCATATCTAACACCACATTCATAACACCACAATTATAGCCTTATAGTACCTTTGTTTATAAGGTTCATCCTTATGTATGGCCTTAATATCTATGACATCTGGATTCTGCTTCAAGTTTAGTAGGTCAGCCTTGTCATCCCATCCCTGCAGCTTATCAGCAATCAGACGCAGGTGTTCCTCTAAGTCAATCACATCACCTAAGTGATCACGCTTGCTTGCTGGAATCTGGTCTACCAGTTTCTTGTATTTCTACAACAAGAATAACAACAACAACAGAGCAACTAATTTAGCATGGGGATGGTGTTACTAACTTGTGCCTTGGTGCTGGTGTCTGCAATGAAGGCTTCCGGTGCTACTTGACTTCTGCTTGTAAGACCTGCAGCAACAGTAGCTAGTCAATGAGTGAATTTTACTATTGCAAACCACACCAAGCAGTGTGCTCACATACAAGCATATTTGTTTTCTTTGGTCTAATAATGAATGCAGCTCTAATAAACCTACAGCAAGACTTGTTACGAAGAAGATGGTCTGGGTCTGTGCATGTCCACCATTTTAAGCCTTGGCATGTCTTTCTTGACAAGCACATATATTGCTGGCATTTCCCCATTCATCCTTATAAAATATTTGTTGGAAAAGTACCTACGTATTACAGAAGTACAGTCCATTGTACAAGGTTGAAATGTGATTATCATCTTTACATCTTTACATCGTAATGATGGCTCAATTTTATGCCTTACAAGATAGAGCTGTTATATAGGGAGGCACACAAGAATATTATTTTCAATGCTATATAAAGACAAGTAAAGACCGAGAGCACTTTAGAGCAGCTATGACAACTCACCACTTTGGCTATAGAATCTGAGAATGTGAAGCAAAGTGAGCAATCACTTCCCACTCCTTTTTCTATCTCTCTTGCCTTCTGCTCTCCATACTGATATCCATCCTGACCAAAATGGTGAGCAGGACAAGAAAAAGCTGTGCCGATCTCCACCCAGACCATAGTGGTGAGCAGGGCAAGAAATCTGATCTGAACAATGAGGATGTCTGACCATGCAGAGCAGAGCTAATCTTGTCAGGTACAGGATGGCCAGATATGATAGTGATCAAGCCATGGATATTCATAGCATACATGTTGTGTGTGGATGAGCTAGTTTTGCATTAAAAAAATGCACAACACATTAAGACCTTAGAGTATCACTACTTTAATTCTTGTGATTTGGGCTGGTAAGTTGTGTCGTAATTTTTTGCCTTTTGCCCCATGACTAATGGTCAAGGTCTGTTTGCATTGTCCCTAGAACTTCCTTTAAAATCTCATGGCATCATATTGGGATGTCCACATATATCCAGGCTCTTAACCTAATCTTAGGCAAGATCCCAGCTGATGGGAGATCACATTTGACTCCCCATAAGCAATATATATATAATTATGGTGGCTGGCACAATCACGCATACAAAAAAATAGAATCATATCAGGGATTTTTTTGTATGTGTTATTTTAGACATGCCAGTAAATTGTAAATTATTGTCGAGTTGCAAAGCATCAGAATATAAATAATATAATCCGGTATGATTGAAGAAGCAAGATTTTCTCCTAGATAATGCAGGTAATCGGAATCATAACTGCCATCTTCTAACTGGTGGGGTGGACTCTCTAGACAAAATGTGCACATATATATACACACACAGAATAAACACAACACACACACAACACATGCATGCACAATGGCTGAAAGTGCACTCTTTCTGTTAGGCTTTGGTTTTCTCTTTTATTAGCACACCTGCCAAACAAGTATTCTATGATATTGCTATATACCGTTAGGCACAGAAACATAGAGGTGAAATATTTGTCAATTAGCCTTCAAAATTCGATAGTTTTATAAGTTACTTCCTCCTGTTATCATAGAATGATTGGCCTGAACTTTAGCCTTTTAGAACTGTTGTTAAAGTTTTTAGACAGTGTCACAATAAATGTGTATGAATTGATTGAATCATGCTGTAAAAAATATTTAACAGTATCTCTAGAATGGCTAGAGCTACTAAGTACACCAAGCTACTTTGTCTTGAGAATCTGATGTTGAAAAATCAAGTTAGGTACTTGTCAAATAGCAGGCGAAGAAAAACTACAACTTTATACGTTCCTTACAGAAGTTCACTATCAATACCCACTGCAAATAATATCATAAAAATAAGCTAACCTTGAGAGTGAAATGGTTGCTTCAAATGTTCAACTTCTTCTTCACCAGAAGAGTCACGCATCAAACTATACTCAAGAAGATAACCTGTAAATAATTCTTTGTGCGGAAATTGTTACAAGAATTGCATAAATTGACACATGTCATACTTGTCAGCAGTAGAGTCCATGCCTACAGACTTCAGGTAATGGATGAGGTGAGCTCGAAAGGGAACCTTCAATTTCTTCATTTCCTTCTGCCAGTTAAAGAGTAAAGACTTGGAATCTTTTCCCAGGTGACTTGGCATTTCTAGAGCTGCAGCTAGCTGCTCAAGCTTTCCAGGGCGTTCATCAAGATCATCAGCTATTACTGCAATAGCATCACCTGATATGGCAGCAGGTGACTACATGTGAGGCAAAGTCATTGTAATTGATTAGTAAACAAGCTTCAATCTTTCTTACATATCGTACGTCAAGCCAAAATTTCTGTTCAGGATTCAGAGAGCAGCAATGGTCCTCTTGACATCTAGGATGTGGCTCAGAGGAAAGAGGGCCAGAAGGCAATTTAATGAAGTGCTCAGACTCTTCTTTGTTGCAGTTCACACATTGCAGTGCTAACTTCATCCTGATACCAGGAAACCATTTTAGCACTTCTGTCGAATTTGATTGAACTAGCGTGGCTATTTCTTGGCAGGTGCTGAGCAATGAAGGGTACAGGTAGTCACGAGGTTTGACACGCTTGACGTCAATCTGAATACTATTTAATCTTTCAGTAATTATCATCTGATCAATGCGCTTGGCATCTTCCCCATATGCATAGGCAATTTTGTCCTGGCATATTACAGGATCAAAGAGGACTTCACATTTACCATTCTTGGACAGAAGAGCTGCGAAACGGATAAAGAAACCAGGTGGCACATATTTGGTGCTGAATACCAAGTGCAGAGATGCTGGTGTGGAAGATGTAGTGACTGCTTCTTGCACTTCTTCTCTCCGTATGTCGGTGGCTGTGCACAGTTTCAGCATAGAGGGAACAAAGTATTCTGGACCTTCAAAACTATGCTTCTTAGAGTGAGTGTGGATCTGTGCTATGATGAGAAAGTTCTCCAAAAATTCAAGAATAGCTTCTGGCTGAAGAAGCTCATCTTTCAAAATCAACTCATATAAAGGCTGCACTAGAATTCCATATTGACGAAGAAGTGCCCACAAAGCTGGTGGTATGTTTTTTTCCTCAAAATCTTCCAAGGGAAAAAGACGTGCAATCACCTTGACTAGCCACCGTGGATCAGCAATGACACTAGACCGAAGACTAGGGATGTGTGAGTAATGAAAAAATACAGCAAGATCGTGATAGAAGCGAAGAACACTGCCAACAGCTTTCTTGGGAATGCGACATGCACGAGCGATTTTTTTAACTTCTTTCAAAGTTACTACAGCTTTCTCTCTAGACAGCTCATTCAATACTTTTCGAAACAAGGCCCAAGATATCGGAGTACGGATCTTCATCCCATTAGCAAAGGAACTGACCAGTTCTCTGATCTCTGCATATTTGGGATCTTCATTTTCTCCTTCACCCGCTGTTGTGTTGTCCACAATAACACCACCTTGGACTATGCTTGCAAAGGCCTTGCCTTCACATGCTTGAGAAATGGTACCAAGGATCTTGCCAGCATTTGATTTCACAACATCATCATCGCCATGTGTGCCCACAGGAAGAATGCACGGGCAGCTGGAAAATACATTTTTGGAACTGCTGCTCAATGATTCTTGAAGAGAATGATGCTTTCCAGCAACAGAATCTTGGCTGGCTTCATCATCACAGCCATGGCTAGATGTGCCATAAGAACTTTCGAAAGATTCTTTCTTCATGAAAAGAGTAGAATGAATGGAAGCTATCCACTTCAGCAGGAGTTGCAGGTTGGTGAATGTGGCTCCACCCTCTGCCTCAGTAATCACGTTTCCATTGCAATATGTAGATGAGAGGCACGTATCATTCAAACCATGTCTTGCGTCAAACGTGAGAATAAACATGGTTTTGGAAGTAAGAAAAGCAGGCAGAATAGTGCGGAAGATGCGCTGTCCACCACAGTCCCAAACACGCATCCAAATTTCAGACTTTTGTTTTTCTAGTAGCGATCGAACCTCAAATGTGTGGGAGCAAACTTTGTTAAGAATGACCTCAACATCATCACGAAATGTTGAAGTAGTGGGAACTTCAGTGCTTTGTGAATCAACTAATTCCCCCCTTTGTCGAGTGCCTTGGACCTCTAGTATAAGACGGGCCATTTCATCGTACTCATCTTCATCTGTTATATCAGTCCAATACTGATATTGACTTCTGGTCCATGTTGCCTGTGCTGGTTTCAAGGTATTGATGTCGGCCATAAGTGTGCTGTTACTGATTGGAAGGTGCTGATTTTTTAGTCCACGTAAGAGACTGCTCTTTCCCACACCACCGTATCCAATTAGCATCACAGCAATATAAGACACGAGACACTCTCCATCTTGCAGAGCATGTTGATACTCTTCTACATTGCAGAATTGAGATCAAAGATTAAAGTAACTCTCTGCTTATGAGAACACTTACCATTTTCTTTCTGAAGTTACAATGAAATCCTATATAAGTGGCAACATAATATAATCACCATCGTTCAACATGTTGTACATAGTCACTCCTACAGATAAACTTATTTTACACCTACCCAGAATATTCTGGGCTATGGAAAGTACAGTGAGAAATGTACTAGTAATATATACACAAGAACATATTGGACGGTTTTGTAAAAAGGTGACGGAAACAAGACTGTACTTATATACATCAAAACCAGCTAGATGACAATTGAGTCATGCTCACCAATTCTTCTATTTCTAAAAAATTAGAGTCTTGTTTCCATTGTTTTAATTCCAATATAGCTATTTTAAATCAATTAAAATGTTGACTGTACCCACATAGGGTTAGCTACAGACTCCTTCAGGATTTGGTAAAAGTTGCACAAGAGAGCTCCACCAAACTAACAGCAGATGCTTTAGTCGAGGATCAGCTTCAGCAGATATTCGGAGCAAAATTCCACACAAACCAATTTTTTCTTCTTGTGCTTACAATAATAATTCATAAGCTAACTCGATGACATCATTGACAATCTCATATTCAAGTTTGTTGTGGACATATATTGGAGCATTCGTAGTCTACAATTGCTATGGTGGACCTATTGTACACAAATTATTAAAGTTAAGATCTCGGAGATGAATATCAAGTTCTTTTCCACAGCTTTTGTGGGTTTTGTGGTGTTGAAGGATTGAAGGCACTCTGCGTGTCTTAGAGTTAAGAGCGACCAAAACCACAATTTTGAGAGCTACAAAGCCACCAACGTGAGAGATATGAGCATGTTTGCAGTTGTTTATATCTGTTCTAGTCCACTCCCGATGGAGATCCGACAAAAGATTCCAAAACATGCCATAATGTCTCAAAATAAAAACCACAAAAGTGTTAACAAGTGCAAAATGAGGAAAGTAGGAACAGAAATAAACAAAACTGACACACACAGTATATTTCAGAATGTTTATGCTAACCATTCATACAAAACTGTGTGTATGCACACACATGGTAGGCTAGAGTTTTGGCAAAGAAATCCTATTGCTGAAAGCAGTAAGTATCTGGCTGTTGGATTTTTTTAAACTAGCATGTAATTGCAGCAGTTTGGGAAACTAGAACTCTAGTGGGATAGGGTTTTTTATATGCTAAATCTTCAAATACATCGCCAGCACTGTCCTTCCCCTCATTGCTGACACATACTGAAAGTTTGCTTTGTAAGTCGAGGGTAATCTTAGGTTTCAGAAGCAACAGTGGGTTTATGTGAAGTGTGGCTTACAATATTCTATATGGTACATGATATGTAAGATCTTCTACATGTCAAATTATCTGTTGATATATACTCACCAGGTAGCAGGAGAAGCAGCAGTGACAACACGAGAATGATGAATATAAAAAATATGGAATAAAAATATATAATATATGTTTATTAAACTTCAACATTAATATTAGCATAAGCTGTCAATTATCGGCACAGGGTCCAGCATATACAACTCATTGCAAGTGCAGTCCAGGAGGTTAGTTGATTTTTACACTGGAAGTGAAGTTATCCACACCTCTATAATTAACTTGCTCAGCTATTGAGTTTTGAGGGTCAGAGTCCATCATACTAAAATACCAATTATCAGCAACCCGTACATATTATTGGCACTGAATACAATACTCAATTTTCAGCACTGTGTGATGCCCATGATTTTAGCAGGACCTAACAGATCTGTAAAAATGCTTTGTATTTGCTAATACCTTTTACATAGTGATAACTTGATGTAAACATGATAAATCTGTCACCAAAATAAATCCCATTATTATTAAAAGAAACAAAACAACTATTGATACACAAACAGTAATAAATGCAAGCATGCTACACAATGGAAATCTTTCTTCTATCATTGTCATAGATTATTAGAGAGTGAATACATTGTTCGAGAAGCAAATGACCTCATGCAAACATACACCATGCATAGCTAAATATGCCCAGGTTTATAGACCAGGTTATTTTATTCCAATAGCTACTTCTTTAAGGAGTTTTAAGTAGCTAGCTAGCTGTAGCATTTCCTTTTCATAAGAATAGCTGTGCCTATCCCTCAAGAAAGGTGAAACCAATCATCAGTAATCTTCTCTTCTTGAGAATTAGCGGCAATCATCCTCGGAGACGTCGGTGGGAGCCCCAGGAAGAGTTCTTAATGGACTGGCACCCTGGAATCAGATTGGCTGGAGATAGGGTTGAATGTCCGGTAAAGCACCACACTTGTTGTGGTGTCCGGTGCGCTCTCGACAGCCCATGAAAATCCGAGGGAGCATTTGATTCTCGTGCCCGGTCATACCGATAACCGCATCAGGTCTCTTCATGCCATGTGTAACCTTGCTAGATGTCTGTACAGCTGAGTGAACCTAGACACTCCATGCTCAATGGCATGCATAGGGTCAACCATCCTAAACTGGTGCGCAAGAGCAGCTAGCATTACTTATCAGACAATGACTTCGAAACAGGCTAGTAGTCTATACCATTAGTCTGCAAAGCTATGATAGCTATCCAACCAGAAACAAACACTATAAACTTATCTTCAGTGTAATAACCTTGGTAAACAATCAATCAAAAAAAACGAGAATCTTTCTCCAATATACAGCAACATACATGCTTCACGATGTCAGGAAATGTTCCAGAAAGTTACTTGATATTATAAGTGATGTGAAGTATGTGCCGATAATTAGTGCACTGCAGTACCGATAATTGCAACACTGATAATCGGCAGCTTATGCTACTTATCTATTTAGAACTGATTAGAAAAATTAATTATAAATAAAGTCAAAACAAATAATGACGCACAAAAGAAATGAGCAACTTGTACAAATACTAGTTCATCACTGAGTCATGTCTACTTTATTGATGCTCTAGTACTCACCATCTATGTGATTAAAGTCAGCAATTTTGGCCAGAGAGAGAGAAGACAAACACATCCAAATAATACAAGTTCATCTAAAATCATGTCTACCTAATTGTGATGCACTTCTTGCACTTACCCGCTATGTCAGCATTTTGGCCAGATAGAGAAGACAAACATGTACACGTGCAAATTCATCATAAAGTCATGTCTTCCTACCAATACTCTAGCATTGTAAATAACTCACAATCTATGTAGTCAGCATTTGGCCAGATAGAGAAGACAAACATGTAAAAATGCAAGTTCAAGTCTGTACATACCAATGCTCTAGCTTTGTAAATAACTTACATCCTATGTGATACAAAGTCAGCATTTTGGCCAGGTAGAGAAGACAAACATGTACAAATTCAAGTTTATAATAAAGTCAAGTCTACCTAATTGTACATACCAATGCTCCAGCTTTGTAAATAACTTACATCCTATGTGATACAAAGTCAGCATTTTGGCCAAATAGAGAAGAAAAGATGTACAAATATCGCAGGTTCATCATAAAGTCATGTCGACATAATAGCAACGCTGTAGCTTTGTAAATAACTTACATCCTATGTTAATACAAAGTTACCATTTTGGCCAGATAGAGAAGAGGAACATGTAAAAAGCAAGGTCATTATGAAGTCATATCTATTTATTGAACATACCAATGCTCTAGCATTGTAAGTAACTTACATGCTATGTGATACAGAGTCATTATTTTTGCCAGATAGAAAAGACACACATGTAGAAATACAAATTCATCATAAAGTCATGTCTTCCTAATTGTACATACCAATGCTCTAGCTTTGTAAATAACTCACAATCTATGTTAATACAAAGTCAACATTTTGGCCAGATAGAAAAGACACACATGTACAAATACAAATTGATCATAAAGTCATGTCTTCCTATGTACATAATGCTCTAGCTTTGTAAATAACTCACAATCTATGTCATACAAAGTCAGAATTTTGGCCAGGTAGAGAAGACAAACATTTACAAATGCAAGTTCATCATAAAGTCATGTCTACCTAATAGTACAATACTAATGCTCTTGCATTGTGAATAGCTCACCTTCTATTTGATACAAAGTCAGCATTTGGGCCAAATAGAGAAGTCAAACATGTACAAAGAAATTCATCATAAAATCATGTTACCTAATTGTACATACCAATCCTCTAGCATTGGAAATAACTTACCCACTGTGTCGATAGAAGATAAATATATTTTGGCCAGATAGAGACAACAAACATGTATAAATGGAAGTTTATCATAAAGTCCTAATTGTACATATCAATGCTCATAAAATAACTCACCTCCTATAAAGTGAACATTTTGTCCAGATAGAGAAGATGAACATGTACAGAGAGAAGTCCATCATAAAGTCATATCTTCGTAATTGTACATACCAATTGTAAATATCTTACCCTCTATGTGATACATAGTCAGTATATTGTCCAGATAGAGTAGACAAACATGTACAGATGCAAGTTCATCATAAACTCATGTGTACCTAATTGTACATACCAATGCTTTTGCATTTGTAAATATCTTACCTCCTATGTGATACAAAGTCAGCATTTGGGCCAGATGGAGAAGACAAACGTGTACAGATGCAAGTTCATCATAAACTTACATCTACTTAATTAATGATCTAGCATTATAAATAACTTACCCACTATGTTATACAATGTCAGCATTTTAGCCAGAGAGAGAAGACAAATATGCACAGATGCAAGTTCATCATAAAGTCATGTCTTCCTAATTGTGCATACCAATTGTAAATAACTTACCCACTACGTGATGCAAAGTGAGCATTATGGGCAGACAGAGAAGACAAACATGTAAGGTGCAAGTTCATCATAAAGTCATGTCTTCCTATTTGTAGCATTGTAAAATCACTCACCCACTATGTGATACAAAGTCAGCATTTGGGCCAGATAGAGAAGACAAACATGTTCGGATGCAAGTTCATCATAAAGTCATATCTTCATAATGGTACCTACCAATGCTCTTGCAATCTAAATAACTTACCTCCTATGTGATACAAAGTCAGAATTTTGGCCAGATAAGTAGAAAAACATGTACAGATGCAAGTTCACCATGAAGTCTTGTCTACCTAATTATACATACATATCCTATCACATTGTAAATATCTTACCTCCTATGTGATAAAAGTCAGCATTTGGGCCAGAGAGAGTAGACAAACATGTACAGATGCAAGTTCATCATAAACTACTGAATTAATGATCCAGCTTTGTAAATAACTTACCCACTAAGTGATACAAAGTCATCATTTTAGCCAGAGAGAGAAGACAAACATGTACAGATGCAAGTTCATCATAAAGTCATATCTTCATAATGGTACCTACCAATGCTCTTGCAATCTAAATAACTTACCTCCTATGTGATACAAAGTCAGAATTTTGGCCAGATAAGTAGAAAAACATGTACAGATGCAAGTTCACCATGAAGTCTTGTCTACCTAATTATACATACATATCCTATCACATTGTAAATATCTTACCTCCTATGTGATAAAAGTCAGCATTTGGGCCAGAGAGAGTAGACAAACATGTACAGATGCAAGTTCATCATAAACTACTGAATTAATGATCCAGCTTTGTAAATAACTTACCCACTAAGTGATACAAAGTCATCATTTTAGCCAGAGAGAGAAGACAAACATGTACAGATGCAAGTTCATCATAAAGTCTCGTTGTACATAGAAATTCTATAGCAGTATAAAAAACTTACTCGCTATGTGATACAAAGTCAGCATTTGGGCCAGAGAAAGTAGACAAACATGTACAGATGCAAGTTCATCATAAAGTCTCGTCTACCTAATTGTACATACCAATGCTCCACATTGTAAATATCTTACCTCCTATGTGATAAAAAGTCAGCATTTTAGCCATATAGAGTAGACAAAGATGTAAAAATGCAAGTTCATGATAAAGTCTCGTCTACCTAATGGTACATGCCAATGCTCTAGCATTGTAAATAACTCACATCCTATTATGAGAAGTCCGCATTTTGGCCAGACAAACATGTTCAAAAGCAAGTTCATCATAAAGTTATGTCTTACTAAACATTGTGAATAACTTACATCCTAGGTTAATACATAGTCAGCATTTTGGCCGGATAGAGAAGACAAACATGTACAGATGCAAGTTCATCATAAACTCATGTCTATTTAATTAATGATCTAAATAACTTACCCACTATGTGACACAAAGTCATCATTTTGGCCAGATAGAGAATACAAGCATGTAGAGATGCAAATTCATCATAAAGTCAAGCTTACCTAATTGATGCTATAGCTTTGTAAATAACTTACCTCCTATGTGATACAGAGTCAGCATTTTGGCCAGATAGAGAAGACAAACATGTAACATGTACGCAAGTCATCATAAACTCATGTCTTCCTTGCATACCAATGCTCTATCATTGTAAATAACTTACCAGCTATATGATACAGAGTCAGCATTTTGGCCAGATAGAGAAGACGAACATGTACAGATGCAAGTCATCATAAACTCATGTCTTCCTTGCATACCAATGCTCTATCATTGTAAATAACTTACCAGCTATATGATACAAAGTCAGCATTTTGGCAAGATAGAGAAGACAAACGTGTACAAAGCAAATTCACCAAATGTATCTACCAATGGTCTAGTATTGAAACAACTTACATGCTACGTGATACAAAATCAGCATTATGGCCAGATAGAGAGACAAACATGTACAAATGCAAATTCATCATACAGTCATGTCTACCTAATTGTACACACCAATGCTCTAGCATTGTAAATATCTTACCTTCTATGTGATAGTCAGCATTTTGGCAAGATAGAGACAAGAAATAAGTTCTGGTGATGAACTATTCACATTCTTTAGTATTCGTGGTACTATAAAATACCCACTTTATGATCGCTCTCTTCTTTCGCCTTCAACTTCAACTTCTTCTCTTTAAAATATAAAGTCAGAAATTGGCAGTTATCATAACAAGTCAAAATAAGTACTTTGAAAATTATTACTTCAGTTTTCACAGACAAAACCTTACAAGAAAGCATGAAGAAGTCTAGTAAAATGATTAGTGTTAGATATAGTAAAATATCTCTCAATGAAGTCTCAACCTGAATATTAAGACTTTTTCAACGATCAACATAAGATTTGTTTCTCAATATTTGAGCTAGATGCTCTATTTTTATCATAGATATTAGTATATATGGGCATAATTTACCCCGTAAGAATTAAATACATAATTCAATTAACCAGTATCAATATTCCTTGTACATATAGTATGAGCAAACCATGAATTCAGACAAATTATGAATAGTCCACACAAACCCTGGATCCGCACTTAGCACCCCCAATGTGTAAGCATTATGTCTAAACCAATTAAAAAAATCATGAAAAATCGATCGTAGGATTTTAAGATATCTTAATGGTTCATTTATTGCAATATGAAGGCCTTAGATATCAAGAACTAGAAAAAATTATTTGAAAAAAGAAGCCTGTTCAGTATTCTAGCAGCTGTTTCAAAGCCATCAAGATGACTGGTTGACTGTTCTTGATGGATGTGCTTTGTTGGGTCCTAGATGATGACCTGGGACTTGACCCTGAAGCTGTGCTATCACTGGGTGGAGTAGAAATGTCTGAGTAAGCCTAGAACTCTCACTCAATCTAACAAGGAAATGAGATCACCAGCGACGAGGAAGTAATTGAGTGGGTTTAGCTATAGCCTATGCAGTTAGTAGGAAGAGCATGAACTGAAAAGGCTGTTTTCTTGTTCATGGTTAGTCTGTGGAAAAAAATACTAAGCATTATTTTTGCATGAAGCAAGGATTGGGAGACAGAGCTTCAGTGAACTTCCTATAGTCCCTAGCTCTCCAATTTCTGCAGTGAGTGGCCCCAGTCTAATCCAAGAGTGATTCATTAGCTTGTCATTAGCTTGTTATTTTCAGTGGCCACTAAGCACACAAGTATATAGCAAGTTCAAATGAGATTCAATTCATTGTGGTTTTGAGGTTTAATTCCAAAGCAACAAATATCAATCACAGTGTTCATCAATACAAATGTTGTCACATATCGTATGGTTATTTGGGACTTTTCCTAAAAAGACGAGTCACTTTTCCCCCCAAATGGATCAAAGAATTTGAAGGGGAAAAAGAGGTCACTACCTTTAAATAGGTCTCTTATTCAACTGCTGTTTTTTGTTTCAATTTTTAATTTTATTTTTACATTCTTTCAGATTAGGGCATTTACAATGTCTGGTGGTTGGTGTGAGTATACATGCAGGGGGAAAGCACCATAGGAACGCGGCCCAGGCTTCACTTTGAGTGGTCAATGGTGTTCTATTTTTTAGGCCACGGACTACAGTGACAGTAACCGAGGCCTAGTCACTTTGGTCAAAATTTGTGGGGATGTGCAACCTCTTTCCAAACCAGTGATCATGCCACTAAATTATTCCCCCAAATGTTTCTAGATTCTGAAGTGGCCAAGAACTTTTCTTGTGGTCATACAAAGGTCACAGCTACTATCAAGGAAACTTTGGCATCCACAATCTTATGCAGTTACGCCCAAGATATTTTCCAAATAGTGATGGTTGAGACAGATGACAAGTCATGCATTATCTTCTTGATTCAGAGGAAGGAGATAACTGCTCAAGATTCTTGATGCCTATCGAAAAGATTGGCAGGGTGTAATATTCAATGCTCTCAAGGAATCTCTTAAAGTGTGTCAATTTTGTGATATTGTGAATATGAAGTCGCATAGCTTCACATCACTCAAATAGACTACATTTCTATTCTACTTTCAGTCATGATGTATCAGTCGACACATATTGGTGTGCTTTATTTGTGATTTTGCAACAAAAAAAGTTTCTCTTCAGGAAGGAAAGGTTGATAGAGGCGGTGAGGAAAGATTGATAGAGGCAGCGAGAAAAGGTTGATAGAGGTGGTGAAGACTTTTCTTTGTATATAGCTGAATCCTACATGCCATTTTGACATTAATTAATGGGTGGAGTTCCATAATTCCGAGTGAAGGTCAATAGATCCAAGTATACGACAAGGCCGATATTGTGAACTGCTAGAAGCTATGCAATGCAGCCCAAGTAGCACGAAGGCCTTGCCACTTAATGTGAACTGGTCCATAGATGTAAAGCATACATTTTTGTAAGTGCATGTCAGACACTACGAATGTAATGAAGGGTATAAGATCAGGTGACAGTCAAGAGTGCTCTAGTATTCTTGATGCTGCATATAAGTTTGGAAAAGGCTGCTTGCTGGAGCTGGTGGATGAACTTTTGGTGGGGCAGGACTCCCAAAGTGAAGGGGGGAGGACATTTTGATCAGTAGTTATGTGCATGGTAAAGGGGAATCACAAAGTAGAAGGCTGGCACAAATCCACGACTGCCACTTCTATTAAATTAATGCATGCAACGAATCCGTGACCGTCATGTCCACATAATGTTTAATTATGTCACAGATTTGTGACATTCATCCTGTACTGTGATATTGTGAAGAATGAGAGAAGTTTAGCTAGCGACTAAGTATGGTGTTGAAAACTCAACTATCCATGATTTTGTTTGGCTATGACAAGCTGAAACCTCTCACACTGAAATTCACCCATCCAAACATTTCACCTGTGCAAACACTCCCCTGGTTCCAATGTTTTGGATACCTGATTTCCTACTGCATAATATTAGTGTATATGGTAAAGGTGTCTCGCTAGTTAGGGTCTACAGGGGTGCTGCATAATAATAGTGTATATGATAAGGCCTCTCACTAGTTGTGGTCTACAGAGGTGCACTAGTGCATATGGTAAAGGTGTCTCACTAGTTGGGGTCTACAGAGGTACACTAGTGCATATGCTAAAGGTGTCTCACTAGTTGGGGTCTACAGGGGTGCTGCATAATATTAGTGTATATGGTAAGGCCTCTCACTAGTTGTGGTCTACAGAGGTGCACTATGGCATATGGTAAAGGTGTCTCACTTAGTTGGGGTCTACAGGGGTACACTATGGTAAAGGTGTCTCTAGTGGGGTCTACAGAGGTACACTAGTGTATATGGTAAAGGTATCTCACTAGTTGGGGTCTACAGGGGTACACTATGGTAAAGGTGTCTCACTAGTTGTGGTCTACAGACACTAGTGCATATGGTAAAGGTGTCTCACTTAGTTGGGGTCTACAGGGATACACTAGTGTATATGGTAAAGGTGTCTCACTAGTTGGGGTCTACAGGGGTACACTATGGTAAAAGTGTCTCACTAGTTGGGGTCTACAGAGGTGTAGGAACATACTTACAATGAAGAACAGCAACCAAAGATTGAAGTAACACGAGGTTATAATTCCAAAATTCAATCAAACGTGGTATGGTAAAGGATCAACATTACAGTATGGTAAAGGGTCAATAGTCAATCGCTACAGTACTCCCCTTCCAGTGAAAACATGGAACGGTTAAGGAATATAGTCACATAGTCGCTTGGGCCACTGCACTTGTCTACCAGCACGAGTGGAGTGCTGAGGACTGGGTGGCGGCATACACAGGGTGGAGACTATGGGGATATCGGTTGAAGACATTGCTGGCTTATCAACTTGGGTGGGAATGATACAATTCATGGCAGCAGGCTTCAGGCGGTCCAATGAGATGGTCTGGTTCAGGCCCTTGATACGGATGACCCAAGATTTGCCCTGACGTTGTAAGACTTCGAAGGGGCAGTTATATGGCTGCTGCAAAGGTTTGCGGACTGTGGCATCGGACAAAAACATGGGTGCAGGACGAAAGAGCACTATCTATGTGTACCGGCCTTTGCCTTGGGGAACGTGTTGGTGGGGGTCGGAGAGATTGCATGACCTTTTTGACCTTTTTGAGCCTGTCAACATATCCCATTGGGTTAAAAGAGGTCTGGGTGATCGATGTGTCGAAAAATTCACCAGGTAAACGTAGTGTGGTGCTGTATACCAATTCAGCAGTGGAACAGCGTAGGTCATCCTTGAGGGTAGTCCAAATACCTAATAAGGTTAGTGGTAGGGAACTAACCCAATTGATGGGTGTCGGTTGGCATTTAAGGGAAGCTTTGAGCTGGCGATGAAAATGCTCGATTAATCCATTAGAGATAGGATGGTATGCTGTGGTGCGAATACGCTTTGTTCCCAACAAACGCATTAGGTGTCCCAGAGTGCTGATTCAAACTGAGCTCCACGATCTGTCGTGACTGTGGAGGGGACACCGAATCGTGCAACCCAAATGGTGACAAACGCTTCAGCAACCATCTCTGCAGTGATGTCGGGGATCGGGACAACTTCGGGCCAACAAGTGAAACGGTCAATGCATGTTAACACGTATGAGAAACCTTTACAAGGTGGTAAAGGCCCGACAAGATCAAGGTGGATGCGATCGAATCGAGCATCCAGTGTTGGAAATGGGAGAAGTGGGGACACGGTATGCCTCTGTACCTTAGAGCGCTGGCACTGTAGGCAACATCTAGTCCAGTAGCGGACATCAGTGTTAATGCCCGGCCAGACATAGCGTGTAGTAAGGAGCTTTTGTGTGGCTCGGATTCCAGATGAGATAAACCGTGAAGGCCATCAAATATAGTGCGCCTGAAACCTTGGGGCACAAAAGGGCGTGGTGTACCAGTAGACATGTCGCAAAGCAGGGTGATGTCTGCAGTGGGCAACGGAAGTTTCTGAAAGATGAGTGAGGTAGTTCCGGACTGAAGATTGATAAGTTCTGTGTCTCCCTTCTGGGCGTGTGCCAAGGCTTGGAAATCGATGGGTGAGGGGGAATGAGTGTTGAGTGTGTTGATAGTAATCCGGGACAAAGCATCAGCTGCGAGGTTGTCTTGGCCTTTAACGAAACGAATATCTGAAGTAAATTGGGAGATGAAATCGAGGTGACGAATCTGCCTAGGTGAATGTTGATCGGCTCGAATGACCAAAGCATAAGTGAACGGCTTGTGGTCAGTGCGGATGTGGAAAACACGTCCTTCAATGAAATGCCGGAAGTGTTGGATAGCCAGGTAGACCGCCAAGAGCTCCCTGTCGAATGTGCTATAGCGTGTCTCTGACTGCTTCAACTTTTTAGAAAAGTAGGAAATGGGGGACCAAACTCCTGAAATGCACTGTTGAAGGACAGCGCCGACAGCTGTATCTGATGCGTCCGTAAGAATGCATGTGGAAGCAGACGGCTTGGGGTGATTGAGGAGAGTGGCATGTGCAAGAGACTCCTTTATCTTTGTGAAAGATGCCATTGCATCATCCGTCCAGGTCAGATGCTGGGAGGGAGGGACAACATGGCATTTAACGGCTGAAGAATCTGTGCACACTGGGGTACAAAACGATGGTAAAAATTAATGAGGCCCAAAAATGCACGCAACTGACGCACCGAAGTAGGTCGTGGGAAATGACGAACAACCGCTACTTTGCTATCCAGTGGACGTATGCCGTGACTGCAGACATGGTGCTAAAAAGTCCAGACTGTCAACACCAACTACGCACTTGGAAGGGTTGATCAGGATGCCATACTGACTCAGGCATTGAAAACTTGTCGCAAGTGCTGTTTGTGCTCCTCTACCGAAGTGCTGGCAATGAGGACGTCATCCACATAAACGAACTAGAAATGTAGACCACGAAGAACCTGGTCTATAAAGCGTTGAAATATTTGACCTGCATTACGTAAACCAAAAGGCATACGAACAAATTCAAAAAGACCAAAGGGGGTAATAACAGCTGTTTTGGGCACATCGCAGGGCTCTACTGGGATCTGGTAAATAAGCTCTGACTAGGTCTTGCGTACCATGTAATGAGGAAGTAAAGTCCTGGATGTAGGGAAAAGGATATCGGTCAGGTGTGGGTAATGTTGTTCAAAGCTAGGCAGGGCCGCCAATCACCAGGGGTTTTCTTCGGCACCATGTGGAGGGCAGACGACCAGTTACTCGAAGAAGGTTGAATGATTCCCAATTCTAACATGTGTTCAAATTCCTGGCGGGCAATGTGTAGACACTCTGGTGAAAGGCGACGAGCTCATGTAGAGACAGGAGGTCCAGTAGTTGTGATGTGATGTGTGACATTGTGTTTAGGAGGTTGATTGACAGGTTGGGGCGCAGTGAGCATGGGGAAATCAGAGAGGAGAGCACCAAACTCATTGGCTGGGGCTCGTAGCAAAATGGATGGGCTAGGTGTAGGTGCTGTAGTTGAGATACCCTGTATTCTCAACTGGGTCTGAGCATCCACTAAGCGAGTGTGTGTCATGTCGGCCAAAAGATTAAAGTGACGAAGGAAATCAGCTCCTAGGATGGGTCTCTTAACATCTGCAAGGATGAAAACCCAATGGAAGGTGCGTCGAAATCCGAGATCGAGGGTGAGTGAGCGGCTACCGAAAGTGACAATGGGGGGTATTATTGACAGCTTGCAAAGTCAAACGATCGTGGGGTCGTTTCCATTCCATGCGTGATGGTGGAATCACGCTCACCTCTGTGCCCGTATCCACAAGGAAATGGAGCCCACAGGAATGCTCGGTTACATAAAATAGACGACTTGGGTTTGGGCCAGACACTCTCGTCGCCACTAGCGCCTGGCCTGGTCGTTTAACTCCTTGCAGCAAGGTTGATGGCACTTGGTAGCAGCATCTCCAAAACGTTGATGATACCAGCAGAGAGTAGGATCTTCTCTCTGTGCTTGTCGGCCAGGGCTAGGAGAGCATCGGAAAGCAGACCTGAAGGAATGCTGTCGAACTTCACGAGAGCGCATGGAGAGGGATTTCACTAGCTCTTGTAATTGGGGCACTTCCGAGCGCAAAGAGTCCACTCCAGGAGGCGATAGGTGGGTATGAACTGCTGCTACCGATAATGCTGCGACAGGGGGTGGTGCTACTTCAACAATACTGTCGGCCATGTGAGCCAAAGTATCTAGGCTGATATCCATACCCAAGGGAGTTAGCACCATATGCACACTACTGGGGAGGCATTGCAGGAAAAGCTCCTGTAAAAATGAATCATCAGGACGTTCACCCCAGAGTTGTTGCATGCGACGCAGAAGCTGTGAGGGTTTGCGATCACCAAGCTCAACTTCATTGAGGAGTTTCTGCAATTTCTGCTGATTTGAACCTGCTGTCCTGGTGATTAACTCCCTTTTTAGCACGGAATAGGGAGTGTCAGGGGGAGGGGCCAAAACTAAGTCTCGAATTTCAGTGGCAGTTCCAGGTGAAAGTGATGCCACAATGTAGTCAAACTTAGTCTTTTCAAGCATAATGCCTCGAGTGGCAAACTGAGCCTCTACCTGCGCGAACCAAAGATCAGGGTCAGCAGGCCAATATGGTGGCAACTTTAGCGCAATAGCGCTAACTGCATGCAAAGCACGTCCAGGAGGTTCTTCTATGTTGCTCATCATCGGGGTCACCAATGTAGGAACGTACTTACAATGAAGAACAGCAACCAATGATTGAAGTAACACGAGGTTATAATTCCAAAATTCAATCAAACGTGGTATGGTAAAGGATCAACATTACATTATGGTAAAGGGTAATCGCTACAGAGGTACACTAGTGTATATGTTAAAGGTGTCTCACTAGTTGGGGTCTACAAGGGTACACTAGCGTATATGGTAAAGGTGTCTCACTAGTTGGGGTTTACATGAGCACACCAGCGTATATGGTAAAGTGTCTCACTAGTTGGGGTCTACAGGGGTACACTTGTGTATAATGGTAAAGGTGTCTCACTAGTTGGGGTCTACAGGGGTACACTAGTGTATATGGTAAAGGAGTCTCACTAGTTGGGGTACAGCATATTTTGCTTCAATTTTTTTTTTTTTTACATTTTTTTGCTCGTTTCAAGCAGATTTTTTTTCCATAAAAGGAAGTTGTCCAGATGTGCAGTTTCTCATCTACAAACTAATATAGGCACAAGAAATGGAAGCAAAACTGACTTTTGAATAAGAGGAGACATAGTCATGATCAACTAAACAGTAAAGTAGTTCTAACAACAACAGGTGTGTTATATAGTTGTCCGCTCAACAACCAGCTTAATGGTATTATAGTTGATGAAGGTTTGCAAGTTCCGCCAATGAGTTCTGCAGAATCTAACTCCGAGCTTCTTGACACACCGGCATTAGTCACTCCTATTAAACGCACTTTCTACATTGTGTTCTCTTGTTAGACTACGCGAATAAGCACATGCCATATTTTGTTGCTTATTATCACAATCTGAACATCCACACAGTTATAGAGCCACCTTCAAATGATGAGCTCGTGTCTCGTTTGTAGGACAATGAGACAAAAATTATATGAGGCTGACAAATTATTATACTTTTCCTGTTCAGGTGAGTATATATATAATATATATATATTATATTATATATATATTATATATAATATTATATATTATACATATATATTATTATATATATGATATATATTATATATATATTATATATTATATATAAAAAATATATACAGAATAACTTTCATTCTCCTTCTATTTGAAGTAGTTTGGAACTAGTAATGGTGACAGCTAAGTAACACACCTTTCTTTGGCTTGCTCTGAGAATCACCCATGATGCAGCAGGTAGTAATGGAAGAGGACTTTCAGATCTTATATGATATGATCTATAAGGAATGCAATTTTTAACAATGATAATGCTGATCGTAGTTCACTAGGGTCAGCAGTACAAACATCAGCTACACCACGTAACTAGCTATGCAAATTATAATAAGGGGGGAAAAACACAATAAAAAAACATCCTACAGAGCTGTCTTGTAATACAATTTCCTTAGGTCCATTATCTATCCTTTATTATAAACAACTTCCACATGAGTGGCCATTGCCTTGGTTACAGCTTCTCTCTTCAAATGTTAAGCAAACTACACCCTCAAGAAGTGTTAAGCACCTTGGCACCTTAGACCTCAAACTGGTATATTCTTTTCTGAGAGCACATGAGAACCCAAAGAGAAGTTTGTTGCTAAAGAAATGGCAGAAGTTCAGAAACACAGCTCTTATCAGTAATTGTCACCTGTTCGAGGTCGGGTGATCACATGCAACTATTTCGCGCATTCCTATTGCTCATGTTCAAATAACAGAATGCCTCCTCGATTAGCATGCACCTGCCAATATCACATGCCAGTAGGCAGCTCATGAAATGAATAGAACACATGCATTCTAATGGTGGTATCTTGCAATTTTTCATTATTGTCTCTATGGATGGGACTTTTAGAGAAGAAGTTGGTGAATTACAGCTCAAGCAGAATTTAATAGCAATAGAAAGTTGGAAGACTCAACAGTGACTTGCAACATGTTGGAGTTTTGTTAGAGCAAATATTTTTAAGTTCTTGATGCTATTCTCAAAGACATGCTTCCTAACTAAAGTCCTCTCTTCACCACTGCACTTACCAAACTTTTCTCATCGTCTTGTTTCAGATCCTTGAACATCGTTTAATGCCATATTTCGTTTTTTTAAACTTTATAGACCAATGATAAACCTAGAAAGGTATTTGAGATAAATTATTTGAGATGTAGTTGAAAAGAGACGTGCCAAGCATAGCTAAACAGTACAATTATGGGACAAATAGTATCACTTGATGGCTACCCCAAATTATGGCATATAGCTAACTTTATATCCTAACCTGTTATACAGTTCATGGCTCAATCAATATAATATACTTTTGAGTTAAAAATATTTACCGAGTAGTTAAACGGCCATATTTTCTGGGGGGAAAATCAATTAGAAAAAAAGAATAAACCATCTGTCAACAAACTCTCAGTTGACATAATAATATTACAATAACCGTCTCAATAATCAACTTGAAATTGTACTCTCTCCATGTTTCGACTAGATACTCTAGCCTTCATCAGGAATCCCTGATGAAGGCTAGGGAATCAGGTAAATTATTGGTTTTCAGGGATCTGTTAAGATTACATGATTATTTTTATACTTAGCCTTGAATACAGATATTTCTACTACACCATTTATCTGAGTTTGTTTAAGCCAAAAAAATCAGCAAAATTTTGGGATGGGAGAGAGGTTGGCTCATATTTCAGCGAATGCAGCACTTACACAAAGTAAGGAGACCTCTTTGGACAGGTGTCATATAGTTTCTCCTAATAATACTAGTTATAAATGAGAGAAAACTTGAATGCAAAATGCGTACAGGTGGTAACCCATGCTTTAGTGTAAGTACATCTACTTAATGAAGTAATGCAGGAATATGATCCTGTTCCAAGAGTGCCAAGGTGTTTCACAATTTCATAACATTCCTGACATTTTTAATGGCACCAAAGGATATCTTTGTTGAAATGAATTAGAAATATTACTGGAAGGTATGGCCCCAGCACACTATTAAACCATCCAGTGCACAACAATTAAGGCCTCATAAAAGTTAAGGCAGCACATGTCGAAAGGCAATTACATTTCTCAAGTCTATACTTTTATTGAGCACAATAAGATTTGGGACAAACCTCACAAGCCCCAGAAGGCCAAGTACAGACCTCACAGTCACAGAAGTGAGTGCAGATTGCTCTTACTCTCTAATAATTTCTGTAACTACCTTAATATTATATAGCTGTTAGGCCCTGATGTTAGGCCCTGTCTAACAAATTGCACAACTACATACCCTAGAGAACAGGAACAGTAATAAGAACATTGAACATTATCTTAAATGGTAAAACTAGAGTAGATTACAGAACAGAAACAGCGGTAAAGGCCTGTAAAAGATGACTAACAACTATAGTGTTGGCTGTGGTCCTTTTACATTAAGAGGGGAATAATGTCAAAAAAATACACCTCGACAATACCAATCATATTTTCCACCCACTACCCTCTATCAACATAATTTTTGTACCAAAATGTAGCATAGAAGATAAGCTATTTAATGATGTATTTAACTTTTGTCATATATATTTTTATGCCAAAGTGTCAGCCAGGAAATCCAGTCCACAAATTAAAAACCCATTAATAATGCTAAGTGGCTGCTAGGTGGTTTATTGGTAAGAGTACATGTAGTAGTTTCACCTAAACTATTTCAATAAGTATGATAATGCACCACAGGAGAGGGGGGAAATCCCATACAAACCACATGCAGATATGCTGGTCTATACCCAACACATTCTCATAACAGTGAAAATAAAATAATTTAGGTTAAAGAGCACACAATAAGCATTCTGGTGATATAATATAAATTATGGAGTTTGGGTGAGAAATGAAGGAGAAATTTGTGGAAATATGTGGAAATTCTTCTAATCTAATGCGACGCGATTCTTCTTCACACTTGCTGGGTTTCTAATGAAAATAGTGAGTGCAAAAGCTGTCGTAACTGCATCATAGAATCTTCAAATGTTCTGAAACTTGGAATATGACTTCTATATGAGCAGAGACACCATTTAAAATAGTTGTTAAAAAAAGTGAAAGTTAGCATTTTGACATTATTCCCCCCTTAATAAAAGTATTCCACAATAAGTGGAATAAAAATTTGTGGATTTGTGGCGGTTTAGGGGCATTATGCAGGTCCATTAATTTTGAAATGCAGGTCCAACTGATAAAGTGCTATGCCATCCATGCCTCTGTCCATAGCTAGTGTAAGGATTATGGCCAGAGATAGCTAGGGACAGGACCTGGTCTAGGGCTAAGGCAGAATATCCATAGATTGCACAAGGCCCGATGACGGCAAACACGCATGACTTATATTTATATTCAACTTCGTACAATTAATGACTTACTTTGTTGTGGCCTTTTAAGCCGCAAAAAAGTACTGTAGCATATAGCAGATCAGATCTTTTATGTAACCTACCTAAAAGGAATACCAATTTAATACATACTGAGCAAGGTCATGATCATAGCCAAAATATTTATGACCAGGATTTATCCCAGTACAAACATAATATAAAGATGATGAAAAAGCAACAACAAAAACACAAAGTTATTACAGTATTCAGATTTAGCTACCATATAATTAGCGGTTGACCTTGAAAACTTGAGTGTGAGGAGGACTGATCCGACGTTTTTTTAAACTAAGGGCCGCACTGATCAACGACCGGATACGCCCCGCATTTATAGCAGGGTGTGCGTGAGTGCGCTAAAAGACGCCACCTGCTGTCGGTCTGCCTCTGGAGAGGCAATTGTGGCGCCTCCCAGTTACTGCAGAGGTGGATGGATTCATTTAGCTTTGTTTTAGGTATATATGCAGGTACATATGCATAATATTATGTGTATTTATTAATTGTAAAAAAATAATAATAATATAAAAAAATTAAAGACTCCCAAGCGCGCGCAGAATGCAGCTGGCTGAAAACACCACAAACCCCTCGGCGAGATCCTTTACCGAACTACCAAGAGTTCTTCATAGTGGAACTTTAAGGGGATACCATGACCAGGAGAAAGTGAGGTGGGAAGAAGGAAGATCATTAGTTTCGGAAGCAGAGTCAGAGAAATGTTAGGAAATGCTGGCAACTACTAAATTATTCAAGAACTGCTTGAGTGAGAGGATAGGAACTAGGGCACACTTCAAGGACATGAAATCAAATGCTAAAGGGATGCGTGCAGAAATGTTAATGTCAACCTAATATGAGGTAGCTCTTTTTCAATGCTGTGCTGGGCCTGTACAGCTCTGGAGACTGCCTCATGTATGACAGCTACCCATGAAGCAGGGTCTAGGAACCCATGACCTGGACTCTCTACGAAGAGGGTGTGGGCCTATATACTGCCCCTTTGCTGGGGCAAGGGAGGAGACAGAGAACAAGTAGTAAGCACCTTTGATCCAGAGCTTGCTCTTTAATAATTACTCCAGAAATTAGTGTGTCGTATACTTCTACATGCAAGTTTAATATCTAAGGAGTGGGGGCGAGCTAATAAGAAGAGTGGTTAAAGGTAATGGTTTTACAGCACTAGGGCAAACATAGACCTTGGAGAGTTTTGTGAGCAATCCCCTTCAACCAAGTTGCTATGCTAGAGAAGAGAGGATCTCTGGGACCTTCACAAGTTTTATTGTGCAGACTATCACAAGTAATGAATGTATGGCTGTATCAATTTTGAGCTTGATTTTCATATGCCAACTTATCTTTTGTAAACGTTGGGAGCATTTGGGAAGTACTCTTCACTGCCTGCTAACCCCCTGTCCTTGCAGCACTAATTCTGCGTAACCTCTATAGTGATATGATGGATTGTACACCAAGTAAATTCGATTCTAGTCCTTGTAAGACATACCTTCTCATTGGTGAACCAATTGCCATTCACGAGTCCCCCATTGGAGTTGTCTCATACCACCTTGTGCATGCAGGACGGGGCCATGGAATCCCCTGTAACTCCCAGTGCATGCTGGGGCGGGCCATGGAATTAACCCATGACACATAGTGCATGCTGGGCTGTGGAATTGCCCATAACATCTAGTGTGCATGCTGGGCTGGACCATGGAGTTCTCTCATAATATCTAGTGTATGCTGGACAGACCATGGAATTGAATTATCGCATAACACCTAGTGCATGCTGAACCATGGAATTGTCCCATCACCTAGTGCATAATGGACTGGATTTGGATATGTGGGGACTTTGGAAGCTTTATCCAATCAAAGCTCTTCCATACATGTATAATGATAGGGATACGTACCTATATTTAAAGTTGCCTCAGCTCCAGCATCCATCTTGAATGAGACCTAGTAGTCTGCCATTGCCATGTATTAGAGTTCTTTGGCTTCTACTGTATTGTGGCCATTTCCATCTGTTGGTGTAGTATGTGTAGCTCCCACACTAGACTTGGGTCTCCTAGCTAATGTTGTTACAACCATGCCCATACCAGGTGCTCTGTGGCTTCCCGTACAGGTTACCTTGTGGCTTAGGGCACTTTCTATTCCATTTGCTGACATTGTAATAAAATGTGTCAGTTAGTTTCTATTGTTGAGGAGTAGTTTGGCACAGTCAGTGTGTACAGAAGACAGCAGTAAAGTTCTAGGTATATAGGTGGTACTGGAAATCCTGTGGAGCCACACCCACCATTTATGCCTTTTTTTAACGGTGGATATGGCCACCTAAGAAATGGATGTGTGACTAATGGGAGGGGCCAAGCATGCCATTAACCCCCCAAAGCAGAGTTATTGTTGTGAGCATGGAGGTCCAGTCTCGATCTATAACCAATACCACTCGAGTGGACACACTAAGTTTAGAAGGCCTGGGAGGTTTGGGTCATCCACGAGCATCTGCTACCGATGATGTTGAATGCTTCTTTGGCCGAAACTAACTACTAAGAATGTCAGATTCGGGTTTTTGAAATTGTCTGCTGAATTTTGTCGTCTAGAACCTGATCTGTCGTTTTACTACCACACATCTACCCACATGTGCTTCTTTGTGGGAACATTCCGGATTTTAGTGTGCCAACAAAAAAACCTCCCAGGAAGAGTGATGAGTACAACCTGATTGATTTGCACATGGAGGTGAGCCTGTTTGAGGAAGTGTGTCAGCAAGATCCACATCATTTGCCTCTTGAATTGCCTCCATCACCTTCTGACCCTTTGCACGTTTATGGACATTCATATGGACAATGGCTGCCACATCACTTTCAACCAACAGTTCAATATAATAATATACTATCATAAATGTTCAGCTCCTAGTATTGTCTTTGGTGTGTGCTTGCTTGCACAGCAACAGGTTGGAGACCATCTTCTATTAATAGTATTGTCAATGCCAGCATAATAGCCAGGACCACCAGAATAAAACCATGTTACTAGATACTTAACCCAACTAAACGTAATCTCTCTAATACTATTCTCCTTGGGTAGAAGTTCGAGAGCCTCTCTGAGCTTAGCCATTTCTTTCACAAAACTGATGGCGTTAACGTCATAGTGTGGTTGTCTGGCTCTGATGAGATCCACTGGAGTCGTCTCTCTTGTCGCTGACAAGTGGTGACCTAACACAGGGTATGCTGAGCATTAGAGTCGTGCATTGTGGCATTTCTTATGGTATGCATTAGAAGTGGTAACTCAGTAGCTAGATATCCATCATAATTATTCTTCATCACTTTGGAGGTAAGGATTGATGTAAGGATTGATGTGTCAGTGCCTGCATCTCCAGATGTAGATTCTGACATGTACAATACATGACTCTCTGTCCATTCTCATCCCCACACAACTAGTACTTGAGGAGGAAGTCTAAACTAGATGGCTACATAAGAGTAGAGAATTCTTCCCCCTATAAGTTAGCATCATGTTAACAAGTTACTAGGTTGGGTATAATAAAATATGCAGAAAATTTTATCAATGCTTCACACATCCTAATGTTTCACTAACATCGAGGGATCCCACACAGAGTCTGTAGGTGTAAGTGACATAGTATGAAAGACTAGCAAACACTATTAACGTAAATCTATAAAATTCTATAAAATGCACAGCCTTGACGATTATCCAGTCTGGATAATCATCAAGAAAATCGTAGTTTTCTTCCTCACCATCTCGATCTGTGTGATCTCAACATCACAACTATGACTGCCGTATCTAAAGGGCACTCGAAGAAAAAGGAGACAAACACACTC
Organism: Cladorhizidae sp. MBARI D1340-BT2; assembly: GCA_028752905.1. Taxonomy (NCBI): domain Eukaryota; kingdom Metazoa; phylum Porifera; class Demospongiae; order Poecilosclerida; family Cladorhizidae; species Cladorhizidae sp. MBARI D1340-BT2. The sequence goes on from JAQNBH010000012.1 coordinate 21,514,971, forward strand.
ATGCTGCTGATCCACCACCTCACATGTTATATGTCAAGTGTGTTTTGTTTTTTGCATTAAAGATCTGCAGAGGTAGAGCAACTAGGCACCACCATGGATGCTACAGTTAGTATCTAGGATCTAGGAATGCTTGGAATTTAATGGATGTCACCTTCATTAATAGGGTAGTCTCACCCCTACTGGTTGAAGTCCCACCCCTACTGGTTGAAGTCTGTGTACTGCAGCCACCTAGTCTCCCTGCACTACTCGTTTGTAACTGCCTTCTATCTGGTAGCCTTTAAGCTTTCTAACGAGTAGATCTTGTGTGCCTATACCTTTTTGATGATTTGAATCACGTATGGCCACAAGTGGATGAAGAGTAGCAGAGCCTCCACTATATGAGGCATAGGTGTGATGAAAAGCAGCAGAGCATGTGTGGCCTCCACTATATGATGCATAGGTGTGATGAAGAGTAGCACAGCATGTGTGGCCTCCACTATATGATGCATAGGTGTGATGAAGAGTAGCAGAGCATGTGTGGCCTCCACTATATGATGCATAGGTGTGATGAAGAGTAGCAGAGCATGTGTGGCCTCCACTATATGATGCATAGGTGTGATGAAGAGTAGCAGAGCATGTGTGGTCTCCACTATATGATGCATAGGTGTGATGAAAAGTAGCAGAGCATGTGTGTCCTCCACTATATGATGCATATGTGTGATGAAAAGTAGCAGAGCATGTGTGGTCTCCATTATATGATGCATAGGTGTGGTGAAGAGTAGCAGAGCACGTGTGGCCTCCACTATATGCCCCCAGACCCCCCCTACTTGGGGCTTGCTTGCGCATGCCCATCACGTAAATGCCAAACGTTTTGGGTTTCCCCTCCCAAACTGTAAATCCTGTATGAACCCCTGCAGTATATATATCATTCACAACTGAAAGAGTGATCATGAGAAAGTGTGGGTGGTCATGCAAACTCTTCCTGCATTAGTGCAGGGGCGGATCTTGCCCCCCTCTTAATAAAATCCTGGATCCGCCCTTGCACTTCTGGAAATTTGGCAACTCTACTGGTGCATGTTGTAAGGAGTTAGTTCATTACTGGGCCACAAATTTGGCAGCAAATCTCTATAGGTGAGTTTGACTCACAACATTCACTCTCTCGCCAACAACTTTATAAAGGACAAACAAAATCAGTAGTTGAGAACTGTACCTAGCAACATAATTATATTACTAGTTGACCAACATTGTGGTGACATTTTATAGCAACTAAACCATGTTTATAACATGTTCTTTCACTTATTAAATTGGAAGAGAGGAAGATAGTAGAGGAGGAGAAGCGGGTGTAGAGTAAACTGGGTTGGTGGGACATAGAGATTCCAAGTCTGAGGCAGAACCTGTCACACACAATGTTTTATCTAGAAGTTAGGGTTTGGGGGGGAGAACAGTCAGCAGCTATATTAGTCTCGAGGCCAAACTATTCACGCATGTTGAAATATTTCCTTGGAATTATAGTCTGGCCTCGACCCTTGAGACTACAGCTATATAGATATCTAGAGGATATACACAGAATAATCAGTATGGTAGAATTTTCATCTTATAATATAAACAACAATTAAGTCATATTCGAATGCGTCGATCATAACGACGAGAATGCCATTTCCTTACAATTTCCTCAGATTGTTCATCAGTTAAAGTGTTAGGTCCTTCAGCAGAAACATGCATACAGTAAGCTAAGTTTTCTGGTAACATTCGCTGTCATAATCTATTGCAAATTCTACCCATTGTAATAAAACTCCATTCAACTGAGGCTGTACCAAAAGGACGGACAAGATTTGAAAGAGAAGGAAAGGTATCTGCAAGATCACCCCCTTGAGAAGCCAGTTTCTGCAATACAAGTTTTGCAGTTGGACATTCTTGTTTTGATGCTTGTATATACCTTTAAGTAGTTTCGAAATGTCTTCCACTCATCCTGAAGATCAGATACATTTAGGCTGGAATGAAGAGAAGCAAGTTGAACCACTTCAGTCATTCCATATCTCATATCATCTTTGACTTTCTTGGGATCAAATATTGAAGTAGCACTACACATTGCAGCAACTTTGTCATTAAACCGTTTCTTGATGTTTTCAGATAAGGCTTTGATGTACGGAATAACTACACTTTTGTGGATTTCTTGATCAGTATGTTTGGTACTATCCAAAATAGGAAATGTACTTCCTGAATAAAATTTGTAGCACTTGCACTGTACTCTTTTTGGCCATTTAATCGGTCTTTAGGAGATCAGGAGCATCACACAGGGCTGCATTATAGTGCTTAAGTTGAAGAGCAAGTTTACAAACTGGATCCAAGATATCTTTAACTGCAAATAGCAGGATAACTGACTTGCGATCTTGAAAAGTCAGCAGTAAGCCACCAGCTTCACTTGAAAGATCCCCTGATTCTTGATGAAGATGCTGAAGTGTAACAATTATCCCTTTCAGACATTTAACAACAGCTTTCAGTGCTCTATAATGGGAAGTCCATCTTGTATCTCCTGCCCTTACCAATGCCAAATCAGGTTCTTGAAGTGCCTCTTGAACTTTTTTGAGTGCATGAGTCTTCTTGGGACTAACAGAAAATAGACGCCACAAGCTATTCATTGCAGAGAATAACTGTTTAAGAGGCTTAAATTTTTCTGATGATTGAACACAGGCAAGCTGCAAAAGGTGGCTTCGACAGTGAATATATGTTGCTTCCTCACATTTCTCATTCTTCATTCGGGCCTGAACTCCAGATATGTGACCAGATATTGCTAGCAAGGCCAGCCAAACAACTTTGGAGAAGTCAATCCCTCTGCTTTCAAGAATGGAGATAATACCACCTGTTATAACTTCTGCAGTTTCATCTGGAACATTCTGTATATACAAGAAGCATTCATTTCTGCAGCCAGCAGTAGTAAGGTACCGCATACATACAGATAGCTCAGTACGATTTTTCATATCTGTTGCTTCATCACCTATTAGTGACAAAAATGGGGAGCCAGATATTTCATTCACTGTTTTGCTGTCTATGTACTCTTTACCATTTCCAGAGAGGTTGCTAAAGACTTGTATGTAGCATTTTTTGCCTTTATCTTCTGCCAATTTGCTAGATGATTGCTTTCATCTAGATCAGTGCAAAGTTCAATCAAACTTTCGTACTTTGTTGTGTGAGCAACTTCGTTTTTCATTAGCCAGTATGCATACTTACTGAGCATAAGTAGATTTTTAGATTTTTCTGCATTACTGGAACACTGAAGTTGAGTAAATACTGATCCTCTTCTTCTACTTCATTACAAATTTCAGCCTGAGAAACAGCTTGCTTGTGTGAATTTGATAATTGATGCTTCAAAAGCTTATTATTCTTGGCTGAAGATCCTGTTGCCTTGCTACATTTTGTGAATGGCTTTGAAATGAAAGTTCGATCAGAACCTTTAGGTAGACCATGGCTACCACAATAGAGCTGCTTGCAAAACTTACAGAAGGCTCACACTTTCATTCTGGTTAGACTCAGAACAACTACTAACCCAAAGAGATAGGCTTCTTTGTGCCATAACCACTAGCTAGATGACCAATGCTCTATTCAGAAAAACTTGGCAAACTATAATTTGTGGTTAACACCTTTCATGTTGTCTAGCCATGAGAATAGCCTTTCTATTATCTTATCTTTTGAATATATTAGGGGAGGAATTGCAAGTTTTTGGGGGGAATCTTCCCCCCCCCAACAGCCCTGGATAAAACACTGGTCACACAGGGATATATCTACCCTCTCAACAAACACGCAGCTTACATAAAAAAATTACAATGCCATGGCTTTCTCAATAATCATTTTACTCTCTCGACGTTGGCCTTCACGAGATACAAAATACTGCACGCCAAAAAAATGTCCGTTCGCGCTCTGTCGTATTTGTTTCTCTGTGGAGTCTTCGGCGGGCCTAGTTCGAACTCATGGACCCTTGAATAGCCACTGCCCTGGATCCAATCAGCTAGTGGATCCAGAACCCTAGCCCTTTCAAAGTTAGCTACCATATTGGGTGGAAGGTGTGCTTTTCGGCAACCAAGGGCATGGGACTATTCCCCTTTTTTTAATTTATTTTATATTATAAAAATTCGTAACAAATAGCATAGTCTGCTAATATTAAGGTACCTGGTTATGATGACAAGAACAAAGGTGCAATGTAGTGTTTGAAAGTGATGGGTCTCTAGGGCTTCTTGAGATAAGTTATTCCATAAGGTGACAGAACCAGTTACAAAAGAAAACTTGAATGCCTGCATCTTAGCATATGATTTCAACAGTGGTATCGGTCCTGGGTTATTCTGCCTATTCAGTTTTACATCTTGAGGAAATAGCAGCTGGCCTTTCATTTTGAATATTTACCATACATAACTTCAGAAATATTCTGCAATTCTCAAGAGAAGGGCTTCCAATTTTGATTACTAGGTCCTGATAGTTGCAGGTCTACTGTTTCATACACATCTTGAGAGCAAACTTTTGGACTTTCTCAAGTTTCGCAACATCTCTGATGTTGTATGGGTCCCAAACAGGAGCAGCATATTCCAGATGCGGACGTACTATATAGGACATTGTACATCCTAGCATGCTGGCAGCATCTATACGATTATAGAAATCCTATATAATAGGACAATTAGTTTCCTAGTTTTAGCACAAATACTGTCTATATGTGCAAGATAGTTCTGAAGAGAGCAGCACACCAAGGTGTTTGTAAGAATTTACTTGGTCCAGAGTTGTACTTTATAGAACAAGTTTGGAAGGCCGTAATGGTTTCTTTTTCCTTGATATCATCATGGTCTTGCACTTAGTTGGGTTAAAGGTAAGATTATTACAATAGGCCCAGTAGTTGATACGGTCAATGTCCATTTGTAGACTCGAGAAGTCATTAATTGTTCTGATTGGTTTGTAAAGCAGCATGTCATCAGCATAGAGATTTAAGGTGCTTCCAGCAGAGAGAATAATGTCTGTTACATCATCCATAGAGAGTAATGGACCCAATACTGAACCCTGTGGAGCACCCGATAGTACCATGACATCCTGTGAAGATACACCACCTATCACCACATGTTGCTTCCTGTTACTCCTTATCCAAGATTGTCCAAACCACAGTCTGGTGAGGAATGCATGTAGACATGATTTCAGAAAGTTTCGCAGACCAGTAAGCTGCAGAACAATTAATGTCTCTTCCTCCTATATATATAGTAAACTGTCCCAGTCAGATTCATTGATCATTTCACAAGCCCTCTCAAAATCAGCATCACCATAGCTCCACTCTAGGGCTATATAGTTCTTATGTGCCCAACTTGGTGTTTCCTGGTAAGGGATAGGTCCAGACCAAGGTGATCTGAGTTAGATAGTGGAGGAACTACGACACACTTGTAAATAGACATTTTATCAGATACTAGGACCAAATCTATCAAAGAGTCACAATTTTCGATGCAGATGTGTGTTGGTGTTCTAACAACTTGCAATAGTGAAAAATCTTGCTGAATACTTTGAAGTCTCGAATAATATGAGTGGTTTGGGTCGATAACATTAACATTAAAGTCACCAATTAAAACGAAACTGGAGAACTGACGTGGATAAATTTGCTGCAATGTACTACATAAGTTATCAAAATAGGAGACCGGTGATGAAGGAGGACGATATACAGTTGAGATGCAACGCTTATCATTACTATAAGGTTACCTGACTTTTATAGCTACAAACTCAAAGTCATCTGTGCCGTTCCACATTATTTCCCAGATTAGAGTAGCAAGAACATGCATGATTATGCCACCTCCATGCCTATTTCTGTCACGTCTGATTAAGCTGTAATTTTCAATTGCTAACTCCTGGTCAAGTATTTCCTCAGACAGCCATGATTCCACAATACATACAATAGATGGATGTTTATCAGCAACCTCAGCCCTCAATGTATCTAGTTTATCCTTGTGTTAAATTGGAGAACAGTGCAGAAATTGTCGACAAATGGTTGTGCATGTGCTGTTAAATAACTTGATCTCTTGATGGAGATTTGGGGTGAATTGTAGTTGATGTGATCATGAGGACAAACAAGTGCTGAAAAATTATGCGTGTTGGAATGGGAGATTGCAGATGATGCATGTGGATTGTTGATGACGTGATCAAAACAGTCACGAAGAGATTATATGTTCACTTGTTGAGCACAACACTGACACTACTCTTTCCATATCCGCTGCCTGGCGTTTGTATCTCATAGTCTTTGGAGGGCATTCCTTAATTCCGTACACTACTAGGTAGAATTTCCGGTCATGGTCAGGGATAACATTAGAAGTAGGTTTAGTGGTCGAGCTGGGGTTTCTTCTTAGTCTCTCCAGTAGTGTTAGTAGTGTTTACATCCAGTGCAGCTGTTTCATTGATATTTTTGATTACCTGAGTTTTTTCCCCCACATAAACCTTGGTTAAGTTGGTGAGTTCTAAATCTTAACTTCGATATATCTTTTTTTTAGGGTTTCAATTTCTTGGTTATGTTTACTAAGTTGGCAGTGAGTGCATGAAAAGGGTTCAATGGAGATGTCTAAAGTGCCACCAAGGTGTGGTCGCATTGGGCCTTTTCTCAACAACCTCAAAAACGCTTTCAATGCCATGCCCAGAGACAAGATGTTGGATGCTGTCTATGTAATTTACAGGGGTTTTTCATTCTATGTACTCTTCACCATTCTCCTTGTTCTGTGGTGACAAGTCGCTGAAAGTGTGCAGCAGGGAGATCCTCTTGGCTCTCTCCTTTTCTGTCTCTCACTCCATCATAACTGTACTCAGTTGTCATCAGATGTGTGTGTAATGTTTCTCACTTTGGGGGGGGGGAAGATATAATTCATGATCTTGAGCTCATCAAACAAACTTAAGAGATTGAACAACAACAAGTCTGAGATCATTTGCCATGATACAGCTTCGAGAAGAATTATGCTCTCTCCCAGGAGCTCATGTGGTTGATCCCTCTGATGCCTGTCTCCTGGGCTCTACTCTGGGTAGCTTGGATTCTGTCGTAACTGTTCTCAGGGAGAAGTGCAATCTTTATTGCAGAATGATTTGGCTCGAGCCCAGCTTTTGGCTGTTTCAGTAGAATCTGGTGCATGCCTAAATGCCCTCCCCATCTCGTCCCTGGATTTGAGGGTGGATAACGGCTCCACTTTGTGTCGTACTCATAACTGCCAGCACTGTGGAGCTGAAGTAGATCATCTCGCCACGCATGGCCTTAGCTGCAAGAGAAGTGAAGGACATTTCTACTGTCATCTCTTCCGAGCATTGTCATCTGCAGGTGCCCCTTCCAGGATGGAATTGTTGGGTCTCTTTCATTCTGACTGGAAAAGGCCTAATAGGGTAACCATGGTTCCATGATAAAATGGCAAGCAACTGGTGTGGTGGAATCAAACTGTCCATATGTTTGTCTGTTGGGTACTGCAGTGAGTAGTGCTGGAGCTGTAGTTGCTATGGCTTGAAGAAAGTGGCCAAGTATGCGAGCCTGGATCCATGCCACTTTTTTATACCATGGCCATTGAGTCTTTGGAGGCCAGTCGGTGGCTTTCCTGAAGGAGCTCAGCCTCAGGATAAGGCAAAGAACTGGGGAGGTGAATGCCTGTGCTCACATCCTTCAGCGTCTCTCGGTGGCAGAGTCCAGAGGAGAAAGCCTTATCTGTATTGGGGTCAGTCGGAAGTTGAACTTATCGTTACCTGCTTAGTTCTTTGGTTATTTATTTATTTATGTACGTAAGTATATTATATTCTAGTTATATTATATATTGCTAATTATATACATGGTTTATTGTTTATTTCCTGAATTTATAATAATAAATTTAAAAAAATGATGATGATGATGGTGATATAATAATAAATAAATAAATAAATAAATTTTTTTTAAAGAGAGATAATAATAAGATATGCTTGATACTCAAACATCAACAAAGAAGATAACTAACTGAATACAAAAAGATTATGGTGGTCGTGGTTTCAAATTCAGGCTTTTGAGAGTGGCCACCCAGCAGCCGGGCAAGTCCATCGCTTTGGTGCTAGGCTGTTGTGCCTGACTTTTCCCAACTGCAACTGGATATCAACAGCATCAATGAATGGGTAAACAAAAACTTTCTCCATATGAATCCAGATGCAAGACAATGCTAATATCAAGGAAGAGGAAAACTGTTCAGCTACCACAATTCTTATTAAATGGTACACCTATTCAGCATGTAGAGACCTTCAAGTAGTACTCCTTTCCTCAGATCTTTCCTGGTCTAAACATATCAACTGCATCTGCTCGAAGGCAAGGAAACTCCTTGGGATAACTGATAGGAAATTCTATCGAAATATGAATTCTGTCAACTTATTAAATTTATACAGCCTACATGTGCGGCCCCATTTAGAATATGCTGCTCCAGTCTGGGATCCACATCTAATTAAGGACACAAGTCAAATTGAAAACGTTCAAAAGTTTGCACTGAGAATGTGCCTGAGGAAATGGGACTCTACTATTACACTATTCTGAGCTACCAACCCTCAAGAACCGCAGGTCTTTTTTTAAACAAAGCACATTATACAATATCATTCATGGATATTTCTATTATCCACCTGATATTTTGGTACATAAAGTAAGTAGACGTCATGCAGATTAATCACACTTATTGCACCAACCAAGAGCACATACAAATGCCTTTCATTCCTCTTTTGTTCTTGACTCTATCCGCATGTGGAATAACTTGCCCTGTGAAGCACATTCAGCTCCACCAACACTTTCAAACATTTCATTGCTCCTTTATTCATGTAGCATTATATACACACAGACACACACTAGTATTAGCTTATGGCTATTTGTGTATCTTATTATTTTTATTTTTTAAATGACTGCAGCCCTCAGGATTCACGTCCACCAGAGCTCTTTTCAGTTTCTGACAGTGCAGCCTTCACTTCTCTCCACTTAACACTCTCCTCATCCCTTGCACTTCTGGTAGTGTAGCCTTCAGTGCTTTCCTTTTACTCGTATTAGATACTCTCTCCTCATTCGAGCACTCGAGAAATTTCTGCTCTGTGAAGTGTCATTTATTCTGTTGGATTGATCCACAGTTTCTCTGTTGGTATCAACTCTCAACTACCCCAGTCAACCTTTCTTGTAATTTCTCGTGCAGTCTCACTTCCTACATCCTTTCAATATCTCTATCTCGCTCCTGCAGATCTCCTGCTACCTGTTCGCGTTGTGCAGTTACTGTTCAGTCTGTTCATAGCCATTCTGTACTGGATTACGTATCTATTCTGGAAAATAAACAGCATGGTTTTAGTACGCATGAATCTTCTCATATTCATCACACCTCCATAGCTAGCGTTGTAGGGTTTTTTTCATCAGTAGACTTCCCTTCTTTGGTCCTATCCCAGAGCAGTGCAGCTGCTAATATAGCTGGTGTTTGCTTTCTCTCGTCATTTAGGGTCACAATAAAGTCATTTGCTAGCTCAAAGCTGTGGGCACTTAGAAGGTTGTTAGTTAACTGATGATTTCTTTCTTTTGATCATTCCTTGTACAATGCAGTAGATAACGTTAGAGATGAGGTTTGTAGCTATAGCTTTCTCGCAGCTTTCTCAAGCACTCCATTGTAAACAGTGTGTCACACTTGAGTGTCCGTTTCAAGATTCTAGATCTCAAAGGCAATTTTGTTAATGGCATACTTTTATGGCACTCCTTCCCTTTTAGAACCATGGACAGATGGAGTGTAAAAGCTTTACTTGAGCTAAGGAAGTTTTCGATGGCACCAAGTTCTAGCCAGCAATGAATGCAATAAAAATGTAATGAATGGTTTGTGAAACAATCGAAATGCAAATTGAAAACTATTCAGTAGGGAGAGGATACTTGGAGCTCATTTAGGGAGTACTTATAAGTGCACTTATTACTTATTATTATATGTGGAGACCTAGTGCCCATCTTTTCAGGGTAGATGGTTTCAGGGTGATTCCTATGATACCTCCAGGGCTGTGTCCGTACCTCATGAATGTAGATTCAATAAACATGTCAGACCATATCCCATTCCAAATGCCAGGTCGATGCCTCATTACATGGTTTCCACGAAGGAACTCCTCGAGTATTGGAGCTGGAAGTTTCTCCATTGAGCGTAGGTAATAGAAGCAGTACCTGAAATAAGTAAAACTGGATGATATTTTATTGAGTGTAGTCTCGTGAACCAGACATATTTGTGCACACGAAGGATTAGGTGCATACCTTCCACTCGCATAAATATACATCTGGTTCATGAGACTAGTATATGGCAGTAAGCACAACTTCACTAAGATATAAATATTGGAATAGATTATTGACAAGCTAGTATTATGTGCTACCTTGCGTAGTTGAAGTGTCCAGCAGAAAAGAAGTAAGGCATCATCTGCTGGATGATCCACAGGTGCAGTGGCCAGTCAGCCTCCCTTTCAGATCTGATGAACATCATCATGAGTAACACAGGCTTGATGAGGTTATCCACCCATAGTTTTGCTGTTCGACTTTGGTTTGCCCTGTCAGCAAGAGTTTCCATCAAATCAGAGTGGCAATGCACTAATCCAACACCACTGTGAGATATGCCCATATCTTCTTGGCTCCTAGCAGCTGCATGGGCAGCAGATGCCTTGAATCGATTTATTTCATCATAAGAACAAGTGCCATACAATTGTTCAATTACTGACTTCTGTCTCACCAAAAGACCAAGAGCTATCTGTAGTGATGTTTGCCTGTTTGTAACCATACTAGTAACAATGTTTCCTACCATACCTGATGGCAGTGAATAGTTGAGGTGTGGTGATATCAAAGAGAGCAAATGCAAAAGTGCTGGACTAACATCCCCAACAACATCTTCAGAGTTGATCCTTGTTCTGTACTTAAACTTATCATGCTTCAGTTCTTTCGACTCGATGGCAATCAGTTTTGCTACTTTTGCTATTGCCAAATCATCATCATCCTCTTCACATGCCACTAGTTTCAGAACATTGGAAGCATTGCTCTTGAATATAAGAATACTTGCAACTCCTGCACCTGATAAGATAAGAAGGTCATGTCCGAAGTGTTCAGCTAAACTTTTGATTAGTTGCCGACGTGTCAATGACTCACCTTTGTATGATATGTACAAACTGTGCACTTCTATAGAGTTCCAGATCCACGTTAAGTCTTCCATCAGATCATTCACCAGACATGCAAAGACTTGATCTTGAGGTGTTTTAAGGTTGTTTGATGCTGACGATGGAATGTTACGAGAACCTCTGAACAAGGACATGCAGTCTTTATGGTATTGAGCATCTATAGCATGTAAGTCACTAACTGCTCCTGCAATTCGTAGACGCACTTGTTGTGCCCATTCATCATTACGCAAATCACATGCATGCAGAATGACATCTTTGAAAGTGTTCCGATTGGATCCACAATCAGCAGTTCTACATTGAACCACACGACGCCAACGGCCAGGGTGTTTTGAATCCGGTTTGGTATAACATTGTTCTCCACATATCAAACATTGATCTTTGAAACAAAAAGGGCTAATGTGTGACCGACAAGTTTTCTTAGAAAACTGGTTCTTCTTTTGCTTTAGTGTGGCGTGACAGGAAACGCTTTATGTGAGTCTTTGAGGTATAGGTGGAGACACAGTTCCTATGTAGATACAGTGTGTTACAACTATCATCTAGCATTACCTCTAGGTCAACATGTAAACCATCACCTCTTCGTTTACTAGCTTGTATAATGCTATGCAGTATTTCAGGGCCAGCAGCTATAAGCAGGTTATTGCTACTGCAGTTCATAGAATTTTTAAACAGACAATGTGTGTTGAGCTGTGACTGGGATGCCATGTCCTGTTATAGCTAGAAATGGAGAGAAAATATGCATGTTAGTCAACCATCACCAAAGATGTTTACTCTGTACTACTCCCCCATAGACACATATTTTACTTACCTGCTAATAGCTAAGCTTGAAACTTTTTCTGCATGTGTGCTCTCTGAACTTCCTTTACCTACTGTTGTTGATTGCATTAAAAAATGCAGAGCTAATTATTACAAAATAATTATGATGCACATGGCCAAAAAAAAAATTCTTCGAGCAGCTAGATTGTATATAGCTAGTAGGTACAGATGCCTGCTAGAAATATATATATAATATATACTTTTTTTTGCATGATTTTACCTCAAGAAATAAGAAATGTATCCATAGTGGGTGTGCTCAAAATTATGAAATTTGCTTATCAATAAAATAAATAATTGCATTGTTTGTAGTAGAAGCTAAACCACGAAATAGCTATGCCACTCAATAAATATAATCAAGGGTATATTGTAGCATGTAAAGTGTTGATTAAAAGACGAAGTTAATAAACTACCATAACAGAGTAGAGGTACAGATTTTCTATGTGCGTTAAACGATTCCTTGACAAAGAAAATGTATGATTTGGCACCGAAAATAAGTCTCTAGGTGAAGTTTTCACAGTTATAGCCATTTTTCAGTTTTCATGGCAGCCATTTTGAATTTTGCGTATAAAAAAAATTGCCCAAGGATGACAGAGTGGCATCAAGTGGATTTGGGTTCAGTAGGGTTTGTACTACCAGAATCAGCAATAAAACATTGTATGTACTCCAAAACACAACCCAAGCTCAAAATTGACATTCTGCCACCAGACTAAATCCAAAATTATTCAAGATGGGTGCCTGTTCCTAATTTTTTAATAGGTGAATATATGGCAAATACAAACAAACATACATACATAGATACATAGATAGATACACATATGCCATGCGCATGGCAGTACTAAATTTTCTGTCCAACTCCCCAGTGAAGGCTTGCTTCGCTTGCCGATCAATAATCCAACTAGTGGTGAGCAATGGTGCGATGAAGAGGGGTAAAAAATTGTTTTACCTTCTCTAGCCATTTTTCTGACCCAAGCATAGATGCAGGCATAGCAGTGATCTGCAAAAATTTTGATGGCATGAGATCGGATTGTGATATATTGTATATAGTAGCTAACTAAACTGTGAAAAACAGACGTAATGATCATTTCCATTGGTGGGGATTGGTATATATTAAAACTATAGCTAGCTAATGGAAAACACATACATGTATTCCACATTGCATTATCAGCATTCATGGCAAGTTATTATCCAACTACAATACGAGTTCTCTCTCTTGTGTCCAAGCTCTCATGCATGTGCTATACCTCTCTCCTTTATACATTAGGACAATTAAAGATATAAAGATTGGTAACAGAGGGTATATAACATGCTTGCTTATATTTTTCACTTACACACACACACACATTAATCTTCCTCTGCCAGTGCAGGATGCAGTCGTCATATTCATTAGTATGATGAAGACAAACTGAGCATTCATGGCAAACTACACACACAACACATATACTCTTCTGCTAGTGGTGGAAGCAGTCATCATTCAAAATACTTTGTCTGTTAATCACCTGCCTGTCAGTGTGTTGACATGATTTTATGGTTGTCACTGGCTTGATGTGACATGATGCAGTGAAATATTACAAGTATTTTACTTTGAAATGCTAAACAACCTGAGTTTACAGTATTTATCTCTGTTGGAGGAGCATCTGCAGTAATTTCTGATGCAGCCGTTTTGGTTCCTACAATATTATACCAGTTTTCCAAAAATTATTTGATTAGCCAATTATGATGCAATTAGCAAAACCATGGGTGTACTGTTTATGTAGATACCATCACTATTTGCATTGATTTTCGAGCACTTTCTGAAATTTCAACTGCTTCCAAAACTTGGCAATCCAAACAGCAAATGCACTTGCCATAATTTTTGTTGACACACCCCTCACATGTGCCACATCTTTTCCTTCTGCTTACTGCACACAAAAGTGAATCGTCACAAGACAAGAAAAAATTTAAGATAGATTTTTACAAATATTGATCAGTGTAGCCTGGAAGTTAGTGCCACCAGGTAAGAAATACAATCAAGGGAGGTTGCAAAGCACTCCTACATTACAAGTTCTGGGTAAACAAGCTGTAACCAAGGCAATTCACACTCATGTGGAAGTTGTAAAATATCAGATCATGTACAACAAAATTTGCTTGCCTAAAGACAGCTATGAGCACTGTATGTAGAGATTTGCATTAGTCACCACAGCTCTAGAGCTCCTCCCGAAACTGCTAAACAAGATTAAACAAGATAGCACTGCTCCTGTATTCAAGTTGGCAGACCTTACCAAACTCTACATATCTTAAATTTTTTCTTGTCAACCCATAGACGACTATATTTATTGCAGTGACTGGGCAATGCATCCATGACTACATTTGATCAAGAAATTAACAGTATATATCAATATCTAACATCATGCATAACATAGAGTAACCATGCCTGCTCAAAGTGTGGATATTTCTCCTGGACATCCATGGTTTGATTATAATTTTCCCGAAACCCCCAAAAATCAGTTGGAATCAATGGCAAACACAATGGAGGCCATACACATTCTCTATCCTTTGGTGGCTGGCTTGGATTAGCATGCACTTACACATATAGCCAGCTGCCATAGGTCTGTGCACCTCCTCATCCCTGTCAATGTTTAGCTCAATGTCAACAAACACATGCACAGCAATACCAAAAATAGGGACATGGGCTTGAGCAAAAGCATAAACCAAGTTTACCAGTTCTCATCTACTGATGAAGGCTAGAGCAACTAGCCGAAATGTCGAATAAATTAAGTTGACCATTGAGAAAGTCATTGTATCTATTAGTAATTTGCTGGCTTTCATTTTAGCTTCGTCAGCTTAGCACACCGTTGCATTCCATTATGTTTTATTGTGCTGTCTGGTTCACAATATGATGGACATAACAGAAAAATGGAACTGAAGGGAGTGAAAAATTCTGCTTGGCCATCGTGATATCGTCAATCGGCATTGAGGCAGCTATGTCACTAGTTTTTCACCGCCATTACTCTTACTATTACTATTACACTATTTACCATGCACTCTACACTAGCATGTGTGGTGTGAAATCTTCCTGCAAACACCACTGTAGATAATCTTTCAGACTTTGTAACAAGCATTCTATACAATGGTGAATACTACTGAAAGGTGGTAACCATTTGTGTAAATACGGTACATATATACTTCCATGTTGAAGTCAACAAGACTGAATCTATTTAAACAACAACAGGTTGGGTAATTCTTTTTGTTTAAAAACCATGAAAACTAACTGTTATACAAATTCTAAAAATGCAGTACAGTAGGAAGTTAGTTATCCAAACTTCAGTTATTAGAATATGATTGTCAACCAAATGCTACAAGTAGCTGCTGATGCTGCAATGCTAGCACCATCTGTGAAAATACTGGCTACATAAAGCATGCTCAGGACATGATTGCTAAATCTGTTTAAGTGAATAATTCACAAAATGTGCTTTGATTTCATCAGATGAAATCCATGCAGAATGGAAAACTTACCATAACTACATCACTAAGCAGCCAAAAGAAGACCTTCAGAAGCAGCTAACAAAACTCATTTCTAATCGAATTCTAAGTAACAATGTTTCCTAATCTGAACACTTAGAAATCTGCCCATGGATTCCGGTTGTGACTGCATCAGTCGAAAGAAGTTTCTCGGAAATGAAACTAATCAAGACTAGATTAAGTAACCAGCTGGGAGATTGTAACCTTCATCCTTAACAAATTGAACCCACAGAAAAAATATCTGATGATGATTTATTAGTGTATGGAATAGAAAACCTATCAGTTCAAAATGCTGTATATAAATTTACATTGTTGCATGTACTAGCATTCCATTGGAAATCAGTTCTGTTAGCTGTTTCTTTAGACAGTAGGTCTTCTTTGGGGGGGGGGGGGGGTGTGGGGGAGGGCAAACATGTTGCCCCCACCCCTTGAAAGGAACCCCGAATGGCATGTGTTTATTTGTGTTCACTTTGGTAGCCATTGTAGCTGCACTGGTGTGACTAATTTCAACCATTCCCAGTGTCTGGCGATGCAACTGAATTAATTGGGATCTGGAAAGGGACCCATCATCACTGAATATGAAAAGTGCCCTATCGAAGGAAATGAATGGATATGTATCCAAGCATTGCAGTAGTAGGGCATATAGTATGCTCTCTGTGGTGTCTAGATTATCACTACACACTCCAAATTAGTCTGTTTCAGGCAGACTGAAAGATGTGTAGGCAACGGCACGTCAATCGACAAACAAGTCCACTGAGCATGGCAGGAGCAGGTCAACTTCCCCGCCCAGATGAGGTCAAAAAAGCCCATATAAAAAGCTACTCCAGAATGACCATGTCAAAGTCTGGATGCTCCATGCCATGTAGGCCCTCCTAAATAGCTACTGTAACAGGAAGGAAGCCAGTCTTCTTTTTGTACCTCGAAAAGTGGCCTAAGTAAGATCTGCAATGCTCTGCAGGTGATACACTGCACAAAAGTATGGTCTTATTGACTAGTAGGTATGTCTGGCCAGAAATAGATATGCTATAAACAACAGATAGTTGATTCACTCATAGGAAAAGGTATTCGTTTATACCTTCTGCATAAGGAGAGGTAAGCGCACTTGCCTGAGTCATAAGAGATTAGCATTGAGTTGGGGACAGCCAGGTAGCCCAGAGTTGATTATTTACTCCTTCATTATATTTGAGCACCATGATCTTATAAGAGACTAGAGTCACCATATCTTGTCTGCTGGCTGTCTCAGCTCAAATGTGGCATGCATTTTCAGGTCAGCTTCATTCCAGTGCCCAGATTCAGTATGCCTTCAACTGCATCACCCACACTAAATAAGATTAAGTAAGTTCACCAGTGGTCTGAAACTACATTTCATCGGAACCAGGGGCAAGGAGACTAGTTGGACTATTGGAGGAGTCAATCAGTCCTCGTGTCCAAATTGGCTTAATCACAAAATCCTGGTTTGTCTGCCAGTCTGTCTGCTGGTCTGTATGTGTCTACCTAGCAGTCTCTCTGCTGGTATGTATGTGCTTGCCTGTCAGTCTGCTGTCTGCTGGTCTGTCTGCCAGTCTGTCTGCTGGTCTGTGTGTCTGCCAGTCCATCTGTGTGTCTACCTAACAATCTGTCTGCTGGTCTGTGTTTTTGTCTGCCAGTCTGATGTCTGTTGGTATGTCTGCCTGTCTGTCCGCTGGTCTGTATGGCTCTCTGTGTCTATCTGCCAGTCTGTCTGCTGGGCTGTGTGTTTTTGTCTGCCAGTCAGATGTATGCTTGTCTGTCTGTCTGCTGGTCTGTGTGTGTCTGCCTGCCAGTCTGATGTCTGTTGGTATGTCTGCCAGTCTATATGGCTCTCTGTGTCTATCTGCCAGTCTGTCTACTGGGCTGTGTGTTTCTGTCTGCCAGTCAGATGTCTGCTGGGCTGTCTGCCAGTCTTTCTGCTCTGCCTGCCAGTATATCTGATGGTCTGTCTGCTGGTCTGCCTGCTAGTCTCTATGGCTCTCTGTATGGAAACACCCAGGTAGGTCTAATGCTGGTACTGGCTCACGACACTGGAAACACCCAGGTAGATCTAATGCTAGTACTGGCTCACGACACTGGAAACACCCAGGTAGGTCTAATGCTAGCACTGGCTGGTGACACTGGAAGCACCCAGGTAGATCTAATGCTAGTACTGGCTCATGACACTGGAAACACCCAGGTAGATCTAATGCTAGTATACTGGCTCATGACACTGGAAACACCCAGGTAGATCTAATGCTGGCACTGGCTGGTGACACTGGAAACACCCAGGTAGGTCTAATGCTAGTATACTGGCTCATGACACTGGAAACACCCAGGTAGATCTAATGCTAGTACTTGCTCATGACACTGGAAACACCCAGGTAGGTCTAATGCTAGTACTTGTTCATGACACTGGAAACACCCAGGTAGATCTAATGCTAGTATCCGGTCACAATATCAGTTTGTCTGCTTATATTTATCATTTACTTGACTTGCCTCTCTTTCCAGCCCTCTCCCATCCTCCCTTCAGCTCCTCCTAGGATTCTATTCTCACAAAGTTTGGGATTCAACAAAACTACAAACTTTGAAAATTATAGCAATTAGGATTTGTGTTTAAATAACTGGATTAAAGACCTAAACTGTGCTGTTAAACCACTCTAGTTGATTTCTTTCAGTAATGCGTGCAATAATTAAAGCTAGAGATAAACTCCCAGAGGACTGTGATGTTGAACTAGGACAAATTTGTATGGCTGTTCAGTAATACCAAGGTTAGTAGCTAGTCTTGGCTTATATTTTATAATTTTTGTTAGAAAAGCTAGCAAAAACAGTTAAGTGAAGACTCTGCATGCTACTGGTCCAGATATCACAGAAGCTCAAGTTGAGCTACACTAGTTTGCTTAAAATAGCTAGTTCGAATTTAGCTGTGCTTTAAAGTTTACATAGGTTACTTGCTGAAGTCCGGCTTGTTATTTCTTCGGTTCTGCTAGCTGACTAATACAGATATGAAGGCTCATCTGCTAACCTAGACAGACACTAACAGCAACATTTATGGCTTTCTGTTGTAGTATTTTATATATAGCTTTCTGTTGTAGTATTTTATATATAGCTTTCTGTGTAGTATTTTATATATATAGCTTTCTGTTGTAGTATTTTATATATAGCTTTCTGTTGTAGTATTTTATATATAGCTTTCTGTTGTAGTATTTTATATATAGCTTTCTGTTGTAGTATTTTATATATAGCTTTCTGTTGTAGTACTTTATATATAGCTATGTGATTTCTGTTTAAGTGCTGGTAGCTGCCAGAACATCACCCAGTCTAATTAAGAACACCATACCTTCAAAACTCACATGGAGAAGACAAAAGGCCAAAATGAAGTCAGCAGCCGAATATTCTTGGCCAGTATTGAGAGGATCTACACATACATAGAAACTGGACTCTGTCTCAATGCAAGCTACTGATGTGCCACAGAATACCTGAACCCAACAAAGATTAACAGCCTTTTTATTTAGGTGAGAATAGCTCCATCAGATGTAGCTATTTAAGATGGAGTAGCTAAACGAGAGTACCCCCTGCATGGTCATCAGTTGATTAAAGTTCAGAAAAGCTTCATGGCTAATGTTACACCCACAGTATGCAACACCATCTGAAGCCTGCAGTGCAATATGGATCTAAAAATTCTACAGCCTAGTGTCCTTACTGCTGAAAGCCTTTCACCAGAGGCCAAAAGCAAGAGGGCAAAGTGGAAGTGTTTGAATTGATTTGACACTGGATTAGACAGATGACATCACTCAAAAAATTGGGTTACTTGCCACCTCACAGCATGTGACTGTACAGAATCCAAGGTAATGAAACACCTCATAAGCTAAAAACTGCTAGACATGTTGACCTTGTGCAGAACCATATATATGTGTTATTGTAATAGACTCCATGAAGTGAATCCAGTCATCGTACAAGAAGTATTGCTACAGGAATAGTACAAGACATTACCAGACCACCACAAACATATCCCACACCACAATTAAGTAGTCATCTAACCTGTAACTCAACCTCATACCACCTGTATCATATTTCCCATGTTACATCTGGTCAACATCAATTGCAGAGTTTGATGTAACTTTCTACTGGTTAATAAAGAAATAGCAACACACTCCCTGCAATACTCAAGGAAGCCATGGGGAAAGGGAGCTACTATCTAGATTCAATCAAACTTGAGATTCTGTATTAAAGCAGTTGTTTTAGAAGCTGTTAAATTTTCTAATGCCTAAATAACATATTTCCCCATTTAGACAATCATCATTTCATATCTCGAATGAAAGTGTGCACCGCATCAGCAGGAAATATGAAAGTTCCTGATAAAATGACATGTCTGGACTGGGTGAAGAAAGCTTGGTGACCCGTCACCAGTGAAGTATTAATCAAATCCTCCAAAAGGTGCATCATTTCAGTTGAGATGGATGGGTCACATGGTATAGTCAGTGCAATGTCCAACCTACACAGATGTTTACCTAGCTGCATTAGAGGCTTGCTATAGTTTTGAAGAGGTTAGGTTTGCTAAGCATAGTGTTACACAAAACCTGAGGCTTGTAAAACAGTGTCCTTTTTAAAAGCCCTCGCAGAACCTCTAGTAGCATAGCAGGTCTTGCCTTAGAAAGGTTGAACATTTCACAGAACATCTTGTAAAATAACAGGACTTGCCAGAAAACTTAACCTCTAGCTAAACTTTTCTATGTAACAAGCCATGTCTAGTAATATTTAATATTAGGCCTCATCTTCACCATATATAAACCAAAAGCTAATGCATTTTGCAGATTACATATTGATATTTTGGCCAATGGAGAATGGTGGAGGATCGGTCATCTGTTTGGTGACAGGTATACTGTAAGAGTGGAAAGGTATGGCATGAGTGCAAAGTTTCTGCAATTGGTATGCATTACTTTTGCATGGTGAATATACTTATTATATTTCATTGTACATGCAACAGGACCTCAGACTTCTATTAAGTTGTAAGATAAGATGGCTCCTATCTACCTACACCTACATTTGCTGGTCCAAACTACCTCTTTACGGAACCTATTGAAATTGAGCCTGTGTATGGGAGAAGTATTTGGAGTTCCAGAAAGCATACAAGTAGCGACATGGAAAATTATGTATGTGTACAGTGTTGACTATGACCGTCATGTTTTACCATACTAAGATGTCTTTTTAATAAACTACTACAAGGCAAGTTCATCTATGCTTCACACAATTTGAATCAGAAAAATGGTGTACACCTATTGATGCACACAAACTAATGTGCCTATAACAGTAAATGGTGTACACCCACTGAGACATCATACATCACACAAAAATGAGCAAATGACAGAAAATATGTACACACATACAGAGACACACAAACACTTGTAGCTTATTTTGAAATAAGAAACCATGCTTCACACCAAATATGTGTTATTTGCCAGTTGGGTAGTCTTTGTTATAACAACTAGCCATAACACAAGACTTGCATATTAAGGTGTCCATTGCATAAAGTTCACTAATGATTGTTATGCTTGCTCAAGGTTGTGTCACAATTTCATAACATTGCCGACATTTTTATAATGGCACCAGAGGATATCTTTGATGAAATGCCTTACTGGAAGCATACCTACCATGATATTGCCACAGTATAATGATATTGGTCACAGCTACCACAGTATACCTCTACATTGCCATAACCTTTTGTAATCCACAGATTGACTATAATAATAATAATAATAATAATAATAATAATAATAATAATAATAATAATAATAATAATAATAATAATAATAATAATAATAATAATAATAATAATAATAATAATAATAATAATAATAATAATAATAATAATAATAATAATAATAATAATAATAATAATAATAATAATAATAATAATAATAATAATAATAATAATAATAATAATAATAATAATAATAATAATAATAATAATAATAATAATAATAATAATAATAATAATAATAATAATAATAATAATAATAATAATAATAATAATAATAATAATAATAATAATAATAATAATAATAATAATAATAATAATAATAATAATAATAATAATAATAATAATAATAATAATAATAATAATAATAATAATAATAATAATAAAAATAAATTTAAAAAACAAGACTGTACCCATGTGGACCACAAACAGTTAAACGACCCTTTACCATTTAAAATTATGTATACCAATATAAATATGTGTACATGTTAAAGGGTCATCTACTGGCTTTGGTCTACATTGGTATATACAGTTTTAAACAGGTCAAAATGGCAATATTTATTTATAGCCACTATTAATCTAATCCACAGATTGACAATATTTATTTATAGCCACTATTAATCCTGGTGTCCATGTGGCCAAACAGGTAATGTACATTTTGCTACTATTTTTGGTCAACCTTCGTATGTACAGCTATAATTCTTTTTGAGAATGTTTTCTTCATTAGAATGCAAATACAAGCAAAGAAATCCATGAAGAAGCACCTCCTTCTCAAGCGTTAAGGATTTGGACTTGTTCCCAGTAAGCCTAGGTTCCAGTCCAGCCATCCTCAACATAAGAGCTTCCAGAAACAGCAGTAATCTTGACAATTAAAAAAAGTTTTGCACGATAAAAATTTGATCAGGCAGTGCATAGGAAAGTAACAATCAACAAATAGCGACCGCATTTTTTTAAACTGGGATATGTAGATGTCTTTCGCATTCGATCTGCACTGTCCATCTATATACATGCCTTGCACTATCTATGGATACTTCACCCCAGCCCTAGTCCTAGCCCTAGTCCTACCCCTGGCCTTGCCAGTTTTTGTGAATTGTGAATTGTGTGGTTTTTTAGAATTATGCGGCTCCACTAATTTTGAGTTGCAGGTCAAACCTATATAGTGCTATGGCATTCATACCTCTGCTTGTAAGGGTTAGGTAGGGGCCCAGTGAAGGATATATAGGAACCAGTCTAGGGAAAGTAACCATAGATTGCACAAGGCCTGATTTATCAATGACGCAAATCCATAAAACACCATGACTTATATCAGCTAATGACTTACTCTGTTGTGGCCTTTTCAGCCATAGCAAGTACTGTAGCATATAGCAAATGAACTCTTGCAAATCTTGCACGTAACCTACATAAAAGGAATACCAATTTATGCTGAGCAGAGTCAAGATCATAGATATCTCAGTCAAAATATCTACAGTTAGGACTTATCCACAAACACCAGATATTAAAATAGCTGGTCTGAAGATGAAAATGCAAAAAAAAATAACCCCCAAAAAGCTGGCCTGTAAAAATGCAGGTAAGTTAAAAAAATCTCTGTATTCAGCTTAGCTACCATTTTTATTAGCTCACCTTGCAAAGTTGAAAATAGAGAGAAACAACCCCGACATCTTTTCAGGGTTGCACTTATCAACAACCGGTGTGACTATCTCTTACCTTGGTCGCAGTTTATTTCTGCCAGAGTTCGCGACCTTAGGAAATATTTTCCTACCCAGAGCTTCTATACTTGGGTAAAAACTCCTACCTCTGTGTATAGTCTCTGTGTGATCGTTTATCCTAGGAGTGAGAACTACTGGCCTTCAAAATATACTGCTACTGGAAACTGCAATTAAATCATTCAGTTGACCCTTGAGATAGGCCATCCAATGACATTGACTACTAGAAAAGGAAGGAAAAAACATGAATTAACTATTTTAATAATAAAATAATGAGAGTATAGTGAATTACAAAGAATATTGTGAATTACAAGGAGATTTTGTTTGGGGATGATGATGACACAGGGGTGGGGGAGGGGGAGGTGCCAAAGACATAGGAACCTAGGTGCCAAACATTAAGTATTTCCTCTTCTCCTACCATTTGAGCACATTTCCCATTACAATTCTGTCTACCCTATCCAACCACCTCTTCCTTCACCCCTGCTAATGATCTACCCAACATTAGGCCTACTCTCCCTTCTTCATCTTCATTTCTCCATTCTACCACCCACTCTTCAGACCTTTCAATGCCCTCAACCATATCGAATAATCTTCTCAATCGCCAGTAAACTTCCCACATACAACAAGAAATGCACAACATCTTCCACAACACCTTCATCACATAGCTCACATCTACCATCCTGGCACATACTACACCTCACTTTTGTCACCCAAGAGTTCCGCTCCTTAAAGGGGGTCCACTACCCAAAAAAAACTTTTTTTTTGTTCTTTTTCCCCAAAAATATGATGACAGTACATGCAAGATGCTGCCTTCCAAATTGGAGAAGATTTGGATGCTCCATTCTGGACTTATACTAACTTGAGTACTCCCGATTTGCGAAGAAGATGCTTCACGTAATAGTGAGTTTCCATGGCCGCGGAGACCGACAAGGGAAGCAAACCAGTGATTCTGGTCATCCCCCTAGGAAGCGGCCTATATAGGACAGACCAAACTTCCCCTCCCTATTCTTGATTTTTCTAGTATGTATATGTATACCACTTTTTTTAATTTTTTTTATGGTATGACCATTGAAATACTATACTAGTCTTTTGTTTTTTTGGGTAGTGGACCCCCTTAACCTAAATCTCAGCCTCACTTCCTTCCCCTGTGTTACTGAATCCTCTTGCATATATTTCTTGTCCAAACTCTTCTTTAACTAACTTATACCACTTGAGGCTAGATTTCCCTCCTGCTTCTTCCTGCCACTCTTCCTTATGAACATTCCTTACACAATTCCTCCATGTCACACTTGAGCCTACTATCTCCAACGCTCCTTCCCCACCAAACTTCCTTTTCAGCTCACAAAACTCTCCCCACCAACCTGGACAATCACTTAACAGTGCCACAACTTTTTTCACCGGACTATCTTCACTCATTCCCTGCAACCTCCATACAAATAACATTCTCTTTTCTTCCCTTCTCTGCTCCAGCCTCCTCCAGCCCAGGTACCCTCTTACTGCCACCCGTGCAACTATATTACTCCCTCCAACCAGTTTTCTCCCAACGCTCTCTTGAATTCTTTCCAAATTCTTGCAGGCTGTCTTCCCTCCTGTCCACCATACTTCAGATGCATGCTCTAGACATGGCCTAGCTAGCAACTCCCATATTAGTTTACCTCTGTCCATCTCCATTTCTCCATTTACCCTGCTCATATAACCAATTCTTGCCCTCCATTTCTCTGCCGTTTCCTTCATCTTCTCCAAATGAACATTTCCTCTCATCCCTCAGTCAAACCACACACCAAGATATTTGAAGGCTTCCACATCCTCCACTCTCTCCTCATTAATCTGCCACTCTCCTCCACTACACTCTCCGCCAACTTTCATTGACTTACTCTTCTCATTATTAAACCTAAATCTCCATTTCATTGCATACTCCCCCAACACATCCAACATCATTTGTAACTCCACCTGATCTCTTGCTAACAGTACAATATCACCTGCATACAGCAACCCACCACACCATGTTCCTTCCACTTCAATCCCTAACCTTTTCCCCTTCAACAATCTCATGACATACACACTGGTGACAAAGGACAAACCTGTCTCAGTCTGCCTCTACTTTAAACCACCTGGACCCTTCTCTGCCTAACAACACACTTGACTGGATTCCTTCATAACAAGCATTTGCACACATTGACAAATCCTGAACTCCGTACCCTCTCATCTTCATCTACAGTCCTTCTCTTCACATAGTATCATATGCCTTGCCTACATCCAAAAATGCCAGAAATGTCTGTCGTCTATGTGACCCATTATGTCACATACACACCTCAACACTAGGAACTGGTCAGCACATCCTCTCCCTGGCCTAAATCCACCCTGACCCTCTGTTAGCATATAATTCTCTGCAAACCTACTGAGCCTACCTGCCAACATTCTTGCCATCACTTTTGCCACACAACTCCCCAGAGCTAACCCTCTGTAATTACTAGCCACCTCCTCATCTCCAGCTTTAAAGAGTGGCACAATATAACTCTGTCTCCAATCATCTGCGATGAAAACTTACACTCCATCACCAAATTAAGAGAACATAACACTTCTACCATCCTATTCCAACCATACTTCAACATCTCGTTAATTATGCCATCAGGACCAGGAGCCTTACCCCTTTTCAACCCCTTCACAATATTGTTCATCTCCTGGAATCCAACCCGCTGCACCATCTATTTAATTTCTAGACTCCAGGTTACAATTGGAACATCCTTCCCTGACCTGGACACACTCCGTAATCCTTCCCAATGCTTGGCCAAAACCTCCAGTATATCCTTCCTCTTCTCCACTACAACCCCATCTTCCTCTCTCTCTCTGAATTTGACATTGTTTCTTCTTTCCTTTCAAGTCCATCCAAAATAACTTACCGCTAGTCCCTCCTTGCTCTTTATCTAGCCTTCATCAGTCTCTTCTTTTCCAATCTAATCAACCTCTTTACACATCTTCTTGCACTCTTATATTCTTCCCATTGCCGTAATAATCTTTTTTTCACCTACATTGCCACTCCTAGACTCTCAAAGCTTCCCACAGGACACTTGTCGTGCTTGGATGGCTACTCCAATATCGCGAGACCACCATTCCTTAGATCTGTTGGTTAGGTTTTTTCTTCTCTATGCCCAACTCAGCCACCCAAAGCACAATGTGTCTCCATAGTTCCCAAATTTGTTGTACACCCTCTCTGTCCTTTCCCACTTCTAACATTACCACATATTCCTCCCAACCTCTGAAACCCTCGCTCACCATATGTTGATATTCTTCCCAATCCATCTTACCATCAACCTTCCATTTAAACTGTGGAGTACTTGCTCTTTCTTCCAGTCTATCTATTCTCAGGACACACCATATTAGATTATGATCTGACCCTATAGATTAATTTCTCCACTGTCCTCAATCACCATCTTATCTATAACTAACCTCTTTTGACAGCAAGATATAATCTATCACTGACCTCCTTTCTCCCACCTCCCACGTCCACCTTCCACTACACTGTGGTAACCTTATTCCCGATACGCAAATGGCACACCCCAACCAGATCCAACAACCTCTTACCATTCCTATTAGGTGACTGCTCTGACCCTAATCCTATGTGGGCAGAGTGGTGGTGGAATGAGTGAATGGTAAATAAATAAATTGGAAGGGGGAGTGATGGCAGAAGAGGAACGTATGGTAAGAAAATGGATGCATCTTGGTCCCCTCCCTTCCCCTTTAAACACAGCTATATTACAGGGGAAGTGGGTAGAATATTTGATGTTGCTGTGCATGGCATATGTATGTGTGTTCTATGTTATTTCCACCATAACAGTAGCAGAGTCTGGCCGGAGCCTCCATTACCCCAGGCTATGCTATTCAGTTTGGGGAGGAGAGCACGATGGTTGCCCATGCAGGAGCCTGTCACTCCAACAGTCTTCATCCCCCTGGCTGTTAAGTCATTAGGAGGAGCCTGCAGCCTGAGAGACCATTACTAGCATCAGATCTCCAGGGGCAATGCTTCAGTATATATACCCTCACCTAAAAACATGAGGCACCTTTTTCAGTGACTTGACTTTGATGTTGAAGTTTATGCAGACCCTCCTGATATCTTCACTCATCCCTACTGCATAAGGAATCACCATAGGATCCTTCTTTTTAGACCACTAAATGCCTGTATCGATCTACTTAATACTACGAGCAGAAAGAGGGTGCAGCAATGAGCTCTCCAGTATCTTCAGTAGTAGCCAACATTTATATGGAATTATTTGAGGAATTGGCACTCACAACTGCCTCAGTGAAACCAAGGTTTTGGAAGAGATATGTGGATGATATCTTCTGCATTGTGAAGAAGGGAAGCGAACAGGAGTTGTTGGACTATCAGCACCATCGGCCATCCATAAAGTTTACCATGGAGCTTGAAGTGAATGGATTCTTTCTGGATTGCCACCTACACAGGAAGGAAGGTGGAAGACTAACTGCAACCATTTACAGAAAACCGACCCATACCTTGATTATAGATCACATCATCTTATCCATGTGAGAAGAGTGAGGATTGGTGAAGAGCTGGTAAGATAAAGCCAGGAGAGTAGTGACTGAGAAACCTTTGGAAGGAAGAACATCATTTGAATAAAGATCTTTATAGAGAATGATTATCTGCAAGCCTTCATCAACCTTTCATCTGCAGATACATCTAAACGCGAAAGGAAGATAAGTACACCGATATAGGCAATTAAGGGTCTAAAATAAGAATCCTATGATTATGCAGCAGGGATGAGTGAACAAATCAGGAGTGTCTGCAGGAAGTTCAACATCAAAGTCATCTTCAGATCGGGACGAACTCTAAGGAAACAACTGAGAAAAGTGAAGGATGTTTTACCAGCTAAGATGCATTCATGCATTGTGTACTGCATCCCTTGTAGCTGTAAATACTACATAGGAGAGACCATCACAGAAGACTGGAAACCGGAGTGAAATAGCATCAAGATGCTTATAAAAAGTGTACTAAAGGGAAGTCTGCAATTGCTGAACATGCATAGGATAATGGACATCCTATTTTCCATCTAGTCGAAACATTGAGAGAGTAAAAATTCAAGTTGATTATTGAGAAGATCATTGTAAATCTGATGATTAATTTGCACATGGAAGAGAGAGCACAAAGAGAGATCTATCATTTGAGCTATACATCAAGTTCATACAGTGAGGTGTGCAGAATCTATGGAGCTCCAAAGGTCGTAACCCCAAGGTTATGATGCCATTTCTTCTGGCATTTGTCGCCCCTTTAACTGAGAATAGGCGCTTACTAAACACTATTGCTAAATAATACAACCTCACAGAAAAATACTTTCCATTTTTTTTTTAGACAGAAACTAAAGACCTCATCTCTCGAGTTAGTCGAAGAAGCTAATCTAACTAACAAGGATCCAGTCTCTATAGGCAGGTATACAAAGAAGCAAGTCTCAAAGGAACTAGCATGGACTTTCAAGTATACTTTGAGTTTAATTAACTTTATTCCTTGGAAGCATGTCCATCTATAGAACTATTTGGACAGCATGTCAAAAAGCTACTTTTAGCTGAAGATGAAAACAATTCTACAAATGTCGCCATTGACATCCTTTGCAAGCCAGACCTATATACACTATCAGAAAATGTTTTTGAACTTCACCTGGAGGAAAACTAGAAGTCCCTTGGAAATAAGCAAGAAGAAGCTCGTTTGAAGCTAATAATGAAGTTAATTGAAGATGCTCGTTGAAACCTTATGTTTTGTTGAAATGTATTGCCTAGGCGACGCAGCTAATACACATGCGTACCCTTCAATATCGGCGCTTCTCAGCGAGATAATTATAGTGATACTTACCTAACAACGGCAACAAGGAAATGGGCGCTTTAACAACTTTATGTGTGCTAGACATTGAGCGGCATAACAACCAGTCTGAACACCCTCCAGTTCCAACCGTTTTTTAATAAGTGGTGTCCTACTGAATAGTTATAACAAGGACATTATTACTTGAGCAAATAATTTCTAGGACTTTCCACTGCTCTTACGTATATATATATATATTCCTTATTAAAAAAAAAAAATACTTGCCACAAACAAGAGAAGCTTCTCATCAGTTTCTCTCAATCAATTGCTATCTTCCCCACCCGAGCTCCTCTGCTCACGGAAGAGATAGAAAGTCTTCTAACCTTCATTCCTCTCAAAAATCGGCTGGCCCTGATTCCATCTCTGCCAGAATGCTTAGATCCACAACTGCCTCCATATCAATTCCTCTTTCTCTTATCTTTAATTCCTCCCTCTCTACTGATGCACTACCCACAGACTGGAAGCATTTCTTTGTAGTTCCTGTCCCCAAAACATCTCCACCCTCGTCTTTCTAGGATTATCATCCAATCTCAAATCTCATAATTATTAGAATGCCACATATTTAACTATTTACACAAGCTTATCACCTTACAAGATGTTTTGTCAAATGTTCAGTTCAACTCAATCTCCTGGTTTGCTTCCCTGGATACCCACAAGTCTGTCTGTGCAGTCTTTCTAGACGTCAAGAAAGGTTTTGACTTTGTGCCACATAGACCACTCTTAAACACTCTGTCCTCACTTAACATTCCTTCTCACCTCCTCTGTTGGCTCACTTTCTACCTTATGGCCCGGTCACAGAGTGTCGCTATCTCTGGTGTTTACTCTTCTTCATGTCATGCATCCTCGGGAGTAGCTACCTCAAGGATCTATTCTTGGTCCTCTTCTCTTCGTTCTTAATGACATTGCAAAGCTCACACTCTCCAAACCTTCTTTACTCTCTATGCAGAGGACATCTTCCTCTCCCATCCCTTCTCTTCCACCTCTTCCTTAGATTCAGTGCAATCAGACATTGACATTATATCATCATGGCTATCTTCCCATCTCCTAATAATTAACCCTAATAAAAGCTGATCTCTCGTAAACCCTTCACATCCTCATACTCCACTGTATTAGTACTCAATAGTACTCCCCTTGAACATGTCACTCTATTTACATACTTAGAGTAACTTTCACCTGGAACCTCTCCTGGAACCTGCACATTAGCAAAGTACGCACTAAATCAAGGAAAACAATGGGATTAATTTATCGCAACTTTTACCATCACTTATCCTCTCATACACTAACTAAACTTTACACAACATTAGTTCTCCCTCATCTAAGTCACTGTTCCTCTGTGTGGTCACCTCCTCCCTCTTCTTGTAATTCAAAATCTTTAGAACGCATTCAGCACTTTGCACTCAGACTCTGTACTCATCAATGGACTTCTGACTATGCATCCCTCCTCTTCACCCTTTAAATTCCTACACTCTCAAATTGACATACTCGGGCCAAGCGCCTTCTAATATACAAAATAATAAACAAATACATCCACTTTCCTCCAGACTCCATCCAACTAGCTCCTACTTCACTCATGTCTTCTCGCCAATACCACTCATCAAACATCATATTCTCCCGCACTGTAGCCATGCAGTCTTCCTTCGTTCCCCCTGCCATAGCTCTTTGTAACTCACTCCCAACCTCCATTAGATCCTTGTCCTCACTCTCTTCCTTCAAATGATTTATTAAACAATTCTTAGACTAACTTCAACCTTTCCCCCCTATCTACATTATCATATTATCATGTGTATGTAAAGCTCTAATTAGCTTTTGCTACTGAGCTCATTTATCAAAAATAATCACCTAGCTAAACTGTTGATGTGCAGTTGACCACCTGCTAGATTCTAGCATTCTTTGGTCGGACACTGCGTTAGCATTGGAATAGTGTTATATTTTCTTTGTGTTGTCTGGTTAACAACAAGACAGAACAAAATGGAAGGACGTAACGCAATGCAATGCTCTACTCTCCCATCGTCATGCTGAGAACTGGCCTTTAGGTAGGTACTACAATGCGAGTAGTTGGACAAGTGTAGTCACTGAAAATCAGTTTTCTTATTTTTCAACCCACAGCACTTTTAGTACATGCGCTTGAATATCTACTTGATTCTTTAGCGCATAAGAAAAACACTCATTTTATAGTCTTCCTCTTGCAATAGATATTTGTCTTGAACTTTACAATCAAGTGCCGTAACTGTTGTAAATTCAGACTCTCAGATTTCGAGAAACTCCACTTTTCCTGTTAACTTTGGCGTAGTTACACAGAACATTAAGAGAGCAACCTATCTCTTCAGCTATATTACAACTTCATACAGTGACGTGTGCAGAATCTGTGAGCTCCAAAATCGTAACCGCAAATTAAAAAATAAATGGTAGAGAAACTCCCCTCTCTGGATAAATAAATACGGACCCTTACATCTCAGTAATAGTTTGGAAAAATCCTTGCAACCATACCATTTGCGATATCATTTGAAATTAAGGTTAGTGTTTGAAATAAAACACAGAGCCACAGTGAGGTTGAATCTCATTAGAAATTACTATGCTTAGCAGTGAAAATAAAATGCTAACCAAATGTCTCTGGGGGCACCACAGCAGTAGGAGGGCTAGCAACAATAGGAAGATCAATGAAGCTGATGAAGCTCTGTCACTGCCCAATGCATCGTACCTAAAGATGAAAAAAATTTGCTCAGTTTTACCGCAGACTACCTGCGAGCAAGGAAGGAAAAATAGCCTTTGCAGTTCATGCTCTGCTCATTAACTGCACAGCATACTACAGCTAACTCACTATCAATGCCTTCCTCATTGCTAGAAAATTTCCATCCAAATTGTCAGCTCTAGTGAGAGTGCTAGGCTGGCTCAAAGGTAGGTCAGGCAGGACTACTCTGCCCAGCAATAGCAGAACTTCAAGGTCTACACTGCTCTGGCCAAGGTCAGATGAGATACCATCCCTTCTTCATCACTGTTTTCACCCTCAGAGAGTCAGAAGTTGTCATCAAGCAGCCGAGAATATACATACTCCAAGGTTAGTCGACTGGACATCTTGACCACTTTGAACTGAATTCTGAATGGTCAGTTCTTTTTAAAAATTCCCCTAGTTACCAAATGTCTACGGCCTAAATATATTTGGAAGGCATGTAATGGAAGAATTAAGATATTTTTGACCTTCATAGGATGCTTTTGAACTCTGCAATAATTTGTTATGGTCCTTTATAACTTGGAAAGGTTTTTTTCTGGGAAGTAACAATTTCTGGTGATGGTCTCATAACTTACTTCTGGCACATAGAATCGTATCGTGCTCTTGTCATCTATAATTAAATAAATAATCTCTTCCACTTGTGTGTAAATAAAATTAAAAATAACAACAACAATAAAAATTATACTAAATAATAACAACAACAATAAGAATAAGAATAATAACAGCAGCAGCAACAACAACACAGTAGCAACAACAACAACAACAATAATGATGACAATGACGCGACGATGACGACGATGATGATGATGATGATGATTTTCTGTCCCAGAATGCCCAGGACAGAGCAAGTTTCCTCTAATAATGATCTAAAAATATATAGAAACAACAGTACTATATATAAGAGTGTCCGACTGTTCAAGGAGGGGGAATGGGAGAAGAGAAAAGGTCATTCATCAGCTTGCTGCAACTTGGATGAAGGAATTTGAAGGAAGTTATAGAGGTAATAATAGTACATCCACACTATCAGTAACTGATCAAACTGTCACACGCTATATTTTTATATTATAAGTGATTCTTATGCAAAATGCAGTGTGTGCTTATTTGATTTTGGCATGAGATGTGAGCACTCACGTGAAAGGGAAACAGCATAAAGATATGGCTAGGGCTTCTTCATCTAGTGAGTCTATTAGATCCATCTTTAGACCTCATATTTCATTGAGTGTTTTAAACCAGAGGCAATAGACTATATTTGTAGAACACATTCTCGCTTTTAAAGCTAGTGATCATGTGACCATGTTTCCAGATTCGTATGTGGCCATAACAATTGCTTGTGGACGTACTAAGACTACGGCAATTTTAACAGAAGCATTGGCACCTCACTTGAGTAGACAAGCACTTGAAAACTTGGATAAATATGTCTTTTTTCTGTCATGATGGATGAATCTAACAATAGAGATAAATCGTGTATTATACTTATATTGATCTTTGATTATGATATAGGAGACATTTGAACAAAATTTCTAGACATGCCAATAGTAAATATAGGTACGGCTTGTTGTTTTATTGTTGTTGTTTTTTTATGCAAATACAAGGCAAATGCATAGGAATGGCAGTAATGGGATGCACACATAACGTGAGGGCATTTACTGCATATTGTGGAAATGGATAGATTTAGCAGACTTTTTCAAAAGTCTGAAGAGAATACCACTTGTCAATTGTAGAGTAGGTTAGTTTGCCTGTATGCTTCCAACCTCCTGAAAACTGATGTCATCAAAGCAGCTGAAAATAACCTTAGCACTGTTAATTTAGGTCAATTGGCTGATGAGAACTTTAGGCTGATACTTGGGTTCTTATTGCAGTTAGAGGAAGCAGATGACCCAAAGAGCTGTTAGAAAAGTTACAATCGAGAAGATGCATATATAGGAAATTTTGCTTTGGCGACTCTCTTGAAATATTTGGAAATTAGTAATCCAGAATCTGTATGTTTCTCCGCAGTATTTTCCCTTTCAAAAATACCTCCTCACCTGACCCTGTATCTTCTGGTGTCCCTCAGGACATAATCCTCGCCTCTTTATCATTTTTGTCAATGGTGTGTAATTTATACTTGTCTGTCTCATCTAAGCTTATTCTCTACGCCGATGATATCCTTCTTTTTTTAACCACTTTTTTTAACCACCAATATACTCATTCTGATTTTTCACTTTGAGAAAGACCTAAACTGTATCACTGACTGGCTCACTTCCCAATCTCTCACACTTAATTCTATGAAATCTCATTTCTTACAAATGATGCTACAAGTTTTATAAACAATCTCTTTTACTAAGTTTCTGCCAACTCTGTATCACTGGTTTCTCCAATGCAGTTAGTTACCGAGTGTTCAAGTACCTGGGAATCATCTTATCTTTATCTCTATCCTAGACAAATCTCATTTTTTACATAGACCCATGAATTACTTAGTCACCGTCATTTCTACTGCTGTTCAGATACTTTTACTCTTCTTCGCCTACATTTCTCTTATCCATCCTTATTTGCTTTCCTGCAATCATCTTACTTTTTGTCAGATTATAATACTTCGCCTGTAAATTATGTAGTAAACATTGGTCCTTGGCCTACCCTTCTCTTCTCATCAAGCTTCATTTTCCATCACTATCCTCTCACTGCCGTAATGTCAAACTTATCTTTTTCTTCATTATTCTTCATTATAAACCTCCCATCATGTCAACCCACTCCCTGCTATATACAATGTCCAATCCTTCCACCCCTGTAATAATCTGCTAATCTCTCATTTTTCTCTGCCGCTACTAGGCTCTGGAACTCTCCCCCAATTATCACTTGGACAATTATTAAGTACTGTATTTAACATTCTCCTTACCAACACTTTGACTTTTAACTACACTATAATCACCTTTAATATGTTCCTCTATATATTAATTTTGTTTATTTCTTTATTTTTGCTCTTCATATTAGCCTTTTTGCTATTATGACTTAATAAAAAAATAAAGCTACACTGACCGTAATAATCATACTCTCCCAACATTTCGACGAGATTGGCTAGCCTTCACTAGATCTATTTTATTTTATTATAATATATAGCATGGGTGGATTGACCTGAAAAGCAATCTAGATTGCACCATAAAGACCATAACCAGCCTTCAGCATTTGGAATCACACTCTACTGGTATAAGGTCATATAACTGGTTGTGGTCAACACGAGCCAGTTCCGTTCGTTTTTAATCGTGCTGCATTGTGATTTTCAAGAGAACCATTAGAAAGCTTATAAATTGGCCACCATGCTAAAAATTAGCATTCTCTCATATATACTCTCAGTTGAAATTACAAGGACCTCAATAATTGTTTACTCGCTCAACAAAATGCTCCAGCCTTCACCAGGAATACCACATTTCAAAATATTTGTTGTTTTTGTTTTACTTTCTCCGAGACCGCTACACATTCTTGGATTGAAAATGGTCAAGACAAATCTAAGGAGTAACTGCTATATAGGCCGAGCAAAAGCTCCCTATAATTACTTATGAATTTTACAGTACATTTGTGAGAATGTGAGTGATATATACGATGAAGATGTTGACTTTTAATTGTACCGTTGGCATAACAATAAGATCTACTGAAAGCCATTATAGATTAGGAGAGTGGGGGACAATGGCAGCTACATAGCTATATATGATTTAGGTATAATTATAGTACATGGATCTTGAGGCTGAGCAAAAGCTATAGTGGCTGCTACATAACTATGATATAATAATGTAGGGACTTCGAGGCCAAGCAAAAGCTCCAGTATATAATGGCCGCGTTATAATAATAAGTACAGCACAGGATCATGCACACTACTTGGGTATATATATACCTGCCAACGAGATTTGTTGTTCCAGTCCAAATGTCGGGCATTACATATATACCACATAAACAAAATCCAAGACCATATTCTTGGCTTTTTCTTAGTGTATTATTATAGCAAAGACGAGTTAAAGCTCGGCTACAATGTAATTTTTGAAGATACAAGATACGTTTATTTGGAAGGAAAATCGGGAGAAAGGGTACAGGTATATACATTAATGTCTGGTTGTATGGGTATTAGTCTGGTTGTACGGGCAGGGTTGTATACAGAAATTTTGCCAAGGGGGGGCGAACTTGAGATATGGAAAAATAAGGGGGGGCGGAGAGCCTGGATGGTGCGGAAAGGGGACGTGCACCCTGGGCTTCCGCGTGGAGTACGAAAGTGTTTTACCCACAGGTATTTTTGCAGTACTAACTGTATATATAGCTGCTACTTATGATGGCATGCACTTTTTCTAAAATCTTTAGTACAACATTCCATCTTAAATATTTGCTGAAGTTGCATGCTACGGCAATCAGCATATATAGATTAGATATAGTCACTTGTCACTCGTATAATGGAGGTGGGCTTTTGTGAAATCGAATTATGTTGCATTCCATGCATTTTCTTACAAAATCATGGACAACAGGTTTCATACACAATTTTTCTCTAGTTCTCTAGGGGGGGGGGGGGGGGGGGGTGGAAATGGTTGGTCACTTGGTGCCCTAATTTTTGTTAATATTTTCTTAACATGTTCATAAGTCGTAAAAGGGGGGTCTGGGGGGAAGATCCCCCCATATTTTTTTTTGCTTTTACAATGTCTGAGGATAGCTATTTTGACTGACTACCAATGGCATTATGCTATACCGAACTATGGCTAGACTGTATATATTTCTCATGATATTGTAGCTGCTTGGAAAAAGGAGAGCATGTGTCATGACACGATGACATCACACACCACCACGTGCTCTCCTTTGTAGGTTTGTCACTTCTTTTGTTTCTCCTTCTTTCCCACTCCCTCTCTCTCAGTATTTTTAACTCAGTCCATTATGTCATGGTCTTAAAGTCATCACACACCACCACGTGTTCTCCTTTGTAGGTTTGTCACTTCTTCAGTTCCCTCCTTCTTTCCCACTCTCTCTCAGTATTTTTAACTCAGTCCATTATGTCATGGTCTTAAAGTCTCTATAAAAGAAACCTTACTAGCTGATTTCTCTTCATATTAATATGGATATTCGCTCATACTTTGCAAGTACTTCTCAAGCCTCTTCTCATGCTAATAGCAGCGATAGCGAAGATAGCAGAACAGATAGCTCTGAGCATGTCGAGGCATCTAGTCCTAGCCTTAGTCCTCCACCTTCAAAGAAAAGCAAGCAAAACAAACACCGCTCTTCTGTATCCACGAAGAGAAAATACTCTAAGAGCTGGGAGAAAGATTTCAGTTGGCTCTATTATGACGAGGATAGCGATGGTGCCTTTTGCAAGGTTTGCAAGCAATCTGGTCTGCAGCGTACTGGAGGAGTGTGGGTCACACAACCTTGCAGAAATTGGAAGAAAGCTGTTGAAAAAATGAAAGCTCATGCGAGAAGTGACTTCCATATCCATGCAACTCAAGCTCTTTTTGCAGCTAAAGGAGCAGCCAAAGGTGGAACAGTTGTACAGCAACTCCAGAATGTTTTAGCTCGCAAAAGAGCTCAGAACAGAGCTGCAGTGAAGTGCCTGATCCTACTCACTCATTTTCTTACGAAAGAACAAGTTGCACATTCGACAAAATTTGAGAAGCTGGTTGACGTGGTGGTTCGATGTGGCAGCCAACATTTGAAGCAATTCTTAGAAACTGCACCAAGAAATGCTGTGTACACATCAAGAGTGGCTGTGGTTGAATTCATTGAATCATTGGGGACATGGGTGGAGGAGTCGATTCTGAAGCGACTTCAAAAGGCACCTATGTACAGCCTCATGGCAGATGAGTGCACAGATGTCACCAACGTAGAAGAATTGTCTGTGTTTTGCCGCTGGGAGGAAGATGGTGTACCAGTAGAGTGCTTTCTGGAGCTTATTCCATTGAAGAAGGCTGATGCAGAGACCATCTATTCTAATCTCATCGATTGTTTAAAGAAGAAAGGTCTACAAGTCGGAAGAATAGTTGGATTGGGATTTGATGGAGCTGCAACTTTTTCTGGACGAAAGACCGGGGTTCAGGCACGTATCAAGAAACATACTCCTCACGCTCTGTTTATACACTGCCACTGTCACTTACTGCAGTTGGCTTGTGTGCAAGCTGCCAATAAAACTCCTGGAATTGCTCATGTTTACAGAACATTGACTACTCTTTGGAAGCATTTTCGCAATTCCCCCAAGCGAGCAGAGTGTCTGAAGGAGGTACAGCACGTTCTTGAACTTCCAGAAATGAAAGTGATCAAGCCATCTGACACACGCTGGCTGGCACATGAAAGGTGTGTCAAAGCTGTCAAAGCAAGTTATTCTGCAATTGTAATCACCATTGGGAACATCTACGAGACGTCCCACGAGCCAGAAGCTCTTGGAATCCATGGTGCCCTCTGCAAATTGTCTACGATTGCAGCTATATAGTTGCTTGATTTCACTCTACCACAAGTAGCCAAGCTCAGCAAAGCACTTCAGGCAGAGCAGCTTGACCTCTCGTTGATATCATTCCTTGTTGATGCTACTGTTAAATCCTTGGATGATGCAGTTTTGCCTGGAGCGAACTGGGTGTTGGAGCTTCTTGAAAACGTTGAAGACTTGAAGTCATCTACAAAGGTGTCTATTGACGCTGATAAAATACTTTCGTTCCAGAATGTTGTTGGTAAGCCTTTTGTTGCTGATTTAAAGGCCAACATAACAAGCCGATTTTCTTCATCCAACGCTGTTGTATCAGCATTGTCTATATTCGATCCACGGAAAGTTCCAAAACCAGATTCAGTATCTTTTCCCACTTATGGAGACACGTCTGTTGAGAAACTGATTGCTCACTACGGAGAAGATAGAGATGCAGAAACATTGGATGGAGAAGAAACAGTGAAGACAGCCATGATTTCCACTGAAATACTTACAGAGTGGAAAACATTCCGCCAGCTGTTAGTCAAGCAACCACGGGATACTACTGCATCACAGCTGAAAGAACTTGTTTCAAACGACATGCTCAAGGCCATGTTTCCCAATTTGCACAAGATTGCCTCCATCTGCTTATCGATTCCAGTTTCTACTGCTTCTGTGGAGAGAAGCTTCTCACAGATGAAGATGATCAAGACTCGTTTGCGTAATTCTCTAAGTGACTGCAGCCTTTCTCACCTTATGAGGATTGCTATAGAGGCACCAGAAGTACTCTCTGAGAGCGACCTTGAAGAGATTGTGGACGTATGGCAGAGAAAACCAAGAAGAACCTCAGTTTGACATTCCTATCATTTGAACCTGATATCATAAGCTTATTACACCTTTCTTGTATTACACCTTTCTTGACATTATTAAAAAAAAAATCTCTAATTTCAAGGGGGGGGGCGAGAATGATACAAGGGGGGGCGAATGCCCCCCCCCCCCCGCCCCCCCCTAAATACACCCCTGTACGGGTATTAGTCTGGTTGTACTGGTATTAGTCTGGTTGTACGGGTATTAGTCTGGTTGTATGGGTATTAGTCTGGTTGTATGGGTATTAGTCTGGTTGTATATACGGGTATTAGTCTGGTTGTACGGGTATTAGTCTGGTTGTATGGGTATTAGTCTGGTTGTATGGGTATTAGTCTGGTTGTACGGGTATTAGTCTGGTTGTACGGGTATTAGTCTGGTTGTATGGGTAGTCTGGTTGCCTCTTGTTGTATTTTTTAAATGAGAACTCTTCAGTTACTTGCATAAAGTTATGAAAATAGTTTGATTCAGAGTTGTTAAAGAGTTGTTAACTACTTATTTTTGGGTTGCAATTTGATAGTTTAACTTCAATTATGTTGGTAGTAATAACTAGTATTAGTACCCCACTTTCCAAATTCTTGAGAAAGGGGTATCCAAATAAATTTTTTAAAAACGTTGGTAGCCAAATCACCGCATGTTATAGGTTTTGAGTTACAAATTTGAGACCATGGATGAGATATCCATTACCATCAGCAAGTAAAATATCTTTATCTTGCCTTCTCTCCTCCACCCTCATCTCATAGTAATGATACGCTCCTTCCCAAAGAAAACTTAAGATTTTTTTGAAAAATGAGCTCAGTAGCAAAAGCTCTTCTGAACATCTGCATGGAGGTTGTTATTGAAGCAAGAGGTTATGACCAATATCAGCTTTGATTTATCCCACCAAAACAAGCCTGCAACACTACTTCTGTGATGTTTCATATCTTGTATTGGGATTGGGTCCTTCGTAAAAGTTCTGGAGTAACTCCATTGCCCTAGCAATCACACCTTCACAAACACTTGACCTTGCATTGAGACAATGCAATGAAGATTCAGCACAGCAATATCGGACATCCAAAACTGAACCACATCCACCAAAACGATTGTTGCGACACCCAAAAACCACATCGACCAATCCTATAGTCCTTAGAGCAAATGCACACATTATGCATGGCTCAACTGTGACAAAAATACTTGCAGATGCACAGACACGCTCCCACGACATCCCTGTGTCTTTGCAGTACTCCATCACGTGATCAACCGCAACCATCTCTGCATGCCGAGTTGCGTTTTTGGTCATATTGACTTCATTGCACCCCCTGGCTACGACTGCTCCTTTGTGCACTACCACGCAGCCAACTGGAACCTCTTGATGCCCAAGTGCAAACTCTGCCATCTCGAAAGC
Organism: Cladorhizidae sp. MBARI D1340-BT2; assembly: GCA_028752905.1. Taxonomy (NCBI): domain Eukaryota; kingdom Metazoa; phylum Porifera; class Demospongiae; order Poecilosclerida; family Cladorhizidae; species Cladorhizidae sp. MBARI D1340-BT2. The sequence continues at coordinate 21,555,088 of JAQNBH010000012.1, forward strand.
CTTCCCCATGAAATACTCTTCACTCTTTTCCTCTTCTAGTTGAGTAGTCATAGCGACCTTTTACCCTCTCCACGAGAACTTAACGCGCGATGGGCTCAGGCGGCCCATTGTTCTCAATCATTCGTTTACTCCACATCAAAGCCTAGCTGACAGCTGTTCGCTCTATAGACCCGGATGTTCGGTGGGAAAGGACTCCTATCATTTCCTTGCTTTGCATTTTGCTGCCGGAGTTTGAAACAGTGCAGATTTTGGAGATATCGTCTAACAAGATCTTCCTACTTCTTGCATTTTACTTCGCTGCTGTTGTTGGCTGCAGCTAGGTGGTGCAGATTGTGGAGATATCACCTAGACTGTTGCTGTTCAAGCATAAAAGGCTAGTTTTTCGTAACTTATTATATCTGTTTTTCTCTGATTGGTAGCTATATTATATATAATTATACATATCTAGTTCTCTATGGTTTATACATATGTATGTTCAGTGGTGTTTACGTGAGCAATGCCTACCTGTTAACTTTTGGGGGGGGGGGGGGGGGGATTTTAAGATGGTGGTGTCATAATCTGACGTCTGTCAGGTCTGATATGCACTAAGTTTCCTATGCTAAAGAGATCTCAATTTTAGATGCAGCCTTCTCTCTCTCTCTATTAACCTGTAGGAGTGTAGGAGTGTAGGTGTTCAACAAGGGCCCGACTCTGTACCTTTGCTACCAAATGCTTTACACAAAATGTGATGCAAGTGCTCCTCTCCTCATTTTTAGGGTGGAGACGAGTGCCTTCCAGCTATTGGAGCAAAATAGAGCTTCTTTCGGTTAAAAAGGGGAGATTTCTCACCAAAAGCCATTTTCTGTCATTTAAAGAGTAGAAACAGTGCCATAATGTTGAATAGGATTTCATCCAAGCCTTCACCTCACCAGCTTCCCTGCTTTTACCTGGTAGTCACCCATCCAAGTGCTAAGCTGACCAGTGCTGCTTAACTTCAGCCTCCACAGTAACTGACCTATCACTGGGGGATACATTTGCATCGTTCTCCCCATCCCCTTTCTCCCTGTAGTTAGAAATGGATTGGTAAATGTTTATTAGACCTGCACTCTGTTCTCTGTAGCTAGACTTGCAAAGATGTTAGCTCTGCTTGTAAAGCTGGAACTGGAAATGTTTATTGACTTTGAAGGTTGTGTCTCTACTGTAGTGTAATTTGGATAGTACTTGAAACTAGAATGGAAATGCTTATTGGACCGACATTCTATACGCTTATCAATTAGATCAATAATCCAATGGGATTTTCGGATCTCTATTTGAATCTTTCAAGCGTCATTGAACTCCTGACAGCAGCTCCTGCTTGCATATAGAAGGATTTAATTGTCTGCAAAGCCATTGTTTATGCTGTTGTGCAATTTTCATTAGTTTCCTAATGAGGTCTTGTATATTCAAATATTGATAATTCGGATGTGGCCATAACCCCTTTCTCTTGTGTATCTGCTAGGCATGTTCAGTCTGAGCGGCCAGCCACTCCATTGATGGCCAGATGGCCAGTGTTCAATGGGTGTGCTTACCTCATGATTTAGTCATAAGGAGCTTTGCATGGGCGCAGAGCAGGATGAAAGTGGATGTGGTTATTTATTTAAAACCATATCAGAGTGACCAGGGTTTTGCATGCAAGAGCCAACCTCAGGGGAGTATTTGGGGTGGGGGACATTAACCCCTCTTTTGTGTCATTCTCGCTCCACCCCTTGAATTTTTGAGCTTATGATACTGGGTCAGGCCCTCTACCCCCCCTCTTATTTCCATACTCCACGTTCCCCCCCCCCCCTGGCAAAATTTCTATATAGAGTAGGGTCTCTGGTAGGGGAGAAAGGGGCATATTCCTCCACCCTCTCACTAAATGAAGCCCTCCCTCCCCAAATGAAGTCCACCCTTCCCCCACCAAGCAATTATTATTAGCATGTCTGTTTCCCCTCATTTCTGGTCCTTCTCTCTCTTTTTTATTTTACAGGGTGTTGTAAAAGTGGACGGACCAAGAAATTAATTTCAGGACACCAAACAAAAAACACACCCCCTCCCTTTCCTCTTCTTCCTTTCTTCCCTTCGCAGCAAACACTCCTGTAAGAAACCCTGCTAGTATAATATATAATATATATATATGCAAACACTCCTGTAAGAAACCCTGCTAGTATAATATATAATATATATATATATGCAACACTCCTGTAAGAAACCCTGCTAGTATAATATATAATATATATATATATGCAAACACTCCTGTAAGAAACCCTGCTAGTATAATATATAATATATATATATGTGCAAACACTCCTGTAAGAAACCCTGCTAGTATATATGCAAACACTCCTGTAAGAAACCCTGCTAGTATAATATATAATATATAATATATAATATATGCAAACACTCCTGTAAGAAACCCTGCTAGTATAATATATAATATATATATATGCAAACACTCCTGTAAGAAACCCTGCTAGTATAATATATATATGCAAACACTTCTGTAAGAAACCCTGCTAGTATAATATATATATGCAAACACTCCTGTAAGAAACCCTGCTAGTATAATATATATATATATGCAAACACTCCTGTAAGAAACCCTGCTAGTATAATATATATATATATATGCAAACACTCCTGTAAGAAACCCTGCTAGTATAATATATATATGCAAACACTTCTGTAAGAAACCCTGCTAGTATAATATATATATATACATGCAGAAACTCCTGTATAAAACCCTGCTAGTATAATACATATATACATGCAGAAACTCCTGTATAAAACCCTGCTATGGTATAATACATATATACATGCAGAAACTCCTGTATAAAACCCTGCTATAGTATAATACATATATACATGCAGATACTCCTGTATAAAACCCTGCTATAGTATAACTATAATACATATATACATGCAGAAACTCCTGTATAAAACCCTGCTAGTATAATATATACATGCAGAAACTCCTGTATAAAACCCTGCTGCTGGTATAATGTATATATATATATCCTTTGTGAGTGTTTGTTAGCAACTGCATTCAGTGTCTTTGTCAGGCAGCCAAGGGGACCACGTGGTAATTTAGGACTGGTGGACTGGTGGTGAGGTGTGATAGCTATGGTGGGTGTGATAAACCTTCTTGAACCTGTGCACTTGGTGTTACGTAATGCCAAGAGAACACCATAATCAACTTTCCTTCCCTGTAGGATGATTACAACAGAGTTATATAACACACATAATTATATATAATATTTACTGTTATTATGGCTATTCTATTTTGTCATGCAGTCCTCTAGCACCTGCGAAGCTGGTTAACACTTAATCACTTAGCCCCTTACGTAAATGCTATCGACGATGAGATTACTACTTTTCGCGTGCTTGTTTCTGACATTGAGACTGTCGAGAGCATCTCTTCCAGTAACAGGTAACTTTATTTGTCATGGTCGGATGAGCGGGATGACGGGATGCCCAGAATTATCCTGGGGAGTGTCCCTAGTGAGGCTGACTAACTATATAGCAGGGACCTTCAAGGAAGTCTAGTGCTAGGTCTATGGGTGTTCTTGGGCTAGGGCTATAGGTGTTCTAGGGCTAGGGCTATAGGTGTTCTTGGGCTATAGGTGTTCTTGGGCTAGGGCTATAGGTGTTCTAGTGCTAGGGCTACAAGTGTTCTAGGGCTATGGGTTTTCTCGGGCTATGTGTACTCTATGGGTATCTAGGGCTATGTGTATTCTAGGGCTATGTGTATTCTAGGGCTCTGTGTATTCTAGGGCTCTGTGTATTCTAGGGCTATGTGTACTCCATGGGTATTCTAGGGCTATGGGTATTCTAGGGCTATGTGTCCTCTATGGCTAGGGCTATGGGTATTCTAGGGCTATGGGTATCTAGGGCTATGGGTATTCTAGGGCTATGTGTACTCTATGGGTATTCTAGGGCTATGGGTATTCTAGGGCTATGTGTACTCTATGGGTATCTAGGGCTATGTGTACTCTATGGGTATTCTAGGGCTATGGGTATTCTAGGGCTATGTGTACTCTATGGGTATCTAGGGCTATGGGTATTCTAGGGCTATGTGTACTCTATGGGTATCTAGGGCTATGGGTATTCTAGGGCTCTGTGTCCTCTATGGGTATTCTAGGGCTATGGGTATTCTAGGGCTCTGTGTACTCTATGGGTATCTAGGGCTATGGGTATTCTAGGGCTCTGTGTCCTCTATGGGTATTCTAGGGCTATGGGTATTCTAGGGCTCTGTGTCCTCTATGGGTATCTAGGGCTATGGGTATCTAGGGCTATGAGTATTCTAGGGCTAGGGCAGGAACAAGGGAAGTTCTAACTCATACTAAGTGTTGCAGTATCGATGCTGTGCATTCAGTCACCCTCAATAAGGACATCCTGGGAGAGTCTCAAGCAAGGTCTCCTTTAGGACGTGGGGAGGGGGGTGGGGGGTGGGGGGATTCCTCCTAAGAAAAAACTTCCCTCCGACTTGCTTCATCCCTAGATCTTACAAAAACAAACAAACAATTGTTATGATTAAATAAAATTATCGGGAACACCTGACTTGCCTCATTCTCCCTCCCACGAAAGAAAGCTTGCCAAATGTCTTAGGACATCCCTGTGGGTGTGGCAGTACTGGGTACGCCTCCTCTCTATGGCAGAGTAGTGGCGACGTTGAAAGGTACCTTAATTAATACAAGAGCTCAAGGCTTCATGATTGCAATGTACGATGCTTATACAACTAGCTGCAAGATAGCTAACGAGAATCCATACAGTTAACGAATCCAAAATAAGAGCTACATCTGATAGAATCTGTGGGAAAGGCGTCAATTGAACAAGCATATCAGGTCAAAGAACACAAAATCATTTGCAGAATGGATTGCAGAATGGAAACTTGAAATTCATCCAGAGAAAAATATATGGGAGTCTCAAGGCTAACTTTATTAGACACAGGAAACTAGGACTTGAAGAATATTTATACGAAGTCTGAAGGCAGAGGCTGAGCATTAGTAGGCACAGAAAACTAGGACTTACTTGGAAGAATATTTATATGAAGTCTGAAGGCAGAGGCTGAGCATTAGTAGGTACAGAAAACTAGGACTTGGAAGAATATTTATATGAAGTCTGAAGGCAGAGGCTGAGCATTAGTAGGCACAGAAAACTAGGGCTTGGGAATATTTATATGAAGTCTCGGCAAAGGCTGAGCATTAGTAGGCACAGAAAACTAGGACTTGAAGAATATTTATATGAAGTCTGAAGGTAGAGGCTGAGCATTAGTAGGTACCGAAAACTAGGACTTGGAAGAATATTTATATGAAGTCTGAAGGTAGATGCTGAGCATTAGTAGGTACAGAAAACTAGGACTTGGAAGAATATTTATATGAAGTCTGAAGGCAGAGGCTGAGCATTAGTAGGCACAGAAAAGTAGGACTTGGAAGAATATTTATATGAAGTCTGAAGGTAGAGGCTGAGCATTAGTAGGTACAGAAAACTAGGACTTGGAAGAATATTTATATGAAATCTGAAGGCAGAGGCTGAGCATTAGTAGGCACAGAAAAGGACTTGGAAGAATATTTATATGAAGTCTGAAGGCAGAGGTAGGCACAGAAAACTAGGACTTGAAGAATATTTATATGAAGTTTGAAGGCAGAGGCTGAGCATTAGTAGGTACAGAAAACTAGGACTTGGAAGAATATTTATATGAAGTCTGAAGGCAGAGGCTGAGCATGAAGGCACAGAAAACTAGGACTTGAAGAATATTTATATGAAGTCTGAAGGTAGAGGCTGAGCATTAGTAGGTACAGAAAACTAGGCCTTGGAAAAATATTTATATGAAGTCTGAAGGTAGAGGCTGAGCATTAGTAGGTACAGAAAACTAGGATATTTATGTGAGTCTGAGGCAGAGGCTGAGCATGGAGCTTGTGCCTGCCTGTACCAATAGCAGCAATAGCCTGCAAGGTGTAAACTGGTGACTAGACACAAACTGCACCTGGGGATATGCAAATGACTGATGTCATAATTCCCATAAAGCCAGGGCTGTGTTTGGGGCGAGTAAAAAAAAGCATGGGTGCCCTTGTTGTGGTCAAGTCAGTTCCTCTGTGTGACTGAGGCTTGTGGGAGTCCTTTTATGCTACCTCCCAGCTAGCAGTGTGCTGGGAAACTTGAAAATGTGGTGAGGCTGAAACACCTGCTCTCTTCCACCACACCTCATTCAGCACTAGTTGTAGGTAGCCAATAGTGACATACCATAGTACTCAAAATGCTTGTTGCAGCTGAGACAAAGTGAATTGTAATAGGATGGAGCATAGTCAGGAGGAAGAACAGGTTCATGTTCTCCCTCCAAGACCACTCACTACCTTGGGCTGTGTGGTGGTGAATATTCATTGAGAAAGTAGTAAGCATTCACAATACCATATATGGTATGTTTGTCATACCTTGGGGTCACCCCCAACCTTGACAACCCTCCTACCCTTCTCCCTTGCTCAAGGATTACTAACTGCTCTGCATGTAACCCCCTCCCCCTCAGGTCCCCTCAGTGGTCGATCAATGGTTCCACTTTTCCATGGTCCCACTTATCCATAGTTATCTATGGTCCCACTTACCACTGGTGGATCAGTGGTCCACTTATCCATGGTTCCACTTATCCATGGTTCCACTTATCCATGGTTCCACTTATCCATGGTTCCACTTATCCATGGTTCCACTTATCCATGGTTCCACTTATCCATGGTTCCACTTATCCATGGTTCCACTTATCCATGGTTCCACTTATCCATGGTTCCACTTATCCATGGTTCCACTTATCCATGGTTCCACTTATCCATGGTTCCACTTATCCATGGTTCCACTTATCCATGGTTCCACTTATCCATGGTTCCACTTATCCATGGTTCCACTTATCCATGGTTCCACTTATCCATGGTTCCACTTATCCATGGTTCCACTTATCCATGGTTCCACTTATCCATGGTTCCACTTATCCATGGTTCCACTTATCCATGGTTCCACTTATCCATGGTTCCACTTATCCATGGTTCCACTTATCCATGGTTCCACTTATCCATGGTTCCACTTATCCATGGTTCCACTTATCCATGGTTCCACTTATCCATGGTTCCACTTATCCATGGTTCCACTTATCCATGGTTCCACTTATCCATGGTTCCACTTATCCATGGTTCCACTTATACATGGTTCCACTTATCCATGGTTCCATTATCCATGGTTCCACTTGTCCATGGTTCCACTTGTCCATGGTTGCACTTGTCCATGGTTCCACTTGTCCATGGTTCCACTTGTCCATGGTTCCACTTGTCCATGGTTCCACTTGTCCATGGTTCCACTTGTCCATGGTTCCACTTGTCCATGGTTCCACTCGTTCATGGTTCCACTCGTCCATGGTTCCACTCGTCCATGGTTCCACTCGTCCATGGTTCCACTCGTCCATGGTTTTCATGCTTCCACTTGTTCATGGTTCCACTTGTTCATGGTTCCACTTGTTCATGGTTCCACTTGTTCATGGTTCCACTTGCTCATGGTTCCACTCGTCCATGGTTCCACTTGCTCATGGTTCCACTTGTTCATGGTTCCACTTGCTCATGGTACCACTTGCTCATGGTACATGGTTCAACTTGCTCATGGTACCACTTGTTCATGGTTCCACTTGTTCATGGTTCCACTTGTTCATGGTTCCACTTGTTCATGGTTCCACTTGTTCATGGTTCCACTTGTTCATGGTTCCACTTGTTCATGGTTCCACTTGTTCATGGTTCCACTTGTTCATGGTTCCACTTGCTCATGGTTCCACTTGTCCATGGTTCCACTTGTTCAGGGTTCCACTTGTTCATGGTTCCACTTGTTCATGGTTCCACTTGTTCATGGTTCCACTTGTTCATGGTTCCACTTGTTCATGGTTCCACTTGTTCATGGTTCCACTTGTCCATGGTTCCACTTGCTCATGGTTCCACTTGCTCATGGTTCCACTTGTTCATGGGCTCATTCCACTTGCTCATGGTTCCACTTATCCATGGTTCCACTTGTTCATGGTTCCACTTGTTCAGGGTTCCACTTGTTCATGGTTCCACTTGTTCATGGTTCCACTTGTTCATGGTTCCACTTGTTCATGGTTCCACTTGTCCATGGTTCCACTTGTTCATGGTTCCACTTGCTCATGGTTCCACTTGTTCATGGTTCCACTTGTTCATGGTTCCACTTGTTCATGGTTCTACTTGCTCATTCCACTTGCTCATGGTTCCACTTGCTCATGGTTCCACTTGTCCATGGTTCCACTTGTTCATGGTTCCACTTGTTCATGGTTCCACTTGTTCATGGTTCCACTTGTTCATGGTTCCACTTGTTCATGGTTCCACTTGCTCATGGTTCCACTTGTCCATGGTCCCACTTGTCCATGGTTCCACTTGTTCATGGTTCCACTTGTTCATGGTTCCACTTGTTCATGGTTCCACTTGTTCATGGTTCCACTTGTTCATGGTTCCACTTGTTCATGGTTCCACTTGCTCATGGTTCCACTCGTCCATGGTTCCACTTGCTCATGGTTCCACTTGTTCATGGTTCCACTTGCTCATGGTTCCACTTGCTCATGGTTCCACTTGCTCATGGTTCCACTTGCTCATGGTACATGGTTCAACTTGCTCATGGTACATGGTTCAACTTGCTCATGGTACCACTTGTTCATGGTTCCACTTGTTCATGGTTCCACTTGTTCATGGTTCCACTTGTTCATGGTTCCACTTGTTCATGGTTCCACTTGTTCATGGTTCCACTTGCTCATGGTTCCACTTGTCCATGGTTCCACTTGTCCATGGTTCCACTTGTCCATGGTTCCACTTGTTCATGGTTCCACTTGTCCATGGTTCCACTTGTTCACGGTTCCACTTGTTCATGGTTCCACTTGTCCATGGTTCCACTTGCTCATGGTTCCACTTGCTCATGGTTCCACTTGTCCATGGTTCCACTTGTCCATGGTTCCACTTGCTCATGGTTCCACTTGTTCATGGTTCCACTTGCTCATGGTTCATGGTTCCACTTGCTCATGGTTACACTTGCTCATGGTTCCACTTGCTCATGGTTCCACTTGCTCATGGTTCCACTTGCTCATGGTTCCACTTGCTCATGGTTCCACTTGCTCATGGTTCCACTTGCTCATGGTTCCACTTGCTCATGGTTCCACTTGCTCATGGTTCCACTTGCTCATGGTTCCACTTGCTCATGGTTCCACTTGCTCATGGTTCCACTCGTTCATTGTTCATGGTTCCACTTGTTCATGGTTCCACTTGCTCATGGTTCCACTTGCTCATGGTTCCACTTGCTCATGGTTCATGGTTCCACTTGCTCATGGTTCATGGTTCCACTTGCTCATGGTTCATGGTTCCACTTGCTCATGGTTCCACTTGCTCATGGTTCCACTTGCTCATCGTTCCACTTGCTCATGGTTCCACTTGCTCATGGTTCCACTTGCTCATGGTTCCACTTGCTCATGGTTCCACTTGTTCATGGTTCCACTCGTTCATTGTTCATGGTTCCACTTGTTCATGGTTCCACTTGCTCATGGTTCCACTTGTTCATGGTTCCACTGTCCATGTTTTCATTGAATATTTTATTATGTTGGATGTAGTGGACATTTTGGATCTGTTTGGCCTACGAAGTGGAAGTGTTCCAGACGATCTCGCAACTTCTGTCACTGGTCCATCAGGCCAGCTAGATGCATTCCGTTTTCAGAATGAACTTAACACATCCACAGAGCTGCCAGAATGGCAGGTGATTGGTCGAGACTTCCCATCCCAATTTGGATTCTACACCGTCTTTAACAGTTCGGAGTACTCGGGCTCCATATTGACTATAAGCGCTGGATTTGAAACCTTATTCCAAGTCTTTGTAATGAAATTTGAGGAGATCAATGTCGATGCCTTGTTTATTACCCTCCCTGGAGTGGAAACGTTCCTTATCCAAATCCCAGAGAGTGCAAATTTTCGAGATGCATCATCTTTTCACAGACTTGGGATCCGATTAAATCGTAATCAACTCCTAGTGATTATCGATTGCATGGTGGTAAGGTTCGTGAACTTGGAACAACCTGTTCGTCCTCTTCTAGTGGAGAATGCTGACGTGAAGGCATTCTCAGAAGGTGCAATCGTAAGTGTTGGGCTGGGATTGTGGTAAAACAAAATTATATGGTAAGGTATCGTCAACGTCTAAAAGTCTTGTGGATGTGGTGATGGCCCATTGACATGGTAAGGTTGTCGCACTGCGGTACTGTACCTTAATGTGGTAGGAATGGTAATATTGGTAGGGTTCATGAATATGATCAATATGCTGAGGTTACATTGTCATGGTAAGGGGTCATCAATACGTTTGGTTGTGTGTCAGCATTGTAAGGAACCTTGATATGGTATGGTGTCATAAGTATGTCGTGTTTATCTAAGCACTATGCTAATCACCGAAAGAGAATGGCAAAGACTACGTATGCATGTAAACTAAGGTGAAGATTTGGAAGGTTTAGCACTTGTCAAGCTAGGGAGAGGTGTTGAGGGGGTTATGGGTGAAGGCATCTAAAGTTGGGAGAGGTGTTTATGGGGTTATGTGTAAAGGGTCAGTACATGCCAAACTAGGGAGAGATTTGGAGTCGAGTTTAATGACAAAAGGTATGTCAAGGGGTTTGTAGAGTTAGGTAAAGTGTCAGCACTTTGACTTTGATTATCCTAATACAACTGTGTTGATTGTGATAGCATTGGTTGTGTCTTTCAGGTGCACATGTTGACATTCTCAAATGACTTGGACTATGTGGAAATAGGCTGCTCCAATGTGAGTCAGTTGCATACTTGTTGACCTTGGTATGTTGTTGCTATTCTTTGTTGCTGCTGCTATTCTTTGTTGTTGCTATTCTTTGTTGTTGCTATTCTTTGTGTTGCTGCTATTCTTTGTTGCTGTTGCTGCTATTCTTTGTTGCTGTTGCTGCTATTCTTTGTTGCTGTTGCTGCTATTCTTTGTTGCTGTTGCTGCTATTCTTTGTTGCTGTTGCTGCTATTCTTTGTTGCTGTTGCTCCTATTCTTTGCTGTTGCTGCTATTCTTTGTTGTTGCTGCTATTCTTTGTTGTTGCTGCTATTCTTTGTTGTTGCTGCTATTCTTTGTTGTTGCTGCTATTCTTTGTTGTTGCTGCTATTCTTTGTTGTTGCTGCTATTCTTTGTTGTTGCTGCTATTCTTTGTTGTTGCTGCTATTCTTTGTTGTTGCTGCTATTCTTTGTTGTTGCTGCTATTCTTTGTTGCTGTTGCTGCTATTCTTTGTTGCTGTTGCTGCTATTCTTTGTTGCTGTTGCTGCTATTCTTTGTTGCTGTTGCTGCTATTCTTTGCTGTTGTTGCTGCTATTCTTTGCTGCTATTCTTTGTTGTTGCTATTCTTTGTTGTTGCTACTTGTATTGTTCGTGTGTTGATGTTGCTGTTTAATGTTGCTGTTATCATCGTCTTGTCCACACTCCAGCTTCTTGGTAGAAGTGTTCTGGGGCTACCAGTAAGTAAATAATGTTAGTTGAGTTAAGGTCAGCTTCCCACCAGGCAGTATAACAAAGTGTAACTCTGTGTTACAGCATGCATGGTAACAATCAGTTTCTACCTTGAGAACATTATGCAATTGACCCTCCAACTGACGTTCTCGTGTCAATAAGTATTATATTTTTATTTCTACGGAACGATTGTTCCCATAGGAACACAAACACAATAAACTGCAGTTTACTATCAGAATCAGCTCCCTTGAGGAAGCAAACAAAAGTTACGCAGCGTTACATTGTGCTATGTCTACAACAACTGGGAAATTTACGAGCCCATTCTCCGTCTGAACTTGTCCAATGCATATAGCACCAATACTGATTGGGCGGGGTGAGCGGGAATAATCTTTAAAGGCCGATGTTCGCAACTGCCTTTGTGAACGGCTTTGGCTACTGTTTCTGGAAGTTCTTATTCGATGGAAAGCAGCACAAGCACCTGTGCTTACCAGGGATCACTCTGAGTTCCTTTACTCTTGATGATGGACGAGTCATTCAGCGACTTGAGGGTGTGTGGCAATCGATTGAAGTGATGTACACACTTCTTTGCTCCTGGATGGATTTCTTTGTTGAAATGTTGTTGTAGACGCATACCGTAGAGCCTGGCGTGCATGTGTGGCTAGGATACTTACTTTATTACCACAGACAGCTAATCTTTCCTCGTTGCATGCACACCTAAAACCTGTCCGCCTGCGCCATTTATTTTTAATTTGTTGTCAGCAACAGCCTGAAAAACAGATTGCTTGGTCTCAGTCGAAAGGCTGAGAATTGTTGGTGATGCTCAAATAAATTAAAAAAATCAAGGGGAAAAATTAACTTGTTTGCCCCCTCAAACCAGAGCACATTTCTGATTATATAATGGTTCAGCAGTCTACTGGGCATTCTACTGGGCATGTGCAGTTAAAATATTTGCCGTTCAGCTCGTAAAGTTCATTTTTTATTATTAAAAAAAAATTTAAATTTTTTTAATTTGTTTGCACCCACTTTGCACCCACTGTCCGTGTGTTGTCGCTATTATGACTGTGTTATGGATGTATGGTCGTCACCCTGCAGGGTCCTCCGGGTCCAACAGGCCCTAAAGGTTCTGCCGGGACTATCGGAGATGCAGGAATGAGAGTAAGATATTCCTAACTTTCAAACTTTCATTGTGATTCTTTCTTGTCTTGTCGATGATAAGACTTGAACGATGATCCGAACTACTAACCCTGAGGATTTATTTAGTGTCAAAACTTTCTGGGAGGTGAGGGGTCATGGGCTACATATGTATTAGGCAAGCATAGCCACACCCTAAATTGGAACCATGGCTACGTCTTCCTGAGATTTTCCTCAGTGTTGATGACGTGCGGCATTTGAAGCCATGTGGGACTCACTGCTATCATCTCTAGTAACATCTGACTAAGACGGTGTCAGGTCTAGAAAGCTCTGAGCTTAGCTGAAGAGCTCTTGTTTGGGGAGGGTAGTTCTAGAAAGCTCTGTGTTCAGCTGAAGAGCTCTTGTTTGGGGAGGGTAGTTGATCTTGCTTCTTGTTTCACTAAGGAACTTCTACTTTACTGGCTGTCTTGATGGTGTGTGTTTACACACTTGAATCAGTTGGAAGTTATGTGTGTTACGCAGTTGGGAGTTATTGTTATGCAGTTGAATCAGTTGGGAGTTATGTGTGTTACACACTTGAATCAGTTGGGAGTTATGTGTACACTTAATCAGTTGGGAGTTATGTGTGTTATGCACTTGAATCAGTTGGGAGTTATGTGTTATGCACTTGAATCAGTTGGGAGTTATGTTGTTACACACTTGAATCAGGTAGGAGTTAGGGATCACCTTTACAAAGAAGCCACCTAGAATATCGTGCTCCTTTTATCATTTCATTAAAAGAAGGCAAATCAGGATTTGTGAAGTAATAGGGCTGTGTGTGTGTGGTGTGTGTGTGTGTGTTTGTGTGTGTGTTTGTGTGTGTGTGATGTTGGTGGGGGAGGGGACTGGGACGCCAACCCTGAAGGAAACCACGGCATTACAGCCTCTGACAATATGCTTGAATAAAATCTCACTGTCATTTTGTTCATTTTGTTGTTGTTGTTGGTCACAGGGAGATCCTGGCCTGCAGGGCTTGTCCGGGCTTGAAGGTGACTTGGGAGAAATGGTAAGCAAGATGCCATCACTTGTCATTATTGTTGTACTGAGCACGCTCAGTGGATCTTTATACCGAGACAAGCTCATTCAACTTCACAGTCACCTCGTCATAGTGTGTGTTTTTTCAATCGTGTTGCAAGTCAAAAGTAATCCAAGTTCTATACGAGACGGAATATATTTTTTGGAGGGTTGCCTTCCCACGGTAACCATTCTAGGAGAGATTGATGGGTACAAAGAAGAGAGGCCTCAGTGTGTGCAACAGCTGCACTACTTTTTTACAGCTAACGACACCTAATAGGGAGTTGGAGGCACTCTATATGCCTCTGCAGGCACTCTATATGCCTCTGCAGGCACTCTATATGCCTCTGCAGGCACTCTATATGCCTCTGCAGGCACTCTATATGCCTCTGCAGGCACTCTATATTCCTTTGCAGGCACTCTATATGCCTCTGCAGGCACTCTATATTCCTCTCAGTTAGTGGGGAAAGTTTAAGTAGTTGGTAGTAGTGGACATCCCTCCTCAGTAGTAGTGGACATCCCTCCTCAGTAGTAGTGGACATCCCTCCTCAGTGGCAGTGGACATCCCCTCCTCAGTGGCAGTGGACATCCCCTCCTCAGTGGTAGTGGACATCCCTCCTCAGTGGCAGTGGACATCCCTCCTCAGTAGCAGTGGACATCCCCTCCTCAGTGGCAGTGGACATCCCTCCTCAGTAGTAGTGGACATCCCTCCTCAGTAGTAGTGGACATCCCTCCTCAGTAGTAGTGGACATCCCCTCCTCAGTGGCAGTGGACATCCTCAGTAGTAGTGGACATCCCTCCTCAGTGGTAGTGGACATCCTCAGTGGTAGTGGACATCCCTCCTCAGTAGTAGTGGACATCCCTCCTCAGTAGTAGTGGACATCCCTCCTCAGTAGTAGTGGACATCCCTCCTCAGTAGTAGTGGACATCCCTCCTCAGTGGCAGTGGACATCCCTCCTCAGTAGTAATGGACATCCCTCCTCAGTGGTAGTGGACATCCCTCCTCAGTAGTATTGGACATCCCTCCTCAGTAGTAGTGGACATCCCTCCTCAGTGATAGTAGACATCCCTCCTCAGTGGTAGTGGACATCCCTCCGAGCTAAAGGAACTTCCCTTGTCCCATATTGTAGCTAGACACATAGCACTCTGCCCCCACCAGAATTCAAGTTGGGGTAGACAACCCCTGAGGTTAGCCACAGGTTAGCCCCATGTATAGAGTGTCTGCATGCAGGTGTTTGTGGTTAGGGATTATCTCTGCATAGTTAGAATCTATATTAAAATGGTTGGTCAAACACGATGACTATCTTCTTGGAGAAATTGCTGCAGATTTCTTTAAGAGAACTATCAGGGTTTTATCTAGGGGGTGGGGGAAGGGGGGGAATCTTCCCCCCCTTCAGCGCTGTCTTCCCCCCCTTCAGATAGGCAGTAATATAAAGAGTAATGTAATGTACTGGAGTGTCTAGTGTCCGTGAATTTTAATATAATTTAAAAAAGAAGATAATAAACATGGTCACACAATAAGTCTCCTAGTCTTTTTCTGCTTCATTATTGCCTCAATGTCATGTCCCGAGCATTGCTGCTTTTGGTATGATGAGCAGCCTGGTGTCAAAGGTATGTTGGGCTGAAATATCGTGTGCTGCATCAAACATGGATCAAGGCTCCTTTCAAGGCGTGGAAAGGCTACTGAAAAATTGAAAAGTCTCAAAGTTACCAAAATGCCATTATCATAATTATATTGCCTCTAAAATTTATGCTAACTAACACACTACCACATTGAGCTGATTTTGAGAACTTATGTCGGTATTCCCCCCCTTCCAAAAAATCCTAGATAAAACCCTGACTATAATCCACTAACTCCAGAATGTTGAATTGCAGGACCTCGTGGAGCAAAAGTGCAAGGAATTCCTGGGAGGGTTAGGTTCTCTGCAGAAAGTTTGTGCAGACTCCCATGTTGCAGCACATCTCTGGGCTGGTTCCCCATGGCATAGGACTGCAGTGGGGACTGGTACTGAGGAGTGCTGGTTCCTCATAGCATAGGACTGTAGTGGGGACTGATACTGAGGGAGTGCTGGTTCCTCATAGCATAGGACTGTAGTGGGGACTGGTACTGAGGGAGTGCTGGTTCCCCATAGCTGGTACTGAGGGAGTGCTGGTTCCTCATAGCATAGGACTGTAGTGGGGACTGATACTGAGGGAGTGCTGGTTCCTCATAGCATAGGACTGTAGTGGGGACTGGGAGTGCTGGTTCCTCATGGCATAGGACTGTAGTGGGGACTGGTACTGATGGAGTGCTGGTTCCCCATAGCATAGGACTGTAGTGGGGACTGGGAGTGCTGGTTCCTCATAGCATAAGACTGTAGTGGGGACTAGTACTGAGGGAGTGCTGGTTCCTCATAGCATAGGACTGTAGTGGGGAGATTGGTACTGAGGGAGTGCTGGTTCCTCATAGCATAGGACTGTAGTGGGGACTGATACTGAGGGAGTGCTGGTTCCTCATAGCATAGGACTGTAGTGGGGACTGATACTGAGGGAGTGCTGGTTCCTCATAGCATAGGACTGTAGTGGGGACTGGTACTGAGGGAGTGCTGGTTCCTCATAGCATAGGACTGTAGTGGGGACTGGTATACTGAGGGAGTGCTGGTTCCTCATAGCACAGGACTGTAGTGGGGACTGGTACTGAGGGAGTGCTGGTTCCTCATAGCATAGGACTGTAGTGGGGAGATTGGTACTGAGGGAGTGCTGGTTCCTCATAGCATAGGACTGTAGTGGGAACTGGTACTGAGGGAGTGCTGGTTCCTCAAGGCATAGGACTGTAGTGGGGACTGGTATACTGAGGGAGTGCTGGTTCTTCATAGCATAGGACTGTAGTGGGGACTGGTACTGATGGAGTGCTGGTTCCTCATAGCATAGGACTGTAGTGGGGACTGGTACTGATGGAGTGCTGGTTCCTCATAGCATAGGACTGTAGTGGGGACTGGTACTGAGGGAGTGCTGGTTCCCCATGGCAAAGGCATTACATCATGATTACATCATGAGCATTGCATTACTCTAGCCCCTGTGCAGAACTGAGACGCACCAAGTCCTGGAACCATCATGAACATCATCACATCAGCACCATCACCATCATCACATCAACATCATTACCATCGCCATAAGCACCATCACCATCATCACCACACACCATAAGCACCATTGTTACTGTATTATTGCCATGGTATTACTCCATATGTAGGGCATACAGGGTGAAGTAGGAAGCATTGGGGTGGCAGGGGACAGAGGCCTGGCTGGTCAGAAGGTGTGTATGCATAATTGTGGCGTGTGTGTGTGTGTGTGTGTGTGTGTGTGTGTGTGTGTGTGTGTGTGTCCCCCAACCTTTCCATGTCACTGTTCTATATTATTGCTTATTGATTGTTGTGTTATTGTTGTCTTGTTGTCATTGCTGTCATCTTCGTTGGGTGTGTGTAGGGTGATCCTGGTACCGTTGGGGATCAAGGGATCCCTGGGTCACAAGGAGTGGAAGGTGATCTGGTGAGTAGCGAATCTGAATGTTCATAACTCTGCTTGATCCTGCCGCATTGGCTAGTTCTTGCTACACCCACTTTCTTTATCATCATCACCGCCTAGTTGTCACACCGTCCATTGCTAGAAAGTTAATGATCATCTTGATTGTAGGGGCCAAAAGGAGAGGACGGAGAAGAAGCAATAGGAACAAAAGGGGAACAAGGAATTGAGGTGAAGTGTAATTAAATGGGTGTGCACTCGGTGTGTAAGCTTGTCAGTCCTTGGTGTGAACTGGCTTTGGTCATGTTGTTATGCGGATTCTAATGAGTTGGAGGTGATGTGACCAGCACTAAAGGTTAATCACTTATTTGTGTACATGCATGCAAGCTGTGCTTGTTTCCTGTGAGATATATTTGTGGAGTGTCACTGTGATATGGGATGTGTGTGTGTGTGGGCGTGTGTGTGTGTGCGTACATATACAGAGTTCGAAGGGTTGTAGTATGGTTGGCAGTATGATAACCTCATGTCTAACTGCAGGGTGACATTGGACCAATTGGAGACCCTGGCTCCATTGGTGATCCTGGACCAAAAGGAGAGGTTGGATCACTGGTAAGTTCCTGCTATTAGCACCACTGGAAATTTAATGCGAGTTTGACTAGTGTAGCAGTGGGATAGGAGATGATGTTTCACTAGCTGAGGCTACTGCATGTATACAGAGGCAGCAGGTATGTACACAGAAGAGGCATCTCTGTGAAGCATTCAGTAGCAACTGCAACACCGAAGAGGCATCTCTGTGAAGCATTCAGTAGCAACTGCAACACCGAAGAGGCATCTCTGTGAAGCATTCGGTTAGCTACTTGTACAGAGAAGAGGCATCTCTGTGAAGCATTCGGTTAGCTACTTGTACAGAGAAGAGGCATCTCTGTGGAGCATTCAGTAGCTACTGGTACAGAGAAGAGGCATCTCTGTGGAGCATTCAGTAGCTACTGGTACACAGAAGAGGCATCTCTGTGGAGCATTCAGTAGCTACTAGTACAGAGAAGAGGCATCTCTGTGAAGCATTCGGTTAGCTACTTGTACAGAGAAGAGGCATCTCTGTGGAGCATTCAGTAGCTACTGGTACACAGAAGAGGCATCTCTGTGGAGCATTCAGTAGCTACTGGAACACCGAAGAGGCATCTCTGTGAAGCATTCGGTTAGCTACTTGTACAGAGAAGAGGCATCTCTGTGAAGCATTCGGTTAGCTACTTGTACAGAGAAGAGGCATCTCTGTGGAGCATTCAGTAGCTACTGGTACACAGAAGAGGCATCTCTGTGGAGCATTCAGTAGCTACTGGAACACCGAAGAGGCATCTCTGTGAAGCATTCGGTTAGCTACTTGTACAGAGAAGAGGCATCTCTGTGAAGCATTCAATAGCTACTAGTACAGAGAAGAGGCATCTCTGTGAAGCATTCAGTAGCTACTGGTACACAGAAGAGGCATCTCTGTGAAGCATTCAATAGCTACTTGTACAGAGGAGAGGCATCTCTGTGGAGCATTCAGTAGCTACTTATACAGAGAAGAAGCATCTCTGTGAAGCATTCGGTTAGCTACTTATACAGAGAAGAGGCATCTCTGTGAAGTACTGGTCGAGGTTTGATGTTGCCACACTAAGGACAGTGTCCTCACAGGGGTGGTGGGAGTGCAGTCACCACATAAGTCCCTCATGACCAAACCTCACCTGATGGTCACTAGCCAGCAGCTGGTGGTAGTGCAGAGGTTTATCTGAACACTGATTGTGGGTATTGCCACAGAGTGCACTCTCACACCATTTCCAGGTGATAATGGGCCACTTATTATCAGACAATGGCTGTGAAGTCATTTGACCATGCCATTCATTCCAGCTGGCAGAACCTGGTTGCTTGTTAGTTGCTATTGTGACTCCACTATCACTGAGACACTTCATATGGCCTGGCAAACCCGAGCCACCACACAACTGCACACACACACATACACACTTGACTTCAAAGGAGCTGGAATATAGGATGTTGTAGAATATAGGATATAGGATATTGTGGAATATAGGATATTGTGGAATATAGGATATTGTGGAATATAGGATATTGTGGAATATAGGATATTGTGGAATATAGGATATTGTGGAATATAGGAATATAGGATATTGTGGAATATTCTCCAACTTATAGCACTGGAACTCTGTAGTGACCTCATACCCTAGTGGTCCATGGTGTTACTAATCTCATGGCCTAGTAATCTGTAATGCTAGTAATCTCAAACCCTATCTGTCTATGTTAGTAATCTGCTGGTCCAGTGAGCTGTAATGCTAGTAATCTCAATCTCAAACCCTAGTCTATGTTAGCTCATGGCCTAGTGAGCTGTAGTGCTTGTAATCTCATAGCCTGGCCATCTGTAATGTTAGTAATATCACAGCGTAGTAATACGTAATGTTAATAATCTCACATTTTTAATCTCACAGTAAATGTCAGTAATCTAATAGCCTATTGATCTCATAGTCTAGTAATCTCATACACTTTAATCTCTAATAGTAATCTCACACATACCCTATTAATCCTAACGTTAGTAATCTCTTATGTATTGTTACTGTTAGGGTCTTCCTGGATTACTAGGAGATTCCGGCGATGTGGGACCGCCTGGGGATGTTGGAGAAGCAGGGGATCCTGTAAGTTTAGAATAAAGAGGGAATGATGGAGGGTTTTATTTATGGTCTGAACCAAACATGTTGCTTCTAGTCTCAGAGAGCCAACCCTTGACCTCCCAGTTAGGGAGGACAGAGGGTCAACCCTTTACCTCTCAGCTGGGTAGGTCAGGGGGGCAACCCTTTACTTCCCAGCTGAGGAGGTCAGAGGGGCAACCCTTTACCTCTCAGCTGGGTAGGTCAGAGGGGCAAACCTTTTACCTCCAAGCTGGGTTGGTCAGAGTGTGAACCCTTTACCTCTCAGCTGGGTAGGTCAGAGGGTCAACCTTTACTTCCCAGCTGAGTAGGTCAGAGGGTCAACCTTTTACCTCTCAGCTGGGTAGGTCAGAGGGTCAACCTTTTACTTCCCAGCTGAGTAGGTCAGGGGGGCAACCCTTTACCTCCAAGCTGGTTTGGTCAGAGGGTCAACCCTTTACCTCTCAGCTGGGTAGGTCAGAGGGTTAACCCTTTACCTCTCAGCTGGGTAAGTCAGAGGGTCAACCTTTTACTTCCAGCTGGGTAGGTCAGAGGGTCAACCCTTTACCTCTCAGCTGGGTAGGTCAGAAGGGCAAACCTTTTACCTCCAAGCTGGGTAGGTCAGAGGGTCAACCAATTACCTCCCAGCTGGGTAGGTCAGAGGGTCAACCTTTTACTTCCAGCTGGGTAGGTCAGAGGGTCAACCCTTTACCTCTCAGCTGGGTAGGTCAGAGGGGCAAACCTTTTACCTCCAAGCTGGGTTGGTCAGAGTGTGAACCCTTTACCTCTCAGCTGGGTAGGTCAGAGGGTCAACCTTTACTTCCCAGCTGAGTAGGTCAGAGGGTCAACCTTTTTACCTCTCAGCTGGGTAGGTCAGAGGGTCAACCTTTTACTTCCTAGCTGAGTAGGTCAGGGGAGCAACCCTTTACCTCCAAGCTAGTTAGGTCAGAGGGTTAACCTTTTACCTACAAGCTGGGTTGGTCAGAGGGTTAACCCTTTACCTCCCAGCTGGGTAGGTCAGAGAGTCAACCCTTTACCTCCCAGCTGGGTAGGTCAGATGGTCAACCCTTTACCTCCCAGCTGGGTAAGTCAGATGGTCAACCCTTTACCTCCCAGCTGATGAGGGCAACCCTTTACCTCACAACTGGGGGTGACAGAGGGTCGACCCTTTACCTAACATCTGGGGATGACCGAGGGCTGACCCTTTGCCTCCCAGTAGGATAGGACAGAGGCCCTGGGAGCGCTTTGTACAGTGAAGCCATTCTCTCTGCCACTGTACTACATGTGGTCTTTGCAGAGATGTGCAGCCTTCATGATGTGCTCTGCATCCATTTTGCCTTGAAGAATGAAGAAACTAGAGGTCTAGAACTTAACTTTCCTTTACCACTTGGTATGGAGGGGAGGTCAGCTCCACAGCCCAAACAGAACGTGCTAAAACCATCTTCTCTCATCTCTATTTATGATGAGACATGCACAACCCCTCCCACAACCCCTCCCACATTAGTGCCTTCTGATGGTATGGCAACTCAATCTATTTTGAGTAGCCAGTAATTACATTCGGGCTGAATATATTTAGTATATAGTTGCCAGACTCCTCACTGGAAGGAGCCTGCAATTTCAAGGCCCCATAATTTACTCACATACCTTCATTGGAGATGGTCTTAGGTTCAAATTATGTTTCTCTCTTCTCCCCCTCTCTTTTCTCCCTCCCCCCTTCTCTCTCTTCTCCCCCTCTCTTTTCTCCCTCCCCCCCCTCTCTTTCCCCCCCTTCTCTCTCTCTTCTCCCCCTCTCTTTTCTCCTTCCCCCTCTCTTCCCCCCCTTCTCTCTCTCTTCTCCCCCTCTCTTTTCTCCTTCCCCCCCTCTCTTTCCCCCCCTTCTCTCTCTCCCCCTTCTCTCT
>JAQNBH010000012.1:21576955-21781955 GCA_028752905.1 Cladorhizidae sp. MBARI D1340-BT2
AACTAGGACCAGGACTTACATAGACTAGAACTAGGACCAGGACCTACATAGGCTAGAACTAGGACCAGGACCTACATAGACTAGAACTAGGACCAGGACTTACATAGACTAGAACTAGGACCAGGACCTACATAGACTAGAACTAGGACCAGGACCTACATAGACTAGAACTAGGACCAGGACCTTATAGACTAGAACTAGGACCAGGACCTACATAGACTAGAACTAGGACCAGGACCTTACATAGACTAGAACTAGGACAGGACCTACATAGACTAGAACTAGGACCAGACCTACATAGACTAGAACTAGGACCAGGACCTACATAGACTAGAACTAGGACCAGGACCTACATAGACTAGAACTAGGACCAGGACCTACATAGACTAGAACTAGGACCAGGACCTACATAGACTAGAACTAGGACCAGGACTTACATAGACTAGAACTAGGACCAGGACCTACATAGGACTAGAACTAGGACCAGGACCTACATAGACTAGAACTAGGACCAGGACCTACATAGACTAGAACTAGGACCAGGACCTACATAGACTAGAACTAGGACCAGGACTTACATAGACTAGAACTAGGACCAGGACCTACATAGGCTAGAACTAGGACCAGGACTTACATAGACTAGAACTAGGACCAGGACCTACATAGACTAGAACTAGGACCAGGACCTTACATAGACTAGAACTAGGACCAGGACCTACATAGACTAGAACTAGGACCAGGACTTACATAGACTAGAACTAGGACCAGGACCTACATAGACTAGAACTAGGACCAGGACCTTACATAGGACTAGAACTAGGACCAGGACTTACATAGACTAGAACTAGGACCAGGACCTACATAGACTAGAACTAGGACCAGGACTTACATAGACTAGAACTAGGACCAGGACCTACATAGACTAGAACTAGGACCAGGACTTACATAGGCTAGAACTAGGACCAGGACCTACATAGGACTAGAACTAGGACCAGGACTTACATAGGACTAGAACTAGGACCAGGACTTACATAGACTAGAACTAGGACCAGGACCTACATAGACTAGAACTAGGACCAGGACTTACATAGACTAGAACTAGGACCAGGACCTACATAGACTAGAACTAGGACCAGGACTTACATAGACTAGAACTAGGACCAGGACCTACATAGACTAGAACTAGGACCAGGACCTACATAGGCTAGAACTAGGACCAGGACCTACATAGACTAGAACTAGGACCAGGACCTACATAGGCTAGAACTAGGACCAGGACTTACATAGACTAGAACTAGGACCAGGACCTTACATAGACTAGAACTAGGACCAGGACCTACATAGACTAGAACTAGGACCAGGACCTACATAGACTAGAACTAGGACCAGGACCTACATAGACTAGAACTAGGACCAGGACCTACATAGACTAGAACTAGGACCAGGACCTACATAGGCTAGAACTAGGACCAGGACTTACATAGACTAGAACTAGGACCAGGACCTACATAGACTAGAACTAGGACCAGGACCTACATAGACTAGAACTAGGACCAGGACCTACATAGACTAGAACTAGGACCAGGACCTTACATACACTAGAACTAGGACCAGGACTTACATAGACTAGAACTAGGACCAGGACCTTACATAGGCTAGAACTAGGACCAGGACTTACATAGACTAGAACTAGGACCAGGACTTACATAGACTAGAACTAGGACCAGGACCTACATAGACTAGAACTAGGACCAGGACTTACATAGGCTAGAACTAGGACCAGGACTTACATAGACTAGAACTAGGACCAGGACTTACATAGGCTAGAACTAGGACCAGGACTTACATAGACTAGAACTAGGACCAGGACCTACATAGACTAGAACTAGGACCAGGACTTACATAGGCTAGAACTAGGACCAGGACTTACATAGACTAGAACTAGGACCAGGACTTACATAGACTAGAACTAGGACCAGGACTTACATAGACTAGAACTAGGACCAGGACCTACATAGACTAGAACTAGGACCAGGACTTACATAGACTAGAACTAGGACCAGGACTTACATAGGCTAGAACTAGGACCAGGACTTACATAGACTAGAACTAGGACCAGGACCTACATAGACTAGAACTAGGACCAGGACTTACATAGGCTAGAACTAGGACCAGGACCTACATAGACTAGAACTAGGACCAGGACTTACATAGGCTAGAACTAGGACCAGGACCTACATAGGCTAGAACTAGGACCAGGACTTACATAGACTAGAACTAGGACCAGGACCTACATAGACTAGAACTAGGACCAGGACTTACATAGACTAGAACTAGGACCAGGACTTACATAGACTAGAACTAGGACCAGGACCTACATAGACTAGAACTAGGACCAGGACTTACATAGACTAGAACTAGGACCAGGACCTACATAGGCTAGAACTAGGACCAGGACTTACATAGACTAGAACTAGGACCAGGACCTACATAGGCTAGAACTAGGACCAGGACTTACATAGACTAGAACTAGGACCAGGACTTACATAGGCTAGAACTAGGACCAGGACCTACATACACTAGAACTAGGACCAGGACTTACATAGACTAGAACTAGGACCAGGACTTACATAGACTAGAACTAGGACCAGGACTTACATACACTAGAACTAGGACCAGGACCTACATAGACTAGAACTAGGACCAGGACCTACATAGGCTAGAACTAGGACCAGGACTTACATAGACTAGAACTAGGACCAGGACTTACATAGACTAGAACTAGGACCAGGACTTACATAGACTAGAACTAGGACCAGGACTTACATAGACTAGAACTAGGACCAGGACTTACATACACTAGAACTAGGACCAGGACCTACATAGGCTAGAACTAGGACCAGGACTTACATAGACTAGAACTAGGACCAGGACCTACATAGGCTAGAACTAGGACCAGGACTTACATAGACTAGAACTAGGACCAGGACCTACATAGACTAGAACTAGGACCAGGACTTACATAGGCTAGAACTAGGACCAGGACTTACATAGGCTAGAACTAGGACCAGGACCTACATAGACTAGAACTAGGACCAGGACCTACATAGACTAGAACTAGGACCAGGACTTACATAGACTAGAACTAGGACCAGGACTTACATAGACTAGAACTAGGACCAGGACTTACATAGGCTAGAACTAGGACCAGGACTTACATAGACTAGAACTAGGACCAGGACCTACATAGGCTAGAACTAGGACCAGGACCTACATAGGCTAGAACTAGGACCAGGACCTACATAGACTAGAACTAGGACCAGGACTTACATAGACTAGAACTAGGACCAGGACTTACATAGGCTAGAACTAGGACCAGGACTTACATAGACTAGAACTAGGACCAGGACCTACATAGACTAGAACTAGGACCAGGACTTACATAGACTAGAACTAGGACCAGGACCTACATAGACTAGAACTAGGACCAGGACCTACATAGACTAGAACTAGGACCAGGACCTACATAGGCTAGAACTAGGACCAGGACTTACATAGACTAGAACTAGGACCAGGACCTACATAGACTAGAACTAGGACCAGGACTTACATAGGCTAGAACTAGGACCAGGACTTACATAGACTAGAACTAGGACCAGGACCTACATAGGCTAGAACTAGGACCAGGACCTACATAGACTAGAACTAGGACCAGGACCTACATAGACTAGAACTAGGACCAGGACCTACATAGACTAGAACTAGGACCAGGACTTACATAGGCTAGAACTAGGACCAGGACCTACATAGGCTAGAACTAGGACCAGGACTTACATAGACTAGAACTAGGACCAGGACTTACATAGACTAGAACTAGGCCAGGACTTACATAGACTAGAACTAGGACCAGGACTTACATAGGCTAGAACTAGGACCAGGACCTACATAGGCTAGAACTAGGACCAGGACTTACATAGACTAGAACTAGGACCAGGACCTACATAGACTAGAACTAGGACCAGGACTTACATAGACTAGAACTAGGACCAGGACTTACATAGGCTAGAACTAGGACCAGGACTTACATAGACTAGAACTAGGACCAGGACTTACATAGACTAGAACTAGGACCAGGACTTACATAGACTAGAACTAGGACCAGGACTTACATAGACTAGAACTAGGACCAGGACTTACATAGACTAGAACTAGGACCAGGACCTACATAGGCTAGAACTAGGACCAGGACTTACATAGGCTAGAACTAGGACCAGGACTTACATAGACTAGAACTAGGACCAGGACCTACATAGACTAGAACTAGGACCAGGACTTACATAGACTAGAACTAGGACCAGGACCTACATAGACTAGAACTAGGACCAGGACCTACATAGACTAGAACTAGGACCAGGACCTACATAGACTAGAACTAGGACCAGGACCTACATAGACTAGAACTAGGACCAGGACTTACATAGACTAGAACTAGGACCAGGACCTACATAGACTAGAACTAGGACCAGGACCTACATAGGCTAGAACTAGGACCAGGACCTACATAGGCTAGAACTAGGACCAGGACTTACATAGACTAGAACTAGGACCAGGACTTACATAGACTAGAACTAGGACCAGGACTTACATAGACTAGAACTAGGACCAGGACCTACATAGACTAGAACTAGGACCAGGACCTACATAGGCTAGAACTAGGACCAGGACCTACATAGGCTAGAACTAGGACCAGGACTTACATAGACTAGAACTAGGACCAGGACTTACATAGACTAGAACTAGGACCAGGACTTACATAGACTAGAACTAGGACCAGGACCTACATAGACTAGAACTAGGACCAGGACTTACATAGACTAGAACTAGGACCAGGACCTACATAGGCTAGAACTAGGACCAGGACTTACATAGACTAGAACTAGGACCAGGACCTACATAGACTAGAACTAGGACCAGGACCTACATAGACTAGAACTAGGACCAGGACCTACATAGGCTAGAACTAGGACCAGGACCTACATAGGCTAGAACTAGGACCAGGACTTACATAGGCTAGAACTAGGACCAGGACTTACATACACTAGAACTAGGACCAGGACTTACATAGACTAGAACTAGGACCAGGACTTACATAGACTAGAACTAGGACCAGGACTTACATAGGCTAGACTAGGACCAGGACCTACATAGGCTAGAACTAGGACCAGGACTTACATAGACTAGAACTAGGACCAGGACTTACATAGACTAGAACTAGGACCAGGACTTACATAGACTAGAACTAGGACCAGGACCTACATAGACTAGAACTAGGACCAGGACTTACATAGACTAGAACTAGGACCAGGACCTACATAGACTAGAACTAGGACCAGGACCTACATAGACTAGAACTAGGACCAGGACTTACATAGACTAGAACTAGGACCAGGACTTACATAGACTAGAACTAGGACCAGGACTTACATAGGCTAGAACTAGGACCAGGACCTACATAGGCTAGAACTAGGACCAGGACTTACATAGACTAGAACTAGGACCAGGACCTACATAGACTAGAACTAGGACCAGGACCTACATAGACTAGAACTAGGACCAGGACTTACATAGACTAGAACTAGGACCAGGACTTACATAGGCTAGAACTAGGACCAGGACCTACATAGACTAGAACTAGGACCAGGACCTACATAGACTAGAACTAGGACCAGGACTTACATAGGCTAGAACTAGGACCAGGACCTACATAGACTAGAACTAGGACCAGGACCTACATAGGCTAGAACTAGGACCAGGACTTACATAGGCTAGAACTAGGACCAGGACTTACATAGGCTAGAACTAGGACCAGGACTTACATAGGCTAGAACTAGGACCAGGACTTACATAGACTAGAACTAGGACCAGGACTTACATAGACTAGAACTAGGACCAGGACCTACATAGGCTAGAACTAGGACCAGGACTTACATAGACTAGAACTAGGACCAGGACTTACATAGACTAGAACTAGGACCAGGACTTACATAGGCTAGAACTAGGACCAGGACCTACATAGGCTAGAACTAGGACCAGGACTTACATAGACTAGAACTAGGACCAGGACCTACATAGGCTAGAACTAGGACCAGGACCTACATAGACTAGAACTAGGACCAGGACCTACATAGACTAGAACTAGGACCAGGACCTACATAGGCTAGAACTAGGACCAGGACTTACATAGACTAGAACTAGGACCAGGACCTACATAGACTAGAACTAGGACCAGGACCTACATAGACTAGAACTAGGACCAGGACCTACATAGACTAGAACTAGGACCAGGACCTACATAGGCTAGAACTAGGACCAGGACTTACATAGGCTAGAACTAGGACCAGGACTTACATAGGCTAGAACTAGGACCAGGACCTACATAGACTAGAACTAGGACCAGGACTTACATAGACTAGAACTAGGACCAGGACTTACATAGACTAGAACTAGGACCAGGACTTACATAGACTAGAACTAGGACCAGGACCTACATAGGCTAGAACTAGGACCAGGACCTACATAGACTAGAACTAGGACCAGGACTTACATAGACTAGAACTAGGACCAGGACTTACATAGACTAGAACTAGGACCAGGACCTACATAGACTAGAACTAGGACCAGGACTTACATAGACTAGAACTAGGACCAGGACCTACATAGACTAGAACTAGGACCAGGACCTACATAGACTAGAACTAGGACCAGGACTTACATAGACTAGAACTAGGACCAGGACCTACATAGACTAGAACTAGGACCAGGACTTACATAGACTAGAACTAGGACCAGGACTTACATAGACTAGAACTAGGACCAGGACTTACATAGGCTAGAACTAGGACCAGGACTTACATAGACTAGAACTAGGACCAGGACCTACATAGGCTAGAACTAGGACCAGGACCTACATAGACTAGAACTAGGACCAGGACTTACATAGACTAGAACTAGGACCAGGACCTACATAGACTAGAACTAGGACCAGGACTTACATAGACTAGAACTAGGACCAGGACTTACATAGACTAGAACTAGGACCAGGACTTACATAGGCTAGAACTAGGACCAGGACTTACATAGACTAGAACTAGGACCAGGACTTACATAGGCTAGAACTAGGACCAGGACCTACATAGACTAGAACTAGGACCAGGACTTACATACACTAGAACTAGGACCAGGACTTACATAGACTAGAACTAGGACCAGGACCTACATAGACTAGAACTAGGACCAGGACTTACATAGACTAGAACTAGGACCAGGACCTACATAGACTAGAACTAGGACCAGGACCTACATAGACTAGAACTAGGACCAGGACTTACATAGGCTAGAACTAGGACCAGGACCTACATAGGCTAGAACTAGGACCAGGACTTACATACACTAGAACTAGGACCAGGACTTACATAGACTAGAACTAGGACCAGGACCTACATAGACTAGAACTAGGACCAGGACTTACATAGACTAGAACTAGGACCAGGACTTACATAGGCTAGAACTAGGACCAGGACTTACATAGACTAGAACTAGGACCAGGACTTACATAGGCTAGAACTAGGACCAGGACCTACATAGACTAGAACTAGGACCAGGACTTACATAGACTAGAACTAGGACCAGGACTTACATAGACTAGAACTAGGACCAGGACCTACATAGACTAGAACTAGGACCAGGACTTACATAGACTAGAACTAGGACCAGGACCTACATAGACTAGAACTAGGACCAGGACTTACATAGACTAGAACTAGGACCAGGACCTACATAGACTAGAACTAGGACCAGGACTTACATAGACTAGAACTAGGACCAGGACCTACATAGACTAGAACTAGGACCAGGACCTACATAGACTAGAACTAGGACCAGGACTTACATAGACTAGAACTAGGACCAGGACTTACATAGACTAGAACTAGGACCAGGACTTACATAGACTAGAACTAGGACCAGGACCTACATAGACTAGAACTAGGACCAGGACCTACATAGACTAGAACTAGGACCAGGACCTACATAGACTAGAACTAGGACCAGGACTTACATAGACTAGAACTAGGACCAGGACCTACATAGACTAGAACTAGGACCAGGACTTACATAGGCTAGAACTAGGACCAGGACCTACATAGGCTAGAACTAGGACCAGGACCTACATAGACTAGAACTAGGACCAGGACCTACATAGGCTAGAACTAGGACCAGGACCTACATAGGCTAGAACTAGGACCAGGACCTACATAGACTAGAACTAGGACCAGGACCTACATAGACTAGAACTAGGACCAGGACCTACATAGACTAGAACTAGGACCAGGACCTACATAGGCTAGAACTAGGACCAGGACTTACATAGACTAGAACTAGGACCAGGACTTACATAGACTAGAACTAGGACCAGGACTTACATAGACTAGAACTAGGACCAGGACTTACATAGACTAGAACTAGGACCAGGACTTACATAGACTAGAACTAGGACCAGGACCTACATAGACTAGAACTAGGACCAGGACCTACATAGACTAGAACTAGGACCAGGACTTACATAGACTAGAACTAGGACCAGGACTTACATAGGCTAGAACTAGGACCAGGACTTACATAGACTAGAACTAGGACCAGGACTTACATAGACTAGAACTAGGACCAGGACTTACATAGGCTAGAACTAGGACCAGGACTTACATAGACTAGAACTAGGACCAGGACTTACATAGACTAGAACTAGGACCAGGACTTACATAGACTAGAACTAGGACCAGGACCTACATAGACTAGAACTAGGACCAGGACCTACATAGACTAGAACTAGGACCAGGACTTACATAGACTAGAACTAGGACCAGGACTTACATAGACTAGAACTAGGACCAGGACCTACATAGGCTAGAACTAGGACCAGGACTTACATAGGCTAGAACTAGGACCAGGACTTACATAGACTAGAACTAGGACCAGGACTTACATAGGCTAGAACTAGGACCAGGACTTACATAGACTAGAACTAGGACCAGGACTTACATAGACTAGAACTAGGACCAGGACCTACATAGACTAGAACTAGGACCAGGACCTACATAGACTAGAACTAGGACCAGGACTTACATAGACTAGAACTAGGACCTACATAGACTAGAACTAGGACCAGGACCTACATAGACTAGAACTAGGACCAGGACCTACATAGACTAGAACTAGGACCAGGACCTACATAGACTAGAACTAGGACCAGGACTTACATAGACTAGAACTAGGACCAGGACTTACATAGACTAGAACTAGGACCAGGACTTACATAGACTAGAACTAGGACCAGGACCTACATAGACTAGAACTAGGACCAGGACCTACATAGACTAGAACTAGGACCAGGACTTACATAGGCTAGAACTAGGACCAGGACTAGAACTATAGGACCAGAACTAGGGCTAGGACACTAGGGCTAGGACATGGACTAGACTAGGGCTAGGATCCGGGCAAGCTACTCGTGCAGACTTGGGTACTTTCTTGGCTGAGAGGAGTTAAAATGGTATTTCTGAGGTCAATTTGAATCACATGTCCAGCCTGACTCATTCTAGATTGAAGAACAAAAGAGTCCATCATATAATACCATACAAATACCATACAAAAAGTAACACATCTTTGTCAACAAAAAAATGGGGTGTGGTTATGGGTGAGGCTAAAATTGCAAACTGACTTATTATTTTTGCTGTAGTGTAGACTTCAGTAAATAAGTGACTGCCTACCCTTAAAATACGTGCACCTCTGCCATAATTATTACAAATGTTATTCCAGCCATGCACTAGAAAGCTTGTTCAAGTAGACTTGCGGGGTGATAGTGCGGCTCTCTTTGACACGTTTACCATCCGAATGTGTAGGGCACGAGGAGAGATGGTGCTAAAGGTCAAATGGGCGAGGAAGGTCTTAAAGGTGCTCCGGGAATGAAAGGGTCACCTGGAACCCCGGGGATGAAAGGCGAGCTCGGAGATCAAGGGAGTCCAGGACTCTCCGGACTTGATGTGCGTAATCTGATGAATCTCATTTCTCATTATAGTTTATGTTATGGTTGTCATTTTTGTTTAAACTTTTTCTTTTCTTGTAACTCTTTTGCTGTTTTGTGATTGTTGTTTGTTGTTATTAGTTTGTTGTTGTTATCATTTGTTGTTATTGTTACCATTGCTTGTTGTTGTTGTTGTTCAGGGTGATGATGGTCTGCCGGGCCCTGATGGAATGAATGGATCCACAGGGCCGGATGGGATGCAGGTATTGTTGGACACCACTTCAAACTCTCTTCCATACACCAAACTCCCCTCACAGCCCCACCAAACTCCCCTCACAACCCCACCAAACTCCCCTCACAACCCCACCAAACTCCCCTCACAACCCCACCAAACTCCCCTCACAACCCCACCAAACTCCTCCCAACCCTGCTTCTTTATTGACAGCATCATTAGATAAAATTCATTTGAGAAGTAGGTAGTAGACTGCTTGGCTACTACATACATGTACGTACACAAGCGAGT
The DNA here is from genome assembly GCA_028752905.1 of Cladorhizidae sp. MBARI D1340-BT2. Classification (NCBI taxonomy): domain Eukaryota; kingdom Metazoa; phylum Porifera; class Demospongiae; order Poecilosclerida; family Cladorhizidae; species Cladorhizidae sp. MBARI D1340-BT2. The sequence goes on from JAQNBH010000012.1 coordinate 21,587,554, forward strand.
GCATGCACTTGTATAACACAGTGGGGGTATGATACGGGACATCAAGGATTTGTTCCCTCCCTTCCTCCTCCACCTCCCCCCCTTCCCACCTTCCTCCTCCTCCACCACCTCCTTCTCCTCCTCCTCCCCCTCCCGCCCTCTTCTTCCTTCACAACCTCCTCTCCCTACTCGTCCTTCTCCTCTGCTCCCTCCTCCCCAGGGTGCTAAAGGAATGATGGGTGACATGGGGGCAATAGGAAGTCCCGGAGAGTCTGGCCTACCCGGAGATCAGGTACGACGTGTGGCCGAGAAATTTAAACTGGATTGTCCTGATTATTTTGTTACGTTTCCGGTTCAGGGTCTCCCTGGAGTGAATGGGGAACAAGGGGACGACGGACCCGTGGGTGAAGTTGGAACGGTGGTGAGTGAGATTGTTTGGTGGTTGTTGTTGATAAACACGGATATGGTTATAATAGTTATGATGGTGCTAATGATGATGTCGCTGTTTATGTCTAATTAGGGCCCACCAGGATCTACAGGACAAAAGGGAGAAATCGGAGAGACAGGATTGTCTGGGGACAAGGTGTGTGCAATAATGTCAGTGTGTAACTGCTCATGCATGAAGACATTGTGCTGGGCAGCATCTCTTCCACACTAATTATAATGATCGTCATGGTGATCACCCTTGTCATCTCACTGCCTTTTTTTTGCCTTTTCTATGCCATATAACATGTCAGGGTTTGAAGGGGGAAATCGGAGAGCCGGGCCTTACTGGACTTCCTGGAATAGATGGAGACGAAGGGGCATCAGGGACTGATGTAAGATAAAGATTGGAGTGATGAGTGTGGGGGCGGGGGGGGGGGGGGGTCCTCTTGACGGTAGCTCATGCCAACACACACACTGGACCAACACCACTCGGTGGAGGCAGGTTGAAGTAGGTTGATAATAGCTCTATGGGGACACACACTAGACCAACACCACACTGGGTTGAGGCAGGTTGAAGGAGTTTGACAATAGCTCTATGGGGGCACACACTGGACCAACACCACACTGGGTGGAGGCAGGTTGAAGGAGGTTGACAATAGCTCTATGGGGGCACACACTGGACCAACACCACACTGGGTGGAGGCAGGTTGAAGTAGGTTGACAATAGCTCTATGGGGACACACACTGAACCAACACCACACTGGGTTAAGGTAGGTTGAAGGAGGTTGACAATAGCTCTATGGGGACACACACTGGACCAACACCACACTGGGTTGAGGCAGGTTGAAGTAGGTTGATAATAGCTCACTAGACCAACACCACATTGAGTTGAGGAAGGTTGAAGTAGGTTGACAATAACTCTATGGGGGCACACACTGGACCAACACCACACTGGGTGGAGGCAGGTTGAAGTAGGTTGACAATAACTATATGGGGGCACACACTGGACCAACACCACACTCGGTGGAGGCAGGTTAAAGTAGGTTGAAAATAGCTCTATGGGGACACACACTGGACCAACACCACACTCGGTGGAGGCAGGTTGAAGTAGGTTGTCAATAGCTCTATGGGGACACACACTGGACCAACACCACACTCGGTGGAGGCAGGTTGAAGTAGGTTGACAATAGCTCTATGGGGACACACACTGGACCAACACCACACTAGGTTGAGGCAGGTTGAAGTAAGTTGACAATAGCTCTATGGGGACACACACTGAACCAACACCACACTGGGTGGACCAGGTTGACAATGAGACACACACTGGAACAGCACATAGCTCCATGCCGTGTTAAGTGATGAATGTAGATTGATGAAATAGAGGAAAATTGATTGTGCTTGTGTTCAACATACAAGAGCTACATCGAGGCTGATCAGTCGGCTGATCAGTCTCACACCACTCAGTTTTTCTCTCCCCTTTTTAATCATATTCATTTGTTTGTCCCTGCCCCCCTCACCGCCTACTCATCAGGTCTTTCACAATTTAAACCATCAAAGTTTTTTTTTTGCTGGAACTTGCAATAACCTTCTTCTTGTTGTTGTTGTTGTTGTTGTTGTTGTTGTTGTTGTTGTTTTTATTTTCTGTATTCATCTTATGTTAGGATTATGTTACTGTAGGATTATGTTCTGTAGGATTATGTTCTGTAGGATTATGTTACTGTAGGATTATGTTACTGTAGGATTATGTTACTGTAGGATTATGTTACTGTAGGATTATGTTACTGTAGGATTATGGTAGGATTATTTTACTGTAGGATTATATTCGGATTATTTTGGGATTATGTTTGGGAATGTGCTAGGGTTATGTTGGGATTGCTGGGTGTTAGGATTGTTGGGATCATGAATATGATTATGTTACGATTATGCTAGGAATTAGTAAACCAACAATTTTCTGGCATCTCCCGTTCCTTATCAGTCTATGCAGCGTCTAGTGTGAATTTATCCCCCTGGGCTTGTGTCAAGGTGCAGGTTTAACTTATTGGTGTGCATGATTTTTAAATGGTAAGGGGTTATCAAGGTGGTTGTGGTCACATGAGTACAGTCTAGTTTCCTTTCCTTCTTGAAGTCAATCCAATATGGTTGTACATGCATGTGGTATTTAATATATATTATATACGTGCATCTGTAATGTATGTTGATGTAGTGTTCATAGAAGTGCAGGAGGTTAGAGTTAAAAAAAGTTTTAATAGATAACAAGAGTTTTAATAGATAAGAGTTTTAATAGATAACAAGAGTTTTAATAGAGAGTTTTAATAGATAACAAGAGTTTTAATAGAGGATAATAGATAACAAGAGTTTTAATAGAGGATAATAAATAACAAGAGTTTTAATAGAGGATAATAAATAACAAGAGTTTTAATAGAGAATAATAAATAACAAGAGTTTTATTAGAGGATAATAAATAACAAGAGTTTTAATAGAGGATAATAAATAACAAGAGTTTTAATAGAGTATAATAAATAACAAGAGTTTTAATAGAGGATAATAGATAACAAGAGTTTTAATAGAGTATAATAAATAACAAGAGTTTTAATAGAGGATAATAAATAACAAGAGTTTTAATAGGGGATAATAGATAACACGATCAGAGAGAGACTTTTCCCAAGCATATGTGCATGTGCATGTATGTGCATGTACATGTATGGTAGAGGAATGACATCAGGATACGATTGAAGTAGTCGATCACCTGATACACACATGACGACAGTTTGGCAACTAATTTTAGTATCCAACTCTGCTTATATTATTATTGTTGTTGTTTTGTTGTCAGGGTGTTCCCGGAGAGAACGGAACTGATGGGATGGATGGTATAGACGGCACACCTGGGGAAGATGGACTCATAGGAATGAAGGTGTGGAAGGGGAAATGATCAGGAGATGTTGGTTGATTAGTCGGGACTTCCTCTGTTGTCCAATACTCATAATGACGAGCAGTGTGTGTGTTTGTGAGTGAGCGAGTGTGTGTGTGTGTGTGTGGTGTGAATATATATGAGCTGGAAGACTTGGAAGTGGTGAGGACAGCACCGCTGTGCATGCCTAGAGTTGAGGTCACTCATGCATTATCATAACTACTACTACTATACTACTACTACTACTACTATACTACTACTACTATACTACTACTACTATACTACTACTATACTACTACTACCATACTGTACTACTATAGTACTACTACTATACTACTACTGTAGTACTACTACTATAGTACTGATACAATACTAATGCTGTACTACCACTACTATACTACTGCTATACTGCTACTATTACTACTACTACACTACTACTACTACTACTACTAATACTTATGCTGCTGCTACTACTAGTACTACTCTACTATTACTCTACTACTGCTAAGCTACCACTATACTAAATTAATGCTACTACACTTTTACTAATATTACTTCTACTACTACTACATCTGCTTATACTACTACTATACTACTACTAAACTACTACTATACTACTACTATACTACTACTATACTACTACTATACTACTACTATACTACTACTATACTACTACTGTACTACTACTGTACTACTACTGTACTACTATACTACTACCAGTTGTCAGTCTATCTATAATGTGATTCCCCTCCCTCAACTGCATATTTCTTGCTCAGGGTGTTTCTGGAACTCCTGGCATGCCGGGCATGGATGGTACCGCCGGACAGCAAGGACGAACAGGTTCCCCTGGGACCATGGTACACTAAGATAATAGTTGACATGGGTGGCTTCTCATTCATAACACTTGCAATACAGGGTGCTCAAGGAGTAACAGGTCCGCTGGGGAGCGTCGGCAACGAGGGAACGATGGGAGATCCTGTACGTTAACACTTAATTATTTTGTAGTGAAGGGCACAGTGGCAATGAAATTTCCTATTTTGGAATGGTGTCGATGTGAATATGCTCGCCATGGTGATAGTTTTACGACTCTCATTAAAAGAGTGTGTTGAGAGTGTTTTCTTGACGGTGAACAATCGTCCACTCTGCACATAAGAGACTGAATGATTACTGTTTCTGTCCTTTGTGCACCGTTCTGCGTATTGACTTTGTTTTGCTGAACTCGTTACCTCGCTGACTAGGGTGATGTCGGTTCACCTGGTGATGATGGAATAGATGGCCAGCAAGGTGAGGACGGCAGTTCAGGTGTCGATGGAGCTGTGGGAGATCCAGGAGAGCCTGGGGGCCTGGGAGCAAGTGGGACGAATGTAAGATACTGCATGTACTTGATGTTAGCATTACAGTGTGTCACCTACCTGGTGTTAGAGCTACAGTGTGTCCAGGACATGTCACTGCTCATACCTGGTGTTAGTGCTACAGGGAGTCACCTACCTGGTGTTAGTGCTACAGTGTGTCCAGGACATGTCACTGCTCATACCTGGTGTTAGTGCTACAGGGAGTCACCTACCTGGTGTTAGTGCTACAGTGTGTCCAGGACATGTCACTGCTCATACCTGGTGTTAGAGCTACAGTGTGTCACCTGCCTGGTGTTAGTGCTACTGTGTGTCCAGGACATGTCACTGCTCATACCTGGTGTTAGTGCTACAGGGAGTCACCTACCTGGTGTTAGTGCTACAGTGTGTCCAGTACATGTTTGTACTTACTAGCAGTCCGACGTATGTATGTATGTATGTATGTATGTATTTACTTCCAATAACTTAATTTCGAGTGCAAGTAGTCTCCTCCCCTCCATTTCTGCTTCCTCCTAATCCTCTTCCTCTCCCTCCTCCTCCACTACCTCCTCACACCTTCCACTCCTCTTCTTCCCAACCATCCTTCTTCCCATCATCCAAATCCTTCTTCTACCTTTACTCCAAATTCTCCTCCCCCTCCTCTCCCTCCCCGTCCTATTCTTTCCCATCTTCTTCCACCTTCTTATCTCTCCACCTCTTCATCCTCCTTCTCTTCCCATCCTCCTCATCCTCTCCTCCTCCTCATCCTCTCCTCCTCAACTCTTGCTGATATTATTGTTCAGGGCAATAAAGGAGCTGAAGGAGCAGCTGGTGACAAGGGCAGCAAAGGAGAACAAGGCCAACAGGTGCGAATCAAACAAACACCACCCACCCCACCCCACCCCACCATTGTACTGTAACCACCACACTGGACCACACCTCCTAGTAACTGTTCTCCCATAAAAAGGAACCCCCCCCCCCCCCAAATCATGCACAAATGTGTCTTAGCTCATGCATATATACTGTTGTGCAGCAATTTCTTGTGTCTAATGGTCATGATCAGTGTGCATAGAACCCATGAAATATCTAGCCCCCTTGCTAATATCACTCCCCCTTCCCCCCCTGCTAATTTTAACTCTCTTTCTTCCCTCCAAAAACCTGATTTGTGTGTTTGCACAAAAGAATAATAGAACTTGTGATCGGTCAAGGAACGCAAAACTACCTGTTGGAATGGAACTTGAATCAGCTTTTAAATTCCATTCCAAATAAAAATATATGGAAGTCTGAAGGTAGAGGCTGAGCATTAGTAGGTACACAGAAAACTAGGACTTGAAAGAATATTTATATGAAGTCTGAAGGCAGAGGCTTAGCATTAGTAGGCACAGAAAACTAGGACTTGAAAGAATATTTATATGAAGTCTGTCTGAAGGCAGAGGCTGAGCATTAGTAGGCACAGAAAACGAGGACTTGAAAGAATATTTATATGAAGTCTGAAGGCAGAGGCTGAGCATTAGTAGGCACAGAAAACTAGGACTTGAAGAATATTTATATGAAGTCTGAAGGCAGAGGCAGAGCATTAGTAGGCACAGAAAACTAGGACTTGGAAGAATATTTATATGAAGTCTGGAGGCAGAGGCTGAGCATTAGTAGGCATAGAAAACTAGTGACTTGAAGAATATTTATATGAAGTCTGAAGGCAGAGGCTGAGCATTAGTAGGTACAGAAAACTAGGACTTGAAGAATATTTATATGAAGTCTGAAGGCAGAGGCAGAGCATTAGTAGGCACAGAAAACTAGGACTTGGAAGAATATTTATGTGAAGTCTGAAGGCAGAGGCTGAGCATTAGTAGGCACAGAAAACTAGGACTTGAGAGAATATTTATATGAAGTCTGAAGGCAGAGGCCGAGCATTAGTAGGTACAGAAAACTAGGACTTGTTATATGAAGTCTGAAGGCAGAGGCTGAGCATTGGTAGGTACAGAAAACTAGGACTTGGAAGAATATTTATATGAAGTCTGAAGGCAGAGGCTGAGCATTAGTAGGGACAGAAAACTAGGACTTGAAAGAAATTATGTTCTCAGACAGTACTAGTGCACCAGTAACTTGCACTGCACAGCTGACAGTAGACATGTGTGTGTGTGTGTTGTGTGTGTGTGTGTGTTGTGTGTTGTGTGTGTGTGTGTGCGTGCAGGGGCTGAGTGGAGGAGCTAAAGGGAGCAAGGGAGAACAAGGTTTTCCTGGATCACCAGGCTTTACTGTAAGCCACATGCCACTCCCCTTTGCTCTCATGTGATGTAATCATTGTATATCCACCATGTACAAAGGGTATGATCGGTCTTGAAGGGACCCCTGGCTCGGATGGTAATCAGGGCCCAACTGGAATGTCTGGAGAGCCGGTGGGTTGCATAACTCATTATATACAGATATTTATATATTTTTAATTATTTTTTTAAAATATTGTTTTGTTTGTTGTTGTTAATTAGGGGATTGATGGAGAGCCTGGAGTGCAAGGTTCAGATGGAAGCCAAGGAGATCAAGGGTCAAAGGTGCAGTTATAATTGCCCGTACGTGCGTGTATGAAAATGCATGGGTTGACCGGCATCATGAATATCATTATTGAATTGGCTCTGGCACTTATTTAATTCCCTTGCCCCCCTTTTTTCCCAATAAAACAGCATAACAACAATAGTAGTAGTAGTAGTAGTAGTAGTAACTTGGTACATCAGCATTGCCATAGACACTTCATGAATAATGCTCAAGTTCAAAATAAACGTTGTCTTCTAGTTATGCTTCAAGTGTGCAGATAAGGATGACAGAAGATTATTGCTATTTATTTTGTGTGTGTGTGCATTTTGTTTCCCAGGGAAGCAGAGGAGAGAGAGGAGATGAAGGGGAAATGGGGAACATGGGACAATCAGGTCCTCCGGGAGACATGGTCAGTACTTACAGTATGAATAGAGACAATTTGGCTTTTTTAAATTATTTATTTTAAATTTTTATTATTGTATATTATATGCCAGGGCTTGCCTGGCATAACAACTGCTAGTTAAAGGCCACTTGTTGGCATAGCAACAGTATATATTGAACTACATTCTGCACTTAGAAAGGGAAGGAGGGAGCTTAATTAACGTGTGAGCTATATTGGTCACTTGCTTGTTTTGTTTATACTTCTAGGGAGATAAGGGAGATGAAGGATTTTCTGGCGTGAAGGTGAGGAAAATGGACTTTATTTCAGCCAAGTCACTAATCTAGGAGCTAGCCACATGTGGCTATAACCACAGGCAGTGAAGTCACGATTGAGTTTAGCCCACCCATGTGGATTCTAATTTATGCACACATGTGGTTAGGTGTATGGCGCATGCCCCTTGTATATCTTGATTTTTAATATATATTTTTTTATGGTGACATGTAAAACATTCAAATTATGACATCGCTATTAGGTCATGTAACTATCCACGTACAGGGTTCAGAAGGTATGCAGGGTCTCATTGGGCAAGATGGCGAGGAAGGGAGGACAGGATTTCCTGGGTTCAAGGTATGTTAATTGCCCGTCACTAGCGAGCATGTGCACTGTGATCTGCATAATAGATGCAAAGGAGCTCCCAAACACTGCCTGCATTCCAATCTGTATCTTGAAAATTAACTCCAAAAAGAGTCGAGCGACTGTCTGTCTGGCCTTGCAAATTGTACAACTGTACATTAGCGATCTCACGGTTTCTTGCTCGACTCCACCCTAGACTTGAAGCTGCTGCTTGGTCACCATGCACCAATATAGTATTAGTTATGTATATAGTATTAGTATATGTAATATAGTATTAGTTATGTATATAGTATTAGTATATGTAATATAGTATTAGTTATGTATATAGTATTAGTTATGTAGTGTAGTATTAGTTATGTATATAGTATGTAGTATAGTATTAATTATGTAATAATAGTATTAGTTATGTAATATAGTATTAGTTATGTAGTATAGTATTAGTTATATATATATAGTATTAGTACATGTAGTATAGTATTAATTATGTAATAATAGTATTAGTTATGTAATATAGTATTAGTTATGTAGTAGAGTATTAGTATATGTAGTACAGTAGACCCTCGCTAATCCGGACCCCGTTAATCCGAAACCTCGCTAATCCGAACGGCATTAGTAGCAACAAAAAAATAATAATAAAATAAAAAATTCAAAATGCGTGACATTATTGAACTTTGATTGAACTTTGAACCTACCACGAGCATATCACACGATGCAGCTGCAGTGATATGGGAAGAAAAGAGCACACAAGAGCCTTACCATTGAGGAGAAGGTCGAGATCCTGTCCCAGCTCGGGAAGAAAAGCTACAAGTTACTAGCTAAACAGTATGGAGTTGGAGTCTCCACTATCTCAGACATAAAGAAGAAGGGCAGCGAGTTGTGAGGATGCAAAAGGAAGAAGACTGAGATGGGATTCCTGAGTTCTGCTAAAAGAATGAGGATGGGAAGGGAACATAATGATTAAAAATTACTTGTACTCCCAGTATTTACTCCCAGTATTCAACCCACAACTGCAAAAAATAAACAAATTTAGAGTTCAATATAATGATATTCATACATTTCACTAATCCGAAAATTTCACTAATCCGAACTACTCAGATCCCCCAGGCTATTCGGATTAGTGAGGGTCTACTGTATAGTATTAGTATATGTAATATAGTATTAGTTATGTATATACTATGTAGTATAGTGTTAGTTATGTAATATAGTATAGTTAGTTATGTAGTATACTATTAGTATATGTATATGTAGTATAGTATTAGTATATGTATATAGTATTAGTATAGCAATAGTTATTTAGTATAGTATTAGTTATGTATAGGCTATCTTACTTATACTACATTGCGCATGCGCTAAACTACATGCGGTTAAAAGTGTAGGTTACGCGCCTATGTAACCTATAGTTATTAACCAATCAGATTAGCCACAGATCATGTGATGTAGTATAAGTAGTATTAGTATATGTAGTATAGTATATAGTATTAGTTATGTAGTATAGTATATAGTATATCTAGTATAGTATAGTATATAGTCTTAGGTATGTATAGTATTTATGTAGTATAGTATTAGTTATGTAGTATAGTATTAGTTATGTAGTATAGTGTATAGTATTAGTATATGTAGTATATTATAGTATTAGTTATGTAGTATAGTATTAGTTATGTAGTATAGTGTATAGTATTAGTATATGTAGTATAGTATATAGTATTAGTTATGTAGTATAGTATATAGTATTAGTATATGTAGTATATTATAGTATTAGTTATGTAGTATAGTATTATAGTATATCTAGTGTAGTCTAGTATTAGTTATGTAGTATTATATCTAGTATAGTATATGTAGTATAGTATATAGTGTTAGTATATGTAGCATAGTATTAGTTATGTAGTATTGTATATGTACATTAGTATATAGTATGTATATGGGGTATAGTTCATAGTGTATGGAGTATAGTACATCAGTATATGTAGACCTAACCTTAGTGTGGTTACACTGAGGAGAGATTTCCATACAAAACTCTTCTTTTGTAATGGAGAAAGCTGGATGTCTCTAATGCATAGAAATGATTGAGTGTGTGTGTATGAGTGAGTGATACATGATTTAGGGTTGTTCCTTGTTGCTCTGTGTGCAGGGTATGGACGGAGACACAGGTCCCGATGGCTTCCAGGGAGCAAGTGGAGACAAGGTGCCATACTTGTTGTTGCTTGTGTATGTATGTATGTTTGTATTGTATGTGCAGATATGTATGTGTGTTTGTATGTATGTAGCTGTGTATGTATGTGTTTGTGTATGTGGATATGTATACTTGTTAGTATATATGTGTGTGCATATGTACGTATGTTTGTGTATCTGTGTCGTGTATGTATGATAGTATAATAACATAACTATATAATTATTGCTAAGTGATAGTTGGTGTGAGTGTGTGTGTGTTTATGCAACCTGAAGGTCTTGTGTGTGTGTGTGGTGTGTTGTGTGAGAGAGAAAGAGTGTGTGTGTTCCTCTTGCACTGTGCTGAGGTAATGATTTTTTTAAAGAAGACTGCTTCTGGTTGACAAGCACATTAGAGGCTTGCAAATGCAATAGAAAACTGCCATGTTCCTTATTTTAAGCAGTGTTACTCGGTGTTACTCTGCCAGTAGTGTGATATGATATGACATGCCTAATAGCATTATACAACACATTACACATGTGTTACACTGTATTACATGTTTGTAGTGCTCTACACCGCACAGGCTTAGTATGTGACCTAGTGTGTTTAGTGTTCTATATTCCCAGTAGTGTGTGACGCTGTGTTACATGCTTGTGGATTATGTGGCTAGAATTGAGTCGACATGTGTTTGTGTATTATGTGTCTGCAGGGAATGGATGGAGAGAAGGTAAGTCATCGACTACTCTTCATTACCATACATGTAGATAAGGAAAATCTAGACGCTTGAAAAACCTCATGTGATTGATCTTTGCGGACTTTAATTTCGTATATTAATGATCATCAACGAAATTAATTTAATATCTCACAAGTTAACATAGCAGCTAGCTATTGAGTATGCTACATATTCGGCTTAAGTTGAATATGTGGCTGGCCAGCTCTCATTGGGAGTTTCACTTTTTATATAGTCCACGCTTTTCTTCCTTCCTTGCTGCTGCTGCTGCTGGGGTCATGACCTCCTGGATCTCCCGATTCGCTATTGTTATTGCTCGAGATGGCAGTGACAGTGACAAGGAGTCCTTTGGATCGGGAGTCCGTCCTTGGCCTGGAGATATTTCAATAAAGGCATTGCTCACTCGAATTCTCTAGCTCTTGAGGTCTCTCTCTCTGGCTAGCTACGAGCGTGCAACGAGACCCGTTATAATATTTCATTATTCGCTGTGAGAAAGGGTTATTTCGTACATGAAGAGCAAAACCCGAAAAAAATTAACAAGGGAAACTTTCTCAATCTACGGATGTATATGTATATAGGTACTGTGTATATGTGTGTACATATGCGTAGGACTTATAGGAATGTATGTGTATGTACATGTGTGTGTGTTATAGCTATGTATATATATGTGTATGTACATGAGTGTGTGTGTGTATATGTGACCTGATTCCGGATTTGTGAAAACCAGACTTGTTGCAAGATTATTAATTTTAACTACGCACGGGTTCAAGTTCCTCGCTGATTTTTTAAAACTTTTTTTCCTCCTTTTTTCCTTCCCTAAAGAATTGTGCAGTTTGAAGTACTTTAGTGACTAGCTGAGGCCTGCCTACATGTATATAACCACTAACCAGTCGGCTGAAGATAATTTTTTTACCAGATTGACAGGGTGTTGTCAAGGGGAAGCCTTCGCATGGTGAAAACTCAGGAAAAATTTCCCCCAGTCCTCTTCAATGGACCTGTCTTACTTGTAGCCTTTCAAGGTTCTACCGTAGTTTACGTGGGCATGTCCACACAGAAGGTTACCTCGGCTCTGAACCTCTTCTCTAGCGGTGGCTTCAACTTTCATCGGGAGTCCGGTACCTCGTTAGCAACTATTTTAGTGGGGAGGACAACTTGATGAGTGGGTTTGGGGCACTAATATTTTCTTTAAAAAATTCAAATGGGTGGGATTGATGAGATTGATGAAGACGATTTGACGAGCATTCTTGAAAGTGTGACATACAAAAACACGCTCTTAACTCGGCAGGAACACTACTAGGCCACTGCAACAGGCGAGCCACTAGAGTGGACATGCCAGAGAGGTAGGTGTGTCTCCCAAGATGTCTAAACAATAGTTTCTCTCATCGTACAGCCCAAATCAGTTCCTCATGTTGACAGCAGCCCAAGTCGCAGATTCACCCCTGACCTTCGTGACCTACCCATAACAGATTTTCAAGTATGTATGTGACACTTCTTGCCTGGGTGTGCATCGTTAGGACAACAATCGTGAGCTTAAACAGTTCCTGGGGGAGAAGGGGTGTGACTGCAAACAGTTGACCTTCAACATAGCAGCCTCGACTAAAACTACCAATATCGGCTAACTAGCAAGGGAAGACTTGGACCTACCTTAGTACCACAGCAGACATTGAAACAGCGGATACTAGGGCAGCTAAGGAGACATTGTTAAGTCTCCCCAATCATTACTAGTGATGGTTACTCCGACAATCCAGCGTTCCCTGAAGAGAAGACTCCAACAGCTCCATTCCTCCTCGTCCAAACCTGCAATGTGTCATACGGAGTAGCTTACGGAATACTATCGCACTTTCCTTGGCAACGAATCATTTCTGGGAAGTACGCAGAAAGCGAGTATAGCATGTTTGGGAGGAAAATGGTCGTAACTGAAACCTGATGGTCGGGTTAGTCTAAAATGAGCATCATTTGGAGGGCAAATATAATACCACCAGCCTTAACATAACAAAATCTCTCTTTTTTTTAAACTTCGCCACAAGCTGTTTTTCACAAATCTAGTCACATATGGTATGTAATTATGTGTATGTATGTGTATGTAATTATGTGTATGTATGTGCATGTGTGTAATATGTACACATGTACATACATGTAAATAGACAAACAGGGTGTCTGGTAGCACTGTGCATGTGTGTAATATGTACACATTACTAACAGGTGTCTGGTAGCACTGTATATGGGCGTGTAAACAGGGGCAATGTAAACAGGGGCAATGTTAGTGGCGATTATATTTATAAAGGTCTTGGAAAGCATTTTAGCGACAAATGATTTTTTGAGCCCCTCTTGAAGTTCCTGGCGATGCATCCAAGTGGACTGAATCCAAGGTCTCTGGAGAGCTTAGGAGAACGGCTGCTTCATTGCCATTTTTTGCTGCCTATCTAACAAGCTTTGCTTCATGGGGGCATCCTAGCGATGGTAGGGCTGTCTAGCTGTCTAGGCTTCCTTTCTCCCAGCTCAGTCGGTATCCATTGCCTCAGCAATCCTGGCAGTAGTAGGTGCTTACGGAATACTATCGCACTTTCCTTGGCAACGAATCATTTCTGGGAAGTACGCAGAAAGCGAGTATAGCATGTTTGGGAGGAAAATGGTCGTAACTGAAACCTGATGGTCGGGTTAGTCTAAAATGAGCATCATTTGGAGGGCAAATATAATACCACCAGCCTTAACATAACAAAATCTCTCTTTTTTTTAAACTTCGCCACAAGCTGTTTTTCACAAATCTAGTCACATATGGTATGTAATTATGTGTATGTATGTGTATGTAATTATGTGTATGTATGTGCATGTGTGTAATATGTACACATGTACATACATGTAAATAGACAAACAGGGTGTCTGGTAGCACTGTGCATGTGTGTAATATGTACACATTACTAACAGGTGTCTGGTAGCACTGTATATGGGCGTGTAAACAGGGGCAATGTAAACAGGGGCAATGTTAGTGGCGATTATATTTATAAAGGTCTTGGAAAGCATTTTAGCGACAAATGATTTTTTGAGCCCCTCTTGAAGTTCCTGGCGATGCATCCAAGTGGACTGAATCCAAGGTCTCTGGAGAGCTTAGGAGAACGGCTGCTTCATTGCCATTTTTTGCTGCCTATCTAACAAGCTTTGCTTCATGGGGGCATCCTAGCGATGGTAGGGCTGTCTAGGCTTCCTTTCTCCCAGCTCAGTCGGTATCCATTGCCTCAGCAATCCTGGCAGTAGTAGGTGCTGTAACCCCCCCCCCCCCCCCCCCCCCCCCCCCCCAAACCTCAGTTTTTCTAGGCTGAGGGGATCTGCAACAATAGACAATAGGTTGCTACCAAGGTACTCTAGCACCAGATGTTGAGGTGCAGTCCACAACAGCCTGCCACTCATAGGCTACAATGCCTACCTACCACAACAACTTGGCCTATCAAACACCTGGTGAGGTAATATTACCACTACAGGTTCATTAGAGGAAGTTTTCACTTGCTGATTACAATCTTGGTCGGGTAGAAATCATGTGAGTCAAATCACCACACTTAATTAATTAAATCATATGACCAGGCACATGTGTGTGTGTGTGTGTGCATGTATCTCTGTGTATGCATGTGTGTGTGTATATATATATATCTCTCTGTGTGTGTCTAGGTATGTGTGTATTTGCATGCACAACATAAATGTTTTAGTTAAAAAAATAAAAATAAAAATATATGTAATGAATTTACCATTGAGACAACACACACATTTATAGGACCCTTTACGAAATTAAAAAGGGAGTGTAATATTGGTCTTCATTATATTAATAGGTAAAGGGAAAGGGTCCTGTGAATATTTGTGGTAAACTCTTGGACCAATTCAGTAAAGACCATATTACAAGAGGTTACTCAGTGTAACACCAGAACTAACCAACCGTAGATATATTTATTGCATAAGTAGACATGTATATATTATGTGTGCGCATATATAATCATAATTAGTGACCTGGTTTAGCTGAAGGTCTGTGGATGCTAACTATCGTCACAAGAGAAAACTTCGGAGGAAACCAACTGTTCACTTCTTGGGACAAAAACTTGCAGCTGCTTGCTGACTCAGATATTGCATTACACAAGTGTGTTTGTGACGTTGACGACCTTTGCCGTTTTTGTTTTTGGTAGCAAAAGCATGACAATTGGCCTATTGTTGCGCGTGGAGAAATTGCATAGCATACAGATATTAGAGATGGATTCCATGGTTTTTCAGGTGTGTGTGTGTGTGTGTGCTACTAGATTGCTACCTTGGCTAGGGCTAGGGCTAGTTGGTGAAAGAGTCAAAGTACACTTGAAGTGTTTGGCGGTTGAAATCACCGTCGTTTAGATTACTAAGCAGCCGGGGTAAAAAAAAAATCCTTTCTCCCCTGCTATTTTAAGCTAGGGGTGGAGCCAATTGTTTAGGCTTGATGTGTCTATGGTTGTATACTTAAATAAATATATATAATATTTTGGTTTGACCCCACCTATTTCAAAATGGAGGTCAAAAAAAGAGAGAAGAAACTTAATATTTCAGTTAAAACTCACTTTGACAGCTTCTTAGTATCCTGAATGGTGTGGTGTCTTCAGCCGATTTTGACCCCAAAATCATCTCGAGTGTGCCTTGAATTCATTGCAAAGGTAGTAAGTGCGGGCCTAAATATATATATTTTAAACTTGTTAAAATCGTTTTCAGGATCTTGTAAATTCTAGTATTCTATGCTAGGTACTTCAGGATCTAGTATTGTATGATATGCTAGATACTTCAGGCTCTTGTATATTCTAGCATTCTATGCTAAGTACCATGTTAATTGCATTCCGAAGTAAACCTCGTCTTCCTACCTAATACCATCATTATCCTTCCCTTATTTGTATCGTGTGGGGATTTCCTTCCAGGGACCTTCCAACTTCGTGTTGCGTTGCTGCGGAAATGTAACTTTGTTAGTTTCCTAGCGCACGTGTGCATCCACTTTGTGTGGGACTTATGTACCTAATTAAGTATCGCACACCCTTATTTCCAGGGACTTGTGGACCTAATTAAGTATCGCACACCCTTATTTCCAGGGACTTGCATACCTAATTAAGTATCGTACGGCCTTATTTCCAAACATTTCAATTTCTACTTAGATGCTATGAACTTAGATGCTATGACATTATTGGTGATAATTTAATTAGAAATCGATCACTGAGAATGTCATCGTATTCTATAACTAGACCAGCTGAGAGTTTGTTGAAGACTTTAATTTAAGTTTCCGTAATGTTGTGTCGACAGGGGCAGACTTTAATTTAAGTTTCCGTAATGTTGTGTCGACAGGGGCAGTCCATGGCCCTGGACATGGGCAGTAAAGGTGCCCCCGGTGACCCTGGGCAAGCCGGCATAGATGGCCAGCGAGGAGCAATGGGAGATGAAGGCATGAGAGGGGAAGTCGGTTCCCCAGGAGCTAAAGGTTAGGGTTACCTAGCAGTCCGAGGAAGGCTAAAGCTAGCGTATGTACAAGGCTTGTGCTGGATGTAGCTGACTAAGGTGTGTGTGTGTGTTGTGTGGTGTGTGTGTGTGTGTTATGTGTGGTGTGTGTGTGTGTGTGTTATGTGTGGTGTGTGTATTGTATGTGTGGTATGAGTGTTGTGTGTGCATGTCTGTGTATGTGTGGTGTGTGTGTGTATTGTATGTTATGTGTGTGTGTGTGTTGTGTGTGTGTGTGTGCACATCTGTGTATGTGTGTGTGTTTGTATGAGTTTGTGTGTGTGTGTGTATGAGTTGAGAGGGTGCGTGCGCTACAGGTCTGGTCTCTCCTGCAGACCACAGAGAGCCTGATCTGTGATTGGACTTGAGTACCCCTGTTTGTGTTGCTCTAGGGATGACAGGAAATAATGGGGCTGTGGGTCTACCTGGCCAAAAAGGCAGCCCCGGGCTAGACGGAGATGCTGGAGAGGTGGGATTGCCGGGAAACCCAGGACAAGATGGGGAAGAAGGACGGACCGGATCTCCTGGAATAAAAGTGGGATTGTTGTTGTTTAATGTACTCCTAATGTTGGAGTGCTGTATACTTGAATAATAAGACGTATTTATCAGTCGTGCCTTGCACCATCTATGGAAACTTTATCCTGGCCTTACCCTTGCCTTACCACTAACCCTGGCCCTGGCCTTACTGGCCCTTGCCTTACCACTAACCCTGGCCCTGGCCTTACCACTAACCCTGGCCCTTGCCTTACCACTAACCCTGGCCCTTGCCTTGCCACTAACCCTGGCCCTTGCCTTGCCACTAACCCTGGCCCTTGCCTTGCCACTAACCCTGGCCCTTGCCTTGCCACTAACCCTTGCCTTGCCACTAACCCTGGCCCTTGCCTTGCCACTAACCCTGGCCCTGGCCTTACCACTATCCCTGGCCCTGGCCCTGGCCCTGGCCTTACCACTATCCCTGGCCCTGGCCTTGCCACTAAACCCTGGCCCTGGACCTTACCACTAACCCTGGCCCTGGCCTTACCACTAACCCTGGCCCTGGCCTTGACACTAACCCTGGCCCTGGCCTTACCACTAACCCTGGCCCTGGCCTTACCACTAACCCTGGCCCTTGCCTTGCCACTAACCCTGGCCCTGGCCTTGCCACTAACCCTGGCCCTGGCCTTGCCACTAACCCTGGCCCTTGCCACTAACCCTGGCTAACCCTGGCCCTTGCCATAGCATTAGCAGGGTTTCATTTAGAAAACTGTCCAAGGGGGGCAACTGATATTAATTAAGGGGGGGCATGATGGTTAAAGATGTGACAAAGTTTCTAATGAATTTTAATAATACAATTTCCAGGGGGGCAACCGCCCCCGCCCCCCTAAATGAAACCCTAAATGAAACCCTGATTAGCCCTTCCCCGAGCCTTCCATTGGCCCTACCACTAGCCCTACCACTAGCCCTACCACTAGCCCTACCACTAGCCCTACCACTAGCCCTACCACTAGCCCTACCACTAGCCCTACCACTAGCCCTACCACTAGCCCTAACACTAGCCCTAACACTAGCCCTAACACTAGCCCTAACACTAGCCGTAACACTAGCCGTACCACTAGCCCTACCACTAGCCCTACCACTAGCCCTACCACTAGCCCTACCACTAGCCCTAACACTAGCCCTAACACTAGCCCTAACACTAGCCCTAACACTAGCCCTACCACTAGCCCTACCACTAGCCCTACCACTAGCCCTACCACTAGCCCTACCACTAGCCCTACCACTAGCCCTACCACTAGCCCTACCACTAGCCCTACCACTAGCCCTACCACTAGCCCTACCACTAGCCCTACCACTAGCCCTACCACTAGCCCTACCACTAGCCCTACCACTAGCCCTACCACTAGCCCTACCACTAGCCCTACCACTAGCCCTACCACTAGCCCTACCACTAGCCCTACCACTAGCCCTACCACTAGCCCTACCACTAGCCCTACCACTAGACCTACCACTAGACCTACCACTAGCCCTACCTCTAGCCCTACCTCTAGCCCTACCACTAGCCCTACCACTAGCCCTACCACTAGCCCTACCACTAGCCCTACCACTAGCCCTACCACTAGCCCTACCACTAGCCCTACCACTAGCCCTACCACTAGCCCTACCACTAGCCCTACCACTAGCCCTACCACTAGCCCTACCACTAGCCCTACCTCTAGCCCTACCACTAGCCCTACCTCTAGCCCTACCTCTAGCCCTACCTCTAGCCCTACCTCTAGCCCTACCACTAGCCCTACCACTAGCCCTACCACTAGCCCTACCACTAGCCCCTCCACTAGCCCCTCCACTAGCCCCTCCACTAGCCCTACCACTAGCCCTACCACTAGCCCTACCACTAGCCCTACCACTAGCCCTACCACTAGCCCTACCACTAGCCCTACCTCTAGCCCTACCTCTAGCCCTACTATATATTGGTTTGACTCATGTTTCAATTACTGGAGCTGCAAAATACACACACACACACACACACACTCTCTCACACACAGAGAGAGAGCAAAGCCACACATCCTAGCTCAAACTGGCCCTAGGTAGGTCTTGGGCCTAGGTACATGTAGGATATGTGGAAGTGTCCATAGACAGTGCAAGGTGTGTGATCACTCTTGTAAATCTGTTGAACCCACATGACCTACACCATACACATACAACACTCACACACAGGGAGAGAAAGTCACATGACCTACACCATACACATACAACACACACACACACACACAGGGAGAGAAAGTCACATGACCTACACCATACACATACAACACACACACACACAGGGAGAGAAAGTCACATGACCTACGCCATACACATACAACACACACACACACAGGGAGAGAAAGTCACATGACCTACGCCATACACATACAACACTCACACACACAGGGAGAGAAAGTCACATGACCTACACCATACACATACAACACTCACACACACAGGGAGAGAAAGTCACATGACCTACACCATACACATACAACACACACACACAGGGAGAGAAAGGCTTACAAGGAATGCCAGGTCCTCAAGGACCCAAAGGAGAAAATGGCTCCATAGGACTCGATGGCCTGGACGGTACTGTCGGTGATATGGGACTCACTGGACCGGATGGGCCTATGGGTGCCAGTGGTATCAAGGGGTTCCAGGGAGCAGATGGGGCTAAGGGACAGAATGGAGTTCCAGGACTGGCTGGATCCCCTGGCCTTCCAGGAATGGATGGGATCCCTGGTTCAGGTGGGCATGAGAGTGGGTGTGGCACAACAACTTCAACACATGTACATGCAACACATTACATACATACATGTACATGTATGTGTGCATGTATGAGTATGTCTGCATGTACATGTATGTGAATGAGTGCACGTTGTTGTTTGAACTACGGCTATAAGTAGATTGAGATTGCCTTAAAAAGGGAGTTGATGCTTTTCACCTGTTACCAGACCTCCCAATGGTTCCGCATCTTGTGGGACAGTCCTGCATCCCACACAACCGTCCCACTGTCCTTCCAGACATGTCCAATCTCCCTCATTTCGCCTGCTGCCCCAAATTTAATTTGCTATGGTGGAAGAAGCAGAAGCATCCATGGTTTGTTCAACGGTCTGCTCCTGAAAATGCCACGTGTATTGAGTGCAGGAAGTGTTTAAGCATCTGGAAGTAAGGGTTGCTACTGCCACTGCCATGAAGCCAAAATGAAAATGATCTTAAACGTGCATCAAGTACATTATTGACCGACCATGCAATTAATAGATTTGTTGTCCTGGGTTGCAGGAAAACGTTGCAGGAAAACACAATTTAATTTCAACTCCCCCCCCCCCCCCCCCTCCCCCCCCAATGCCCCTAGACCCCCTAGAAAGGCGGGCTTCCATGTGTACTCTCAGTTTGGTTAGAAAAGGTTGGCAGGTCGATTATAATGCCATCTCAGAGACAACAAGTGCGCAGCTAGCAAGGCGAGCTATGCCCCTTATTAGGATGTCTTCATGTTCAAGATTAAGGAACGAGAGATTCATCATGGGTAAGTGATTCACTTTGTGCCCAGTCAAGGTGCTCTCTATGTGGGAAATGTGCTGCTAGGTTTAATTAGCACGTGTGGCTCTAGCTTTCGCTCCTTAGGTGAGAACATTGCCTTCAGCTATGATTGTGACTAGTTGAACATTGAAGGGGACACTGCAGCCAGTAATGGTGCTGATGTGTTAATGGTACTGACAGTGTTAGTGGTACTGACAGTGTTAGTGGTACTGACAGTGTTAGTGGTACTGATGGTGTTAATGGCACTGACAGTGTTAGTGGTACTGACAGTGTTAGTGGCACTGACAGTGTTAGTGGTACTGACGGTACTGACAGTGTTATGGTGTTAATGGCACTGACAGTATTAGTGGTACTGACAGTGTTAGTGGTACTGATGGTGTTGATGGCACTGACAGTATTAGTGGTATACTGACAGTGTTAGTGGTACTGACAGTGTTAATGGTACTGATGGTGTTGATGGCACTGACAGTATTAGTGGTACTGACGGTGTTGATTGTGAGTATGATCGTGTCTATTCTTCAGATGGTGTTAATGGCACTGATGGTGTTGATGGTGCAATGGGCCCTGACGGAGCGATGGGAGTAAATGGAGCTATGGGAATGGATGGAGCTGTAGGAGAAAGTGGCTCTCCTGGCCTCCAAGGGGAGACTGGTGTACCTGGGCTCAATGGGAGCGATGGGGTGGACGGAATGAATGGGATGGATGGACCACAGGGGGAAACGGTGAGAGAGATGTTTGTTGAGGGGGCAGTGGGAGACAATGGTCTGTCCAACATCATGACATTCTCGAGGGTTATGGCCAAGTAGTGTGTGTGTGTGTATGTGTGTAGTATGTAAATGTGCAAGGTCAGTTCAAATGTTGTTTGAAAAAGACTTGCTAAAAGAAAAAGGTATCAATTAACAGGAAATAACAACAACAACAACAGAAATTATGTTTAACTTGCTCTTAATCAATGAGGTCGCTGTGTTTAGTGGCTTATTATCTTGTGCATTACTTTGTTCATTATTACCCTGTAATTATTTTGCAGTAGATGATTGTCCATAGATTGCAGTACAGTACGTGATCTACTCTAGTGCTAGGGGGGTAGAGATGTGGCTAGGGCAGGGAGGTGTGGCTAGGGCAAGGAGTAGAGGTGGGGCTAGGGCAAGGAGTAGAGGTGGCAAGGAGTAGAGGTGGACTAGGGCAAGGAGTAGAGGTGGGACTAGGGCAAGGAGTAGAGGTGGGGCTAGGGCAGGGAGTAGAGGTGGACTAGGGCAGGGAGTAGAGGTGTGGCTAGGGCAGGGAGTAGAGGTGGACTAGGGCAAGGAGTAGAGGTGGGGCTAGGGCAGGGAGTAGAGGTGGACTAGGGCAGGGAGTAGAGGTGGACTAGGGCAGGGAGTAGAGGTGTGGCTAGGGCAGGGAGTAGAGGTGGACTAGGGCAGGGAGTAGAGGTGGACTAGGGCAAAGAGTAGAGGTGGACTAGGGCAAGGAGTAGAGGTGGACTAGGGCAAGGAGTAGAGGTGGGACTAGGGCAAGGAGTAGAGGTGGACTAGGGCAAGGAGTAGAGGTGGGACTAGGGCAGGGAGTAGAGGTGGACTAGGGCAAGGAGTAGAGGTGGGACTAAGGCGAGAAGACTTTGTTAATGCTGTTCTGTTCCTACAGGGTGCACCAGGTCTCGTAGGTGCACCAGGAGACGACGCCACCATCATCTTCAACTTAACACGTTAGTCTTACCATAGTTCCTCAAGAGTTGTGTGCACATGTCCACCATAGTTCCTCAAGAGTTGTGTGCACACATCCACCATAGTTCCACAAGAGTTGTGTGCACACATCCACCATAGTTCCACAAGAGTTGTGTGCACACATCCACCATAGTTCCACAAGAGTTGTGTGCACACATCCACCATAGTTCCACAAGAGTTGTGTGCACACCTCCACCATAGTTCCACAAGGGTTGTGTGCACACATCCACCATAGTTCCTCAAGAGTTGTGTGCACACATCCACCATAGTTCCTCAAGAGTTGTGTGCACACATCCACCATAGTTCCACAAGAGTTGTGTGCACACATCCACCATAGTTCCACAAGAGTTATGTGCACACGTCCACCATAGTTCCACAAGAGTTGTGTGCACACTATCCACCATAGTTCCACAAGAGTTGTGTGCACACATCCACCAAAATTCCACAAGAGTTGTGTGCACACATCCACCATAGTTCCACAAGAGTTGTGTGCACACATCCACCATAGTTCCACAAGAGTTGTGTGCACACATCCACCATAGTTCCACAAGAGTTGTGTGCACACATCCACCATAGTTCCACAAGAGTTGTGTGCACATATCCACCATAGTTCCACAAGAGTTGTGTGCACACATCCACCATAGTTCCACAAGAGTTGTGTGCACACATCCACCATAGTTCCACAAGAGTTGTGTGCACACATCCACCATAGTTCCACAAGAGTTGTGTGCACACTATCCACCATAGTTCCACAAGAGTTGTGTGCACACATCCACCATAGTTCCACAAGAGTTGTGTACACACATCCACCATAGTTCCACAAGAGTTGTGTGCACACATCCACCATAGTTCCACAAGAGTTGTGTGCACACATCCACCATAGTTCCACAAGAGTTGTGTGCACACATCCACCATAGTTCCACAAGAGTTGTGTGCACACCTCCACCATAGTTCCACAAGAGTTGTGTGCACACATCCACCATAGTTCCACAAGAGTTGTGAGCACACTATCCACCATTCTGCACGGTCTTCTACTTCAGTAGCTCAAGAAATGCCAGCCCAAATATCTCAAACTTGATGTCCTCCTGACAATGAAACTTTACAACTCCTCCTCTCCCTGTGTCCCTCGTGTCTCACTGTCCACTCTTCTTTTTAGTTACTTCTCCTGGAGAGAGAGGGATGAGAGGGGAATTAGGTGCCCGTGGTGCTGGCGGACTCTCTGGTGCAGAAGGAATGATTGGCCTTGCTGGAATGACAGGCATTCAAGGAGACACTGGTATATAGTGTGTGTGTGAACTGTACCTAATGATGGCCTACTCCACTAGTGTGTGTGAACTGCACCTAATGATGGCCTACTCCACTAGTGTGTGTGAACTTCACCTAATGGAGGCTAGTGTGTGTGAACTGCACCTAATGATGGCCTACTCCACTAGTGTGTGTGAACTGCATCTAATGGTGGCCTACTCCACTAGTGTGTGTGAACTGCACCTAATGATGGCCTACTCCACTAGTGTGTGTGAACTGCATCTAATGGTGGCCTACTCCACTAGTGTGTGTGAACTGCACCTAATGGTGGCCTACTCCACTAGTGTGTGTGAACTGCACCTAATGGTGGCCTACTCCACTAGTGTGTGTGAACTGCACCTAATGGAGGCCTACTCCACTAGTGTGTGTGAACTGCACCTAATGGAGGCCTACTCCACTAGTGTGTGTGAACTGCACCTAATGGAGGCCTACTCCACTAGTGTGTGTGAACTGCACCTAATGATGGCCTACTCCACTAGTGTGTGTGAACTGCACCTAATGATGGCCTACTCCACTAGTGTGTGTGAACTGCACCTAATGGTGGCCTACTCCACTAGTGTGTGTGAACTGCACCTAATGGAGGCCTACTCCACTAGTGTGTGTGAACTGCACCTAATGGAGGCCTACTCCACTAGTGTGTGTGAACTGCACCTAATGATGGCCTACTCCACTAGTGTGTGTGAACTGCACCTAATGATGGCCTACTCCACTAGTGTGTGTGAACTGTACCTAATGGTGGCCTACTCCACTAGTGTGTGTGAACTGCACCTAATGATGGCCTACTCCACTAGTGTGTGTGAACTGCACCTAATGGAGGCCTACTCCACTAGTGTGTGTGAACTGCACCTAATGATGGCCTACTCCACTAGTGTGTGTGAACTGCACCTAATGATGGCCTACTCCACTAGTGTGTGTGAACTGCACCTAATGGAGGCCTACTCCACTAGTGTGTGTGAACTTCACCTAATGATGGCCTACTCCACTAGTGTGTGTGAACTGCACCTAATGATGGCCTACTCCACTAGTGTGTGTGAACTGCACCTAATGATGGCCTACTCCACTAGTGTGTGTGAACTGCACCTAATGATGGCCTACTCCACTAGTGTGTGTGAACTGCACCTAATGATGGCCTACTCCACTAGTGTGTGTGAACTGCACCTAATGATGGCCTACTCCACTAGTGTGTGTGAACTGCACCTAATGATGGCCTACTCCACTAGTGTGTGTGAACTGCACCTAATGGTGGCCTACTCCACTAGTGTGTGTGAACTGCACCTAATGATGGCCTACTCCACTAGTGTGTGTGAACTGCACCTAATGATGGCCTACTCCACTAGTGTGTGTGAACTGCACCTAATGATGGCCTACTCCACTAGTGTGTGTGAACTGCACCTAATGATGGCCTACTCCACTAGTGTGTGTGAACTGCACCTAATGATGGCCTACTCCACTAGTGTGTGTGAACTGCACCTAATGATGGCCTACTCCACTAGTATGTGTGAACTGTACCTAATGATGGCCTACTCCACTAGTGTGTGTGAACTGCACCTAATGATGGCCTACTCCACTAGTGTGTGTGAACTGCACCTAATGGTGGCCTACTCCACTAGTGTGTGTGAACTGCACCTAATGATGGCCTACTCCACTAGTGTGTGTGAACTGCACCTAATGATGGCCTACTCCACTAGTGTGTGTGAACTGCACCTAATGGTGGCCTACTCCACTAGTGTGTGTGAACTGCACCTAATGGTGGCCTACTCCACTAGTGTGTGTGAACTGCACCTAATGGTGGCCTACTCTACTAGTGTGTGTGAACTGCACCTAATGATGGCCTACTCCACTAGTGTGTGTGAACTGCACCTAATGATGGCCTACTCCACACTAGTGTGTGTGAACTGCACCTAATGATGGCCTACTCCACTAGTGTGTGTTAACTGCACCTAATGATGGCCTACTCCACTAGTGTGTGTGAACTGTACCTAATGGAGGCCTACTCCACTAGTGTGTGTGAACTGCACCTAATGATGGCCTACTCCACTAGTGTGTGTGAACTGCACCTAATGGTGGCCTACTCCACTAGTGTGTGTGAACTGAACTGCACCTAATGATGGCCTACTCCACTAGTGTGTGTGAACTGCACCTAATGACGGCCTACTCCACTAGTGTGTGTGAACTGTACCTAATGGTGGCCTACTCCACTAGTGTGTGTGAACTGTACCTAATGGTGGCCTACTCCACTAGTGTGTGTGAACTACACCTAATGATGGCCTACTCCACTAGTGTGTGTGAACTGTACCTAATGATGGCCTACTCCACTAGTGTGTGTGAACTGTACCTAATGGTGGCCTACTCCACTAGTGTGTGTGAACTGCACCTAATGATGGCCTACTCCACTAGTGTGTGTGAACTGCACCTAATGATGGCCTACTCCACTAGTGTGTGTGAACTGCACCTAATGATGGCCTACTCCACTAGTGTGTGTGAACTGCACCTAATGGAGGCCTACTCCACTAGTGTGTGTGAACTGCACCTAATGGAGGCCTACTCCACTAGTGTGTGTGAACTGCACCTAATGATGGCCTACTCCACTAGTGTGTGTGAACTGCACCTAATGATGGCCTACTCCACTAGTGTGTGTGAACTGCACCTAATGATGGCCTACTCCACTAGTGTGTGTGAACTGCACCTAATGATGGCCTACTCCACTAGTGTGTGTGAACTGCACCTCTAATGATGGCCTACTCCACTAGTGTGTGTGAACTGCACCTAATGATGGCCTACTCCACTAGTGTGTGTGAACTGCACCTAATGATGGCCTACTCCACTAGTGTGTGTGAACTGCACCTAATGATGGCCTACTCCACTAGTGTGTGTGAACTGCACCTAATGATGGCCTACTCCACTAGTGTGTGTGAACTGCACCTAATGATGGCCTACTCCACTAGTGTGTGTGAACTGCACCTAATGATGGCCTACTCCACTAGTGTGTGTGAACTGCACCTAATGATGGCCTACTCCACTAGTGTGTGTGAACTGCACCTAATGATGGCCTACTCCACTAGTGTGTGTGAACTGCACCTAATGGTGGCCTACTCCACTAGTGTGTGTGAACTGCACCTAATGATGGCCTACTCCACTAGTGTGTGTGAACTGCACCTAATGGTGGCCTACTCCACTAGTGTGTGTGAACTGCACCTAATGGTGGCCTACTCCACTAGTGTGTGTGAACTGCACCTAATGATGGCCTACTCCACTAGTGTGTGTGAACTGCACCTAATGGTGGCCTACTCCACTAGTGTGTGTGAACTGCACCTAATGGTGGCCTACTCCACTAGTGTGTGTGAACTGCACCTAATGGTGGCCTACTCCACTAGTGTGTGTGAACTGCACCTAATGGTGGCCTACTCCACTAGTGTGTGTGAACTGCACCTAATGGTGGCCTACTCCACTAGTGTGTGAGAACTGTACCTAATGATGGCCTACTCCACTAGTGTGTGTGAACTGCACCTAATGGTGGCCTACTCCACTAGTGTGTGTGAACTGCACCTAATGGTGGCCTACTCCACTAGTGTGTGTGAACTGCACCTAATGGTGGCCTACTCCACTAGTGTGTGTGAACTGCACCTAATGATGGCCTACTCCACTAGTGTGTGTGAACTGCACCTAATGATGGCCTACTCCACTAGTGTGTGTGAACTGCACCTAATGATGGCCTACTCCACTAGTGTGTGTGAACTGCATCTAATGGAGGCCTACTCCACTAGTGTGTGTGAACTGCACCTAATGATGGCCTACTCCACTAGTGCGTGTGAACTGCACCTAATGATGGCCTACTCCACTAGTGTGTGTGAACTGCACCTAATGGTGGCCTACTCCACTAGTGTGTGTGAACTGCACCTAATGATGGCCTACTCCACTAGTGTGTGTGAACTGCACCTAATGATGGCCTACTCCACTAGTGTGTGTGAACTGTACCTAATGATGGCCTACTCCACTAGTGTGTGTGAACTGCACCTAATGATGGCCTACTCCACTAGTGTGTGTGAACTGCACCTAATGATGGCCTACTCCACTAGTGTGTGTGAACTGCACCTAATGATGGCCTACTCCACTAGTATGTGTGAACTGCACCTAATGATGGCCTACTCCACTAGTGTGTGTGAACTGCACCTAATGATGGCCTACTCCACTAGTGTGTGTGAACTGCACCTAATGGAGGCCTACTCCACTAGTGTGTGTGAACTGCACCTAATGATGGCCTACTCCACTAGTGTGTGTGAACTGCACCTAATGATGGCCTACTCCACTAGTGTGTGTGAACTGCACCTAATGATGGCCTACTCCACTAGTGTGTGTGAACTGCACCTAATGATGGCCTACTCCACTAGTGTGTGTGAACTGCACCTAATGATGGCCTACTCCACTAGTGTGTGTGAACTGCACCTAATGATGGCCTACTCCACTAGTGTGTGTGAACTGCACCTAATGGAGGCGTACTCCACTAGTGTGTGTGAACTGCACCTAATGATGGCCTACTCCACTAGTGTGTGTGAACTGCACCTAATGATGGCCTACTCCACTAGTGTGTGTGAACTGTACCTAATGATGGCCTACTCCACTAGTGTGTGTGAACTGCACCTAATGATGGCCTACTCCACTAGTGTGTGTGAACTGTACCTAATGGAGGCCTACTCCACTAGTGTGTGTGAACTGCACCTAATGATGGCCTACTCCACTAGTGTGTGTGAACTGCACCTAATGGAGGCGTACTCCACTAGTGTGTGTGAACTGCACCTAATGATGGCCTACTCCACTAGTGTGTGTGAACTGCACCTAATGATGGCGTACTCCACTAGTGTGTGTGAACTGCACCTAATGATGGCCTACTCCACTAGTGTGTGTGAACTGCACCTAATGATGGCCTACTCCACTAGTGTGTGTGAACTGCACCTAATGATGGCCTACTCCACTAGTGTGTGTGAACTGCACCTAATGATGGCGTACTCCACTAGTGTGTGTGAACTGCACCTAATGGTGGCCTACTCCACTAGTGTGTGTGAACTGCACCTAATGATGGCGAACTGCACCTAATGATGGCCTACTCCACTAGTGTGTGTGAACTGCACCTAATGGAGGCGTACTCCACTAGTGTGTGTGAACTGCACCTAATGGCCTACTCCACTAGTGTGTGTGAACTGCACCTAATGATGGCCTACTCCATTAGTGTGTGTGAACTGCACCTAATGATGGCCTACTCCACTAGTGTGTGTGAACTGCACCTAATGGTGGCCTACTCCACTAGTGTGTGTGAACTGCACCTAATGATGGCCTACTCCATTAGTGTGTGTGAACTGCACCTAATGATGGCCTACTCCACTAGTGTGTGTGAACTGCACCTAATGGTGGCCTACTCCACTAGTGTGTGTGAACTGCACCTAATGGAGGCGTACTCCACTAGTGTGTGTGAATACTAACAACTCAATATTTTGCAGGCATTAAAGGTAGCAAAGGAAGCGCTGGCCTGGACAGAGACAAGGGAGCCAACGGCATGCAGGGAGACAAAGGCAGCAAAGGACAGGATGGAGAGAGTGGAGAAACAGGTATGTACACACGCATCACATGTGAGTCACATGACATCACATGCACATCACCTGACATCACGTCATAGTGTGTTGTCATCACATGCACATCACCGGTAGACTTTCAGTATTATTTGGTAAAGGGTGGTAATTCTTTGCATACTATAGCAACATGTGTGTGCAAATTGTTTTGCTATGTAAGTTATGACACATGTAGATATAGGGTTTATGGGATGTGTGATGGAATGGGAACCGGGAATTCTGAAATTGCGTACCACATGACTTGTACACATGTTACGTACAGTGTCGGAGTTTATGTGAAGAACGATGGAATAGGAATTTGGAAATCTGAAATTACATACCACATGTTTTGTACACATGCCATGTTAGAAATCTGGGATGGGGGCGGAATTATATTTAATTTCACAGGTGTAATGGGTCGAACTGGATTCCCTGGCAACCGTGGAGGGACTGGTTTGACAGGGCCTAGTGGAGCTCAGGGGCCACCGGGACCGCCTGGTGCTTTAGGTCCCACAGGAGACGAGGGACAGATGGGAAATATCGGTCCCCCTGGACCGGTTGGATTGAAGGGTGGCGTTGGCCCTCGCGGTGTGGGTGGTCCAACAGATGATACGGTGAGTTGCTGCATCTGTTAGTGCTGTATGGCATTGTGTGAAGCGAGCGCCATTGTTGTGCGATAGTGTTGGGGCTCCATTGTTGTGCGACTGTTGGGGCTCCATTGTTGTGCGACTGTTGGGGCTCCATTGTTGTGCGACTGTTGGGGTGACATTGTGGGGCAACATTGTTGAGCGACTGTTGGGGTGACATTGTTGTGCAACAGTGTTGGGACTCCATTGTTGAGTCATCTATGGTGAGCCACTATGGTGAGCTCAATCCAACACATGTTGAAGTGCATTTTTGAGCTACAATGTTGAGCCACTGTGTTAAGTCACCACGTTGAGTTCTTAAGAGCCACAATGTCGAGTCACGTGTTGATCCATAAAGTTGAACCCATGTTGAGCGTTAATGAGCATTATTGCAATGTTGAGTCGATGTTGAGCCACAGTAATGAGCCACAGTGTTGTGTTACAACATCGAGCCCATATTATGTTGAGCCACAAAGTTGACACTTCATTGTTAAGTTGCTGGAATTGTTGACGAGAATTAACGCATTTTTGGCAAAAGCCCATAACTTTCAAGTAAGATAACTGCAAATAAATAAGAAACATGCACACCAACGTGTGCATGGAAATCATCGCAGACAACCTTTAATATCGTCAGATGCCTTTCAACGTCTGAATCTCGACCGCCAGCATTTCTAGCTATGCAGCAAACCTGAGCAACATGTTGAAGTCCGTCTGTTGTCATAGGCATTCATCAATTATGTGTCTGGCGGGACTGAAACTAGAACCAATCCTGAAGACATTTGATAAGATGTTGCTCATTTTGTTGATCATTTGTTGTCTTTCTATTGTTGTTGTTGTCATAGATACCACTGTTTTTCGATATTAATATGCTGCGTGCATCGTTCGGAGACGACGAATCTCAGACGGGAACTGTAGCCTTTGTTTTTAACACACAGTCCCTCTACGTCCATTCTACCGGCTGTGATCTGGTAAGGGATATCACACAAACAAGTGCACTGTAGTGATGTAATGGTTGTCTGTATGGGTATGTCGGCGTCCTGGGTGACCCTTTACCTGGTTGTGAGGAGAGGGGTTGGGAACATGAGTTCATGAAGATGTTGCCACCACTGCTGCAGTGGGAGGTCATATATTCGTAGTCGTCATTATGCTCCACTTCATTTCACTCCACTCGGAGTAGACTAGTTTCCTTCTTCCTCTTGGGATGGAGGAGGTCAGCATAGCCCAAATAGATTGTGTAGAAAGCATCTTACATGTCCCCTTTTATGACTTTAATATGTGGTCATGCTCACATTGATATCATTTCCCTAAAACTCAACCCATTTGATTGCATCCCAGCATAGTGTGCATCCCAGCATAGTGTGCATCCCAGCATAGTGTGCATCCCAGCATAGTGTGCATCCCAGCATAGTGTTGCATCCCAGCATAGTGTGCATCCCAGCATAGTGTGCATCCCAGCATAGTGTGCATCCCAGCATAGTGTGCATCCCAGCATAGTGTGCATCCCAGCATAGTGTGCATCCCAGCATAGTGTGCATCCCAGCATAGTGTTCATCCCAGCATAGTGTTGCATCCCAGCATAGTGTTGCATCCCAGCATAGTGTGCATCCCAGCATAGTGTGCATCCCAGCATAGTGTGCATCCCAGCATAGTGTGCATCCCAGCATAGTGTGCATCCCAGCATAGTGTGCATCCCAGCATAGTGTGCATCCCAGCATAGTGTTGCATCCCAGCATAGTGTGCATCCCAGCATAGTGTTGCATCCCAGCATAGTGTGCATCCCAGCATAGTGTGCATCCCAGCATAGTGTGCATCCCAGCATAGTGTTGCATCCCAGCATAGTGTGCATCCCAGCATAGTGTTGCATCCCAGCATAGTGTTGCATCCCAGCATAGTGTTGCATCCCAGCATAGTGTGCATCCCAGCATAGTGTTGCATCCCAGCATAGTGTTGCATCCCAGCATAGTGTGCATCCCAGCATAGTGTTGCATCCCAGCATAGTGTTGCATCCCAGCATAGTGTGCATCCCAGCATAGTGTGCATCCCAGCATAGTGTTGCATCCCAGCATAGTGTGCATCCCAGCATAGTGTGCATCCCAGCATAGTGTTGCATCCCAGCATAGTGTGCATCCCAGCATAGTGTGCATCCCAGCATAGTGTGCATCCCAGCATAGTGTTGCATCCCAGCATAGTGTTGCATCCCAGCATAGTGTGCATCCCAGCATAGTGTTGCATCCCAGCATAGTGTGCATCCCAGCATAGTGTGCATCCCAGCATAGTGTTGCATCCCAGCATAGTGTGCATCCCAGCATAGTGTTGCATCCCAGCATAGTGTGCATCCCAGCATAGTGTTGCATCCCAGCATAGTGTGCATCCCAGCATAGTGTGCATCCCAGCATAGTGTGCATCCCAGCATAGTGTGCATCCCAGCATAGTGTGCATCCCAGCATAGTGTGCATCCCAGCATAGTGTTGCATCCCAGCATAGTGTGCATCCCAGCATAGTGTGCATCCCAGCATAGTGTTGCATCCCAGCATAGTGTGCATCCCAGCATAGTGTTGCATCCCAGCATAGTGTGCATCCCAGCATAGTGTGCATCCCAGCATAGTGTGCATCCCAGCATAGTGTGCATCCCAGCATAGTGTGCATCCCAGCATAGTGTGCTATAGTTCCAAGACCTGTTGCTGAATGGGAAACGTCTGCAACACCCGACTAGTTGGTGTGTTGCATAGAGATAAAAATGTCGGGTCACCCACACTGTCCCAGACCATATGTGACAGCTTTACAGTTGAATCAAGGTTACTAGCAACAAATACAGGACACTGCATGGCGAGCTTCCACACCTTACCAAATTTTTTGTTCCTCTTTGTTGTATGTCATAAATGCCACACCTTACCTGTTCCCGTATTTTTCTTTGTATGTCGTAAATTCACACTTTACCGAATATTTTGTTCCGTGTCTTTTTCTTTGTTGTACGTGATTTCAAAAAAATCTGTCTGGTTGTGAAACAGACATGTAGATGTCTGTTTCACATGTACATGTCTGTTTTGCATGTACATGTCTGTTTTGCATGTATGTGTCGGTTTCGCATGTGTCTGTTTCACACGTACATGTCTGTTTCGCACGTACATGTCTGTTTCTCATATACATGTCTGTTTCGCATGTACATGTCTGTTTTGCATGTACATGTATGCGATTGTGAGATATTGCTGAAAGAAGAGGTTTGGTAAGACTTCTTGGAAGTAGCTTGCTATGGAGAAGCACACCAGGAGTGAGGTTGCTTGATAATGACAGTCTGTGTTCACAGCAAGGAAACCTGTCCAGTCAGCGTGTTTCCTGCCTTGGGTCATGACTGACTGTGGCTCATGGCGAATGTCAGTGTTGGATGCCTTGTCACCAGTGTCTCACCATCCTGGCTTACATTCTCGTTCCCCCAGTCCTCATGTCTCACCATCCTGGCTTGCATTCTCGTTCCCCCAGTCCTCATGTCTCACCATCCTGGCCTGGCTTACATTCTCGTTCCCCCAGTCCTCATGTCTCACCATCCTGGCTTACATTCTCATTCCCCCAGTCCTCATGTCTCACCATCCTGGCTTACATTCTCGTTCCCCCAGTCCTCATGTCTCACCATCCTGGCTTACATTCTCATTCCCCCAGTCCTCATGTCTCACCATCCTGGCTTACATTCTCGTTCCCCCAGTCCTCATGTCTCACCATCCTGGCTTGCATTCTCGTTCCCCCAGTCCTCATGTCTCACCATCCTGGCCTGGCTTACATTCTCGTTCCCCCAGTCCTCATGTCTCACCATCCTGGCTTACATTCTCATTCCCCCAGTCCTCATGTCTCACCATCCTGGCTTACATTCTCGTTCCCCCAGTCCTCATGTCTCACCATCCTGGCTTACATTCTCATTCCCCCAGTCCTCATGTCTCACCATCCTGGCTTACATTCTCGTTCCCCCAGTCCTCATGTCTCACCATCCTGGCTTGCATTCTCGTTCCCCCAGTCCTCATGTCTCACCATCCTGGCTTACATTCTCATTCCCCCAGTCCTCATGTTTCACCATCCTGGCTTACATTCTCATTCCCCCAGTCCTCATGTCCCACCATTCTGGCTTACATTCTCGTTCCCCCAGTCCTCATGTCTCACCATCCTGGCCTGGCTTGCATTCTCGTTCCCCCAGTCCTCATGTCCCACCATCCTGGCTTACATTCTCGTTCCCCCAGTCCTCATGTCCCACCATCCTGGCTTACATTCTCGTTCCCCCAGTCCTCATGTCCCACCATCCTGGCTTACATTCTTGTTCCCCCAGTCCTCATGTCTCACCATCCTGGCCTGGCCTACATTCTCGTTCCCCTAGTCCTCATGTCCCACCATTCTGGCTTACATTCTCGTTCCCCCAGTCCTCATGTCTCACCATCCTGGCCTGGCTTGCATTCTCGTTCCTCCAGTCCTCATGTCCCACCATCCTGGCTTACATTCTCGTTCCCCCAGTCCTCATGTCCCACCATCCTGGCTTGCATTCTCGTTCCCCCAGTCCTCATGTCTCACCATCCTGGCCTGGCTTACATTCTCGTTCCCCTAGTCCTCATCCTTGTGTTGGCAGTTGATAAGGACGCATATCCCCCCCCTCTTGTTTTTTGCCTTGGCTTTGTTCTGTGGCTTTGGCGATGTGTGTGGAGAGCACAGAACAGATAGTTGGCTACACCATTCGTACCTTCTTGTTGGTCAGGCCACCAGCAGGAGAAGGAGGTCTCTTACATGTCTGATGTCGGCCCAGAGATGATGGTGGATTGGCTGCATGACACGGAGCTGAGCATTTGCATCCGGCAGCGCTTTCTGTCTGCCGGAAATATCGGACTACTCGAGGGGAGACCAGGAAGAAGCTGACGAGAGCTTCAGACTTTGTTTTAGATATTCTGCACTCTTGACCTGTTGATGTGTTCGGTATATCCTCCATCATTAGCTAGTCTCTCCTGCGATGTCCGTAGCAGATGCTTATCTCTCCTCCATGCACCAAACGCTATCATACTCTCCATCTGAGAGAGAAGCACTGGACAATTGGCAACAGACGAGCAAGAAATTGTGTTTTTTAGCCTGTCAAGCACTTCTTTCTACAACCGCTTAGCAAATGTCGTATGCAATTCCATAGCTAGTTGAGGAATTAAACAGCAACTTGCGATGCAACTCCAGTGCCGATCCCCGGCAGCCTCCTAAGACACATAACTCCTGTACAAGTCGGTTCTCTTTCCTCGATCTTCAAATCTGCCAGCCACGGTTTCACTGAGATGACCCTTTCCAGTTGACACAAACCCCTTTTTGTTTAGCGTGGGCGACCTGACCTGTTCGTTCATATTCCTTTATGGGTGCGGTTAGGGTGGACACATACAGGCAGTTACATAGCCTCGAGCATCGCAGAGACATACGGACATTTGGCAATGCAGAGTTCTCCTTCCGACTCCTCAAACACTTTCTCCGTGTTAATTACTTCAAATTATCTCAAAATGTCCGTAATAGAAATAGATGCTGCACTAGTACTCTCAACCCAGTCTCAGTTGACATAGCAGAATGCAGCGACTTCCTCGGCAGTCAGCAGTAGTTTGCTCACTCGATGTTTGGCTAGAGCACCTCGTGCTGAAACATCGAGTGAGTAAAGATAAAAGTTGATAGTTGTGAAATTCGCTAGACTGCACTAGTTGATTGGATACATGTCTGTGTGTATATACATAAATGTGTATAAATGTGTGATGTACATAAATATATATGTGTGTGTGTATATATATACAACAATGTGTGTGTGTGTATACATCAATGTGTGTGTGTGTATATAATAAATGTGTGTCTGTATATACATCAATGTGTGTATATACATAAATGTGTGTGTGTATAAACATAAATGTGTGTGTGTATATACATCAATGTGTGTGTGTATATACATCAATGTGTGTTGTACATAACTGTGAGTGTATCCTGTGTGTGTGTGTACAATATATGTCTGTGTATGTATGTGTGTGTAAGTACACGTATAACATTTCATTTCTTACACACAGGTTGCTGGGCCCCCTGGACCAGAGGTACGTCCCGGCCCTTTACCACTTAAGTTCACGTGCACCGATATTATACTGCTCTTTATTGTTATTTGTGTACGCAATTTTATCCACTAAATATTTCGTATTTCACGCCCTCAGGGAATACAAGGTGATCAGGGAGAAACTGGAGACAAAGGAGAGATGGGAAACACTGGAAGTCAAGTGAGTATAACCCTGTAATTAATGGTGGCATGATGGCAATGTTCCTCATTGGTCCTAACTGATTATCCACCATCAGCTTTGACTGATGCCATTCACAATTATAATGAATAATGCATGAAGTAAGCCAGGTTCTTTTCTGCACATGCCCAGTTATTGAATCACGTTAGAAATGTCTATGTTGAGTTTGAGCAGCTGAATGAACCTGAATGAACCTAAGGAAAGGGGAGGGGTCTAGGTTGACAGGTGAAACTGCTGTCATGGACTGTCTCTTCCAAGCCTTCACTGCTGTCATGGACTGTCTCTTCCAAGCCTTCACTGCTGTCATGGACGGTCTCTTCCTAGCCTGCTGTCATGGTGTCTCTTCCAAGCCTTCACTGCTGCCATGGACTGTCTCTTCCAAGCCTTCACTGCTGTCATGGACTGTCTCTTCCAAGCCTTCACTGCTGTCATGGACTGTCTCTTCCAAGCCTTCACAGCTGTCATCTCCTTTCTCATCTCTCCTTTCTCATCTCTCCTTTCTCATCTCTCCTTTCTCATCTCTCCTTTCTCATCTCTCTCTCTCTCTCTCCTCTCTCTCTCCTCTCTCTCCCCTCTCTCCCCTCTCTCTCCCCTCTCTCTCCCCTCTCTCTCCCCCTCTCTCCCCTCTCTCTCCCCTCTCTCTCCCCTCTCTCTCCCCTCTCTCTCCCCTCTCTCTCCCCTCTCTCTCCCCTCTCTCTCCCCTCTCTCTCCCCTCTCTCTCCCCTCTCTCTCCCCTCTCTCTCCCCTCTCTCTCCCCTCTCTCTCCCCTCTCTCCCCCCTCTCTCCCCCTCTCTCCCCCTCTCTCCCCCATCTCTCCCCCCCTCTCTCCCCCCTCTCTCCCCCCTCTCTCCCCCTCTCTCCCCCCTCTCTCCCCCCTCTCTCCCCCCCTCTCTCCCCTCTCTCTCCCGCCCTCTCTCCCCTCTCTCTCCCCTCTCTCTCCCCTCTCTCCCCCCTCTCTCCCCCCTCTCTCTCCCCCTCTCTCTCCTCCTCTCTCTCCTCTCTCTCCTCCTCTCTCTCCCCCTCTCTCTCCCCTCTCTCTCCCCTCTCTCCCCCTCTCTCTCCCCTCTCTCTCCCCTCTCTCTCTTCTCTCTCTCTCCTCTCTCTCTCCTCTCTCTCTCCTCTCTCTCTCCTCTCTCTCTCCTCTCTCTCTCCTCTCTCCCCCCTCTCTCTCTTCTCTCTATCTCTCCTCTCTCTCTCCTCTCTCTCTCCTCTCTCTCTCCTCTCTCCCCCCTCTCTCTCTTCTCTCTATCTCTCCTCTCTCTCTCCTCTCTCTCCCCTCTCTCTCTTCTCTCTATCTCTCCTTTCTCATCTCTCCTCCTATCTCTCCTATCTCTCATCTCTCTCTCATCTCTCTCCTCTTCCTCTCTATATATACATACTCATATGATACACAATATATCTTTTTAACTTGCTAATAATAGTTCTGTAAACTAGATTTTTTAAAAATCTTTTGAAATGAAATTCTCTCCGACTTGTCTTTAATTATCTATAGGGAGACATGGGCATACAAGGCCCTCCAGGTATTAAAGGAGAGCTGGGAAGCCAGGTGCGTGTAATTGGAGTATTGAAATATAATATCGGAGTGTGTAATATTAAAATATCAGCGTTAGATCATGTGCATGTGATTAGAGTATAGAAGTATAATAATAGGGCCAGTTAGATCATGTGCATGTAATTAGAGTATAGAAGTATAATAATAGGGTCGGTTAGATCAAGTTCGTGTAATTAGAGTATAGAAGTATAATAATAGGGTCGGTTAGATCATGTGCATGTAATTAGAGTATAGAAGAATAGGGCCAGTTAGATCATGTGCATGTAATTAGAGTATAGAAGTATAATAATAGGGTCGGTTAGATCAAGTTCGTGTAATTAGAGTATGTAATATTAAAATATTGGTGTTGTAGATGAGTATACCTGTCTATTTTCCATTCTTCCCATAATTGTAGGGAGGTGTTGGTCCTGCTGGCGTTAGCGGAGAAAGGGGCATATCAGGAGACAGCGGGTCAACGGTAATATTGCAATGAGGGTGTATTCGGAACAAGAGTAGATTTATAAATTTATTATTAGACTTTCAAAGTAATAATATGCGGTTTTATTATTATGGACAAACTAAATGATGTAATCTTGAACCATTAACTCGAGACAATTAGGAGGAGCATTACAGAACTGACTGAAGTACCAACTCCTATAAATATTCTTTCCATATTACTATACTATTACTACTGCTACTACTACTACTACATACTACTACATACTACTATACTATAACTATACTATACTACTACTATACTACTACTATACTACTACTATACTACTACTATACTACTACTATACTACTACTAATATAGTATACTATACCACTACTACTATATTACTACTACTACACTACTAATACTGTTGTTACTGTATTACTACTGCTACAACTACTACTACTATATTACTGCTACTGCTATACTACTACAAATTAATAATGCTACTATACCACTACTACTACTACTACTACTACACCTCTACTAATACTACTATACTACTGTTAATACTACTATACTACTGTTAATACTACTGCTATTAGTATTACTACTATTACTGTGCTGTACAATGTGTTGATGCCATCACTTTGACTTTGTGTGCTTGCTATGCTTCCATAGGGATTGACTGGCCCCCAGGGGATGCAGGGAGAACAAGGACTCCAGGGACTAATCGTGAGTCACAAAATGACCATCCCATTATTAGTTAGCATGTACCTAATTCGGGCACACTTTAGTGGGTGTGGGCTAGTGATGTTCAGCTATCGCATTGCATCGCCATATTATACCTGGTTCACAGAATAATAATATAACAATATGGGTTCATAGAATAATAATATAACAATATGGGTCACAGAATAATAATATAACAATATGGGTTCACAGAATAACAATATGGGTTCACAGAATAATAATATATAACAATATGTGTTCACAGAATAATAATATATAACAATATGGGTTCACAGAATAATAATATAACAATATGGGTTCACAGAATAATAATATAACAATATGGGTTCACAGAATAATAATATAACAATATGGGTTCACAGAATAATAATATAACAATATGGGTTCACAGAATAATAATATAACAATATAATAATAATATAATAATATGGGTTCACAGAAGAATAATATAACAATATGGGTTCACAGAATAATAATATAACAATATGGGTTCACAGAATAATAATATAACAATATTGGTTCACAGAATAATAATATAACAATGTGGGTTCACAGAATAATAATATAACAATATGGGTTCACAGAATAATAATGTATAACCAGGGGTGTATTTAGGGGGGGGGGCGGGGGGGGGCATTCGCCCCCCCTTGTATCATTCTCGCCCCCCCCTTGAAATTAGACACCACCCTTATACATTACATGCACCATCATTGTATCATTCTCGCCCCCCCTTATTTTTCCATATCTCAAGTTCGCCCCCCCTTGGCAACATTTCTGTATACAACCCTGAATTAACAATATGGGTTCACAGAATAATAATATATAAAAATATGGGTTCACAGAATAATAATATAACAATATGGGTTCACAGAATAATAATATATAACAATATGGGTTCACAGAATAATAATATAACAATATGGGTTCACAGAATAACAATATGGGTTCACAGAATAATAATATTATAACAATATGGGTTCACAGAATAATAATATAACAATATGGGTTCACAAAATAATAATATAACAATATGGGTTCACAGAATAATAATATATAACAATATGGGTTCACAGAATAATAATATAACAATATGGGTTCACAGAATAATATACATGTATAACAATATGGGTTCACAGAATAATAATATAACAATATGGGTTCACAGAATAATAATATAACAATATGGGTTCACAGAATAATATACATGTATAACAATATGGGTTCACAGAATAATAATATAACAATATGGGTTCACAGAATAATAATATATAACAATATGGGTTCACAGAATAATAATATAACAATATGGGTTCACAGAATAATAATATATAACAATATGGGTTCACAGAATAATATATAACAATATGGGTTCACAGAATAATAATATATAACAATATGGAAGCTATCTTGAACTTCAACCTCCACTCCGCCGCCAAAGGACAGCAGCGACTCCCAGTCCAGCTGCAGTACTCATAATGTGGTTGGGGACGAGAAGTTGTTGCTATACAGTACATGTGCATAGTTACATCACTAACATACACAGCTGCACCAGCTAGCAGGCTAATGTGCAACCAGCTAGCAGGCTAATATACAGCTGCACCAGCTAGCAGGCTAATATACAGCTGCACCAGCTGGCAGGCTAATATACAGCTGCACCAGCTAGCAGGCTAATATACAGCTGCACCAGCTAGCAGGCTAATATGCACCAGCTAGCAGGCTAATATACAGCTGCACCAGCTAGCAGGCTAATATACAGCTGCACCAGCTAGCAGGCTAATATACAGCTGCACCAGCTAGCAGGCTAATATACAGCTGCACCAGCTAGCAGGCTAATATACAGCTGCACCAGCTAGCAGGCTAATATACAGCTGCACCAGCTAGCAGGCTAATATACAGCTGCACCAGCTAGCAGGCTAATATACAGCTGCACCAGCTAGCAGGCTAATATACAGCTGCACCAGCTAGCAAGCTAATATACAGCTGCACCAGCTAGCAGGCTAATATACAGCTGCACCAGCTAGCAGGCTAATATACAGCTGCACCAGCTAGCAGGCTAATATACAGCTGCACCAGCTAGCAGGCTAATATACAGCTGCACCAACTAGTAGGCTAATATACAGCTGCACCAGCTAGCAGGCTAATATACAGCTGCACCAGCTAGCAGGCTAATATACAGCTAGCAGGCTAATATACAGCTGCACCAGCTAATATACAGCTGCACCAGCTAGCAGCTAATATACAGCTGCACCAGCTAGCAGCTAATATACAGCTGCACCAGCTAGCAGGCTAATATACAGCTGCACCAGCTAGCAGGCTAATATACAGCTGCACCAGCTAGCAGGCTAATATAGAGCTGCACCAGCTAGCAGGCTAATATACAGCTGCACCAGATAGCAAGCTTAGTAAACCAGTTACACTGCTAATGTACAACTGCACCAGCTAGCAAGCTTAGTAAACCAGTTACACTGCTAATATACAGCTGTGCCAGCTAGCAAGCTTAGTAAACCAGTTACCTGTACACTGCTAAACTACCTAACTATAAGCTAGTAACACAACTTGACAAATTTCTAGCTACCAAGTACTATGAGTTGCAAAGCCACTAGCTGCCTGTATAAGCTAGAAAGCTACCAGCTGGATATGTAACACTTCTAACTTACTTGCCATTCCCAGGAACTGTCCTTCATCCTGTATGTTTTAATAGTTCCTGCCACAAGCAGGAAGAGGTCTTCATGGCTGATGAGCTTGTTCTCATTCACAAACGCCACAGAATGTTACTGAAATCTAAACAGCTGGTGCTGCGGTTCATCGCACGCTAAACGCTAGCACTTTGATTGGTCAGATTCTTGATGCTGGAATAGGACCAGACCATCATATTGTTGTTGATTCACAATATGAAAATGCGATACGATAGGACAATATGATACGATGGCCTGGAGTCGTATTAATAGGACATGATACGATGACCTGGAGTCGTATTAATAGGACATGATACGATGGCCTGGATTCGTATTAATAGGACATGATACGATGGCCTGGAGTTGTATTAATAGGACATGATACGATGGCCTGGAGTCGTATTGATAGGACATGATATGATGGCCTGGAGTCGTATTAATAGGACATGATACGATGGCCTGGATTTGTATTAATAGGACATGATACGATGGCCTGGAGTCGTATTAATAGGACATGATATGATGGCCTGGAGTCGTATTAATAGGACATGATATGATGGCCTGGAGTCGTATTGATAGGACATGATACGATGGCCTGGAGTCGTATTGATAGGACATGATACGATGGCCTGGAGTCGTATTAATAGGACATGATACGATGGCCTGGAGACGTATTAATAGGACATGATACGATGGCCTGGAGTCGTATTGATAGGACATGATACGATGGCCTGGAGTCGTATTGATAGGACAATATGATACGATGGCCTGGAGTCGTATTAGTAGGACATGATACGATGGCCTGGGGTTGTATTGATAGGACAATATGATACGATGGCCTGGGGTCGTATTAATAGGACATGATACGATGGCCTGGAGTCATTAATAAGACATGATACGATGGCCTGGGGTCATATTGATCGGACATGATACGATGGCCTGGGGCCGTGATGATGTAATACGATGGCCTAACCAGACCCAAGACGTGCTGTGCAGACTCCATAAGATTGCCGCTCATTTCACCTAATCTTTCCAGTTTCAATGGTGCAAGTTCTTGGTGTCCGGTTGTTCTGTGAAGAATCATCTTGTTTTCATTGGAACATGAATCATTACGTAATCTCCAGACAAATGTTTCAGGACTATCATAGCTCCTTTATTGGTGGCGATTACACCAGGTCACATGACAGCAAGCATCGGAGGAAAACAGGGAGGATCTCATGCCCATGTCTCGGCTCAAGGAGGTGGGGGCGGGCAGTGCCAGGCCATAGCTACTGTCAGAATAGATTATAACGAAACATTTCTCTACTGATCCAAAGCCGCAGTGAAGATAAGCTTATTCATACCTTGCCGCAGTGAAGATAAGCTTATTCATACCTGCCCCAGTGAAGATAAGCTTATTCATACTTTACCCCAGTGAGGATAAGCTTATTCATACTTTGCCCCAGTGAAGATAAGCTTATTCATACTTTGCCCCAGTGAAGATAAGCTTATTCATACTTTGCCCCAGCGAAGAACATTAAAAAAATGGCAATGCTTAAATTGATGTAATTTTTGGCTTATGATTTTCAAAGATGTTCAGAGCTTCTTGCGTACAAATAAATGCACCACACCCCCACACAGCACCACACCCCCACAGGTGGGAAATTTGCTGGTCTTAATGTTTGACGATTCGGACATTGACAGATATAAAAACCTGGCTGCAGTGACGGGGAAATAGGTGTGGCTATATCTACTCGTGGCAAGGTCACGTAGGACTATAACAGCTTTAGATTTGCTACTTGCATGAGAGGCCACCATCATACAGTAGAGGCAAAAAAACACTTTACCTACCGTTTACGTTGGACGTTTGTGGTACGTTTGAGTCGCAGCGTTGCTGTACTGTTCACCAAACATTCGCTAAACATTCGCCAAAAAATGTTAGGCAGGGATCGTTAAGCGTTGTAAAATCGAATTTCACTAGCGCATGCCAGATCGACGAAGGCGGGAGAAAGGCTAACTGTCGTTGCTCTAGCAGTTATTCTTTTTCAGAATCAAGATGCCATATTCTATTATAAGAAACGGAATTCTATTCTTTAGGATCTAGAGGATTCAAGGCTGCAGCTATCGTCTGTATTTTGAAGGAGGGCGTGACACCAACAAGGCAAAGCGTCCAGTTTTGTCAAGCACTGTGAGACTGGTATCGCCTTACAGCCATGGAGCGGGAGATCTTCGTTTTTTATTGCTGGACCAAAAGGCCTGGTTGAAAAGATGCTGGAAGATGATGAGAAGACAGCATACCAACTGCAGTCCTCCTTCACAGCGATGGGAACCCAGTCTTACTTTGCAGGACATCATTTGTGTTGATATTTTGAGGCAGTGGTAATGCCAACTGATAAGAGAAGCCAACAAGGTTTGTGTTGAACTAGTTTTGGGATGGAGCTACGTGAAAGTTAATATCTAGTGTAGAAGCTTTCTGAGTCACACTGAAGCTATGTTGGTTGCTAGTGGCTAATGATAATCTAGGCCTGGGTCTTGATGGCATTTTGGCTATAGCCAATGTGCCGATTCATTGGATTTAAAAAATATATATTTTAGGGATTTTGTAGATATCATGCCTTAAGACTAGGACAAGATATTGATATAGAACACTGGTGAATTGGTATAGTGACTCGTGTAATAACATGATCAATAGCGGTATCATTTACCCTGTCCTAGATCAAGAGATTGGAGTGAGCCAGGCAGAACCTTGAAGAGGCAGCCAATGGAGACGAGTGCACAGTT
Source organism: Cladorhizidae sp. MBARI D1340-BT2 (assembly GCA_028752905.1). Taxonomy (NCBI): domain Eukaryota; kingdom Metazoa; phylum Porifera; class Demospongiae; order Poecilosclerida; family Cladorhizidae; species Cladorhizidae sp. MBARI D1340-BT2. The sequence continues at coordinate 21,631,813 of JAQNBH010000012.1, forward strand.
CAATTTGGGCTTTTTTTGTATAAGGCAGGCACGAAAGAACAAGCCAAGATATGATTCATGTTGTATTATGGTTGTGTAATAAGGTGTAGATTTACAGGTGTTTTAAACCTCTGTTCATCTGATTATAGCATGAAACATTTGGTGAAGGTGCATGTGTGGGCCGGTATTACGAAAGCCCCACTTTTTATTCAAATTCTTCACCAGACCCTTTTACCCCTTTTACCCTTCGTAAAGGATGTTTGCTCTCATCACCGGGACACTGACCCCAAGCGTACATCCAGGCTGGCTAAGGAATTGTTTGATATAAATTGATGGAGGATGCCTCCCGAGTTTCCAGATGCCAACCCCATTGAAGACCTGTGACACGAGTTGAAAGAGTACATCAGGAGAGAAGTGAAGCCCAAGTCCAAAGCTGAATTGGTGGACAGCATAACACAATTTTGATAACTGTAGATGTCAGAAGTAAGAACAGACACATGGAGGGTTGGGCCACGGGGAGGTTTATTTGGAAATCATTTGCCAAGCAATGCTTCTTGATATCAAGTTGGAAAAACTTTTGGGTGGTACTGGAGGTGTATTTTTCTTCAAATTCTCAATAAGAAGATATAAAATAATGATAATTTCAAAACAACTATATAGTTATCGAACAAGTCCAGTCCTGACCCCACCACCACAGATGTAGAGAGTGAAGAACTGTAATCCTCGTCTTCCATGACAGGCTTGAATTCTTCCTCCAGGTTCTCCATGGCTGCCTGGTAACTGCGTTTCAAAATAGTAAATCACACCTGAATTGGATTGATTTAAAACTTACCAATAGCTGAAATCTTGCCTTTATATCACCCTCACTGCCTTGACCTCCCACTCCCACTGAGGAGCCCCCTAATACATTGCTGCTTGGTACAGCCACCCAGAACTTTCATTCTGCCAGAAGACCAAACAATAGTCTGTATAATTCCTCCAGGGAGGTTTGTTACCAGTCTCCTGGGAGGTTTGTTACCAGTCTCCAGGGAGGTTTGTTACCAGTCTCCAGGGATGTTTGTTACCAATATCCAGGGAGGTTTGTTACCAGTCTCCTGGGAGGTTTGTTACCAGTCTCCAGGGATGTTTGTTACCAATATCCAGGGAGGTTTGTTACCAGTCTCCTGGGAGGTTTGTTACCAGTCTCCAGGGAGGTTTGTTACCAGTCTCCAGGGAGGTTTGTTACATGTCTCCAAGGAGGTTTGTTAAATTATCATTACTTGATCCACTGTTCTAGCTTTTATTTTTTGGGGGGTTTCGTTTTCTTGAACGTTACTAAATAACACTAACAACTAGACTGAAGTAAAGGCTGGGTCACTACTACAGAGAGGCGCTAGAGGTACAAGCCATTGGAGTTCTACCTAGTATTACACTTACTGCTTAGAGTGAAGATAGCAGCGAGAGTTCTTCTGTGAGCCATTACCAGGACAAAAGCTGCAACAAAACCCAACAGTGATCAACAGTAGGCCGGCTGACTTTACGCATTCCATCGAACACGTGGTGTAAGATACCGAATGTTGATTGCGTGTTTCGGGTAATTAAATAACGGTTCGTGCGTTGCGTTTGCAATATGTTGCTTGAGCGTTGCCTGTGCGTTCCTTGAGCGTTGCTTGAGCGTTTCTTATGAAAGGTTTCTGCGTTGAACGTAAACCCAACGCAACGGTACGTAAAGTTTTTTTTTGCCTCTACTGTAGGTATCTCGTCGTAAAGGCACTGTAGTCAATCACTACTTAGTGCAAGGAACTTGACAGAAATACAAGCATGACATTGATTCAGTGGGTGCGGTTTTAAAGGCATTGATTTCATATGCTGGGTGTGGTCTTTGACCAATAATGCGCCAAATTCAATTCTCCTTCAATATTTCTGGCTCTCCAGTAAATTAGTGAAGTATTATGCTTGTGTACTCATGTGTTGTTCTCAGTAGTTAATGATAGAAGTTGATATGTTGTTTTTGCAGGGAGATCCTGGTGAACTTGGAGAGCCGGGCACACCAGGCGACGATGGAGATCAGGGAGTCAAGGTAACAAACACACACTCATAGGTTGTTGTTGTTGTTTGTACCCAACCTGTACACTTCGACAGCTTTTCCTAGGATATCGCGGGGTTGGCCGAGGATTTTTGTGACTATCCCAGGGTGGACCTAGTGAGGGTGACAGAATGGGCCCTAGAATCAGTGCTGGGGGTCTTCTAGGGCCAGGTGGGGGGGGGGGGGGGCTAAGGCTAAGTGTGGGGGGGGGGACTAAGGCTGTTCTAGGGCAGGGTCAGGGCAAAGGCTGTTTTGTATGGGGCCAAGGATATTCTAGGGCTATAGCTTGAAGGGAGTATTCTAGGGCCATGGCTGGAAGGGGGTATTCTAGGGCCATGGCTTGAGTTATTCTAGGGGCATGGCTTGAAGGGAGTATTCTAGGGCCATGGCTTGAAGGGAGTATTAGGGCCATGGCTTGAAGGGAGTATTCTAGGGCCATGGCTTGAAGGGAGTATTCTAGGGCCATGGCTTGAAGGGAGTATTCTAGGGCCATGGCTTGAAGGGAGTATTCTAGGGCCATGGCTTGAAGGGAGTATTCTAGGGCCTTGGCTTGAAGTATTCTAGGGCCATGGCTTGAAGGGAGTATTCTAGGGCCATGGCTTGAAGGGAGTATTCTAGGGCCATGGCTTGAAGGGAGTATTCTAGGGCCATGGCTTGAAGGGAGTATTCTAGGGCCATGGCTTGAAGGGAGTATTCTAGGGCCATGGCTTGAAGGGAGTATTCCAGGGCCATGGCTGGAAGGGGGTATTCTAGGGCCATGGCTTGAAGGGAGTATTCTAGGGCCATGGCTTGAAGGGAGTATTCTAGGGCCATAGCTTGAAGGGAGTATTCTAGGGCCATGGCTTGAAGGGAGTATTAGGGCCATGGCTTGAAGGGAGTATTCTAGGGCCATGGCTTGAAGGGAGTATTCTAGGGCCATGGCTTGAAGGGAGTATTCTAGGGCCATGGCTTGAAGGGAGTATTCTAGGGCCATGGCTTGAAGGGAGTATTCTAGGGCCATGGCTTGAAGGGAGTATTCTAGGGCCTTGGCTTGAAGTATTCTAGGGCCATGGCTTGAAGGGAGTATTCTAGGGCCATGGCTTGAAGGGAGTATTCTAGGGCCATGGCTTGAAGAGAGTATTCTGGGGGCATGGCTTGAAGGGAGTATTCTAGGGCCATGGCTTGAAGGGAGTATTCTAGGGCCATGGCTTGAAGGGAGTATTCTAGGGCTATGGATTGAAGGGAGTATTCTAGGGCTGAAGGGAGTATTCTAGGGCCTTGGCTTGAAGGGAGTATTCTAGGGCCTTGGCTTGAAGGGAGTATTCTAAGGCCTTGGCTTGAAGGGAATATTCTAGGGCCATGGCTTGAAGGGAGTATTCTAGGGCCTTGGCTTGAAGGGAGTATTCTAAGGCCTTGGCTTGAAGGGAATATTCTAGGGCCATGGCTTGAAGGGAGTATTCTAGGGCCATGAGTGTTCTAGGGCAAGGGCAGGACTAGGGCTCTAGCTGGTTGAATGCTAGAGCTAAGGACATGCTGGATAGTCACAAGTACTCTGGGAATGGCTTAATGTCCTCAGGAAAGACTGGCAGTACTAGTCATCCCCAGTTTTGTTGTTTTGTTGTTTTGCCTGTTGTTGTGTGTTGTTGTGCATTTGTTGTTGTTGTGCATATGTTGTTGTGCATATGTTGTTGTTGTGCATTTGTTGTTGTTGTTGTTGTTGTGCATATGTTGTGTGCATATGTTGTTGTTGTGCATGTTGTTGTTGTGCGTATGTTGTTGTTGTTGTGCATATGTTGTTGTGTGCATATGTTGTTGTGTGCATATGTTGTTGTTGTGCATTTGTTGTGCATATGTTGTTGTTGTGTGCATATGTTGTTGTTGTTGTTGTGCATATGTTGTTGTTGTTGTGCATATGTTGTTGTTGTTGTTGTGCATGTTGTTGTGCATGTTGTTGTTGTGTGCATATGTTGTTGTTGTTGTTGTTGTGCATATGTTGTTGTGCATATGTTGTTGTTGTTGTGCATATGTTGTTGTTGTGCGTATGTTGTTGTTGCTGTTGTTGTTGTTGTGCATATGTTGTTGTGTGCATGTTGTTGTTGTGCATTTGTTGTTGTTGTGTGCATACGTTGTTGTGCATGTGTTGTGCATATTTTGTTGTTGTGTGCATGTTGTTGTGTGCATATGTTGTTGTGCATATGTTGTTGTGTGCATGTTGTTGTTGTTGTTGTGCATATGTTGTTGTTGTTATGCATATTTTGTTGTGTGCATATGTTGTTGCGCATATGTTGTTGTTGTGTGCATATGTTGTTGTGCATATGTTGTTGTGTGCATATGTTGTTGTTGTTGTGCATATGTTGTTGTTGTTGTGCATATGTTGTTGTTGTGCATATGTTGTTGTTGTGCATATGTTGTTGTTGTGCATATGTTGTTGTTGTTGTGCATATGTTGTTGTTGTGCATATGTTGTTGTTGTGCATATGTTGTTGTGCATATGTTGTTGTGCATATGTTGTTGTGCGTATGTTTGATGTTTTCCTATTCCTTGTTGTGCAGGGGGTGGGAGGTATCCCCGGGGAACCAGGAATGCAAGGAATGCAAGGAAACGTAGGACTGACCGGTCCAAGGGTAAGATCCTGTAATTAATATCACTAATAAACTTAGCAAACCATGATACGCACTAGCGATGTAACACAGCTTAACCTTAATGCAGTCCAATGCTGAAGCACTCACTTGATTCCAACGAAGCATTGTGTATTGTGTGGAGATAACACAACGAAGCATTGTGTATTGTGTGGAGATAACACAACGAAGCATTGTGTATTGTGTGGAGATAACATCTTGTGGTTTATTTTTATTAACCAACCTTTTGGGGGGGGGGGGGTTCTTTTTTCCAAAGATAATTTTGGCATTCATAAGCAGCTGTTACATCCTTAGCATAAATCAGACATTCACTGCTAGAGCATGTGCTGTGTCTTAAATGAGCTATCTCACAGCAGTCCAGTATATTACTGGAAGTGTCTAGTAATCTAAAGGAAGTGGATAGTATATTACAGGAAGTACAGTAATGAGATTCATGAAGTAATAATTCCCACAAACTCGAGACTCAATTAATATTCGCACAAAGTTCGTAGTTTGCCTGTTGCCTATGAGACTGGCCACCATGGAGCATGCTGGTGGGAGTAGAGTGCAGCTCACTGTTGGTGCAGAGATGCAAGCTTATGTGACCAAGCAGCAGCTGCAAGTCACCAACTTTGCTCAAGTCTAGGAAGGAACCGACCAGGAAGCCTTGCGATTGCCAACAAGGAGTGCTTACAACTGTCAAGGTCAGACAGAGATCACTTTATTCATACCAACTACTTTTCAAGCTTCGACAAAGTTCCACGGACAACGTGCAATAGCTCCTCAACATAACTTGTGGGATGTTTATTGACATTATATTTATAGCTAAATATATAATATATAGATAGATGTATGTATTTCCAGGAGCGATCTTTTTCAAACTGTTCCATTACAGATCCATGTGTACACTGACAAGAAGTCCCCAACATCGACTGCCAATAACCTAGGCTATTTTACTGTCATACCTTCAAAGTTTGGATGCCCAATATTAAATATTTAAGCATGTACCAAAAGTGGTTTGACCTTCATGTAAGGATAAAAAGGGTTAAACTTTCAATGAACTCCAGTTGACATAATATTACAATTAATCAACTTGAAATTGTATTCTCTCGACGTTTCGAGCAGATGCTCTGCCTTCATCAGGAATAAATTATTCCTGATGAAGGCTAGAGCATCGTCGAAACATCGAGAGAATACAATTTCAAGTTATGGTTAAACGTCATATAAGGATAAAGAGGTTAAATATTTATTTAAGGGTAAAAAGGGTTAAACCTTCATATATGGTTAAAAGGGGTTAAGCCCTTCATATCTATATGGATTAGGGCTAGGATTATAATATTGCTGACAATGCACACCTCACAATCTTTATATGAGGGCGTGTCCCAAACAGGACCGTCTAAACACAAGGACGGAGTGTCTGGAAACTAGCATGACCAGGTTTGACCCACTGTTTAAAATGGCTGATGGCAACGACCAAAAAAAAAAAGCAACTAACTCACCAAAAGCAACTAACTCACCAAAAGCAAAGCTCCATTGCTCAGCCAGAACTCACTTAGAGCAGCTTCTTGGTAGCTTTGGTGCTGGTTGCTGCCTCCAATAACCCCAAAATACTTGGAAGTGGTGAATCCTTTGCTAAGGTAGTAGTAGTAGGACAGCAGACCTGGGGGAACAACTCATCTTAGACCATCCATCTCTTCTTTCCCGAGCATAACTTGTGCATATATTTCCCCCTTTCCCCCCCCTTTTTTTCTTTTTTTCTTTCTTTTTTCTCTTTTTCCCCTTTTTTTATTCTTCTTCCCCCCCCCCCCCTTTTTTTAACTTCGTGGGTGAGTTTGTTGATGACTATAACAAGCTATTCAGCAGCTGGATTTATTGGAATGCAAAGAACTTAGCTGTCGGTTGATTTTATTGCGAATCTTCTTCTGAAAGGTACGTAAAAACAAAAGACATCACCACAGCAAATGCACTAGCAGGTGGATAAGAACAGACGCTAGAGTTTCCCTATGCAAGTCTACCAAGTCTTTGGAAGAGGCTGCAGCTGACCCTCTTCCAATAACGAGAAACAAGTTTGAAAGATGTGTTTAAAAATGTGCTGGATACCCAGAAACTTGGAGTTAACTCACTGAAGCTTGGAGTTGACTTCACTGAAGCTTGGAGTTAGACTTCACTGAAGCTTGGAGTTGACTTCACTGGAGCTTGGAGTTAGACTTCACTGAAGCTTGTAGTTAGACTTCACTGAAGCTTGGAGTTGACTTACTGAAGCTTGGAGTTGACTTCACTGAAGCTTGGAGTTAGACTTCACTGAAGCATGGAGTTGACTTACTGAAGCTTGGAGTTAGAGTTCACTGAAGCTTGGAGTTAGACTTCACTGGAGCTTGGAGTTAGACTTCACTGAAGCTTGGAGTTAGACTTCACTGAAGCTTGGAGTTGACTTACTGAAGCTTGGAGTTAGACTTCACTGAAGCATGGAGTTGACTTACTGAAGCATGGAGTTGACTTACTGAAGCTTGGAGTTATAGACTTCACTGAAGCTTGGAGTTAGACTTCACTGGAGTTGACTTACTGAAGCTTGAAGTTAGACTTCACTGAAGCTTGGAGTTAGACTTCACTGAAGCTTGGAGTTGACTTACTGAAGCATGGAGTTGACTTACTGAAGCTTGGAGTTATAGACTTCACTGAAGCTTGGAGTTAGACTTCACTGAAGCTTGGAGTTGGTGCTGTCATGCTAGTTGGTGTAGAGACCTCCCAGAATAGGCCCACCATATGTATCAAGAAATCCTGGGCTGTCCTGGGAGTTCTTTTGGCGGTACTGGACACGTGCATGTGCGGAATAGATCTTGAAAAACCTCTCTTATTAATGTATTCACTGGCTCTTGTGCACCTACCTATCTATGTAATAGGGAGATGCTGGAGCAACAGGACAGAAAGGAGATCTAGGTGCTCCTGGAGCGCCAGGCCCCAAAGGGAATCAGGTAAGTCCCTTCCTCGTTAGCAAACATTGACCGGTATCAGTCTGAGTACATTATGAGGAGGGACCTCACACAGAGGGGGAAGGTGAGGGGGTGGGGGGCGTAGGGGGGCTGAGGTTTGGTGTGTAGACTCTTAGTACTGTCATGCTAGTTGGTGTGTAGACTCTTAGTACTGTCATGCTAGTTGGTGTGTAGACTCTTAGTACTGTCATGCTAGTTGGTGTGTAGACTCTTAGTACTGTCATGCTAGTTGGTGTGTAGACTCTTAGTACTGTCATGCTAGTTGGTCTGTAGACTCTTAGTACTGTCATGCTAGTTGGTGTGTAGACTCTTAGTACTGTCATGCTAGTTGGTGTGTAGACTCTTAGTACTGTCATGCTAGTTGGTGTGTAGACTCTTAGTACTGTCATGCTAGTTGGTGTGTAGACTCTTAGTACTGTCATGCTAGTTGGTGTGTAGACTCTTAGTACTGTCATGCTAGTTGGTGTGTAGACTCTTAGTACTGTCATGCTAGTTGGTGTGTAGACTCTTAGTACTGTCATGCTAGTTGGTGTGTCGACTCTTGGTACTGTCATGCTAGTTGGTGTGTAGACTCTTAGTACTGTCATGCTAGTTGGTGTGTAGACTCTTGGTACTGTCATGCTAGTTGGTGTGTAGACTCTTAGTACTGTCATGCTAGTTGGTGTGTAGACTCTTAGTACTGTCATGCTAGTTGGTGTGTAGACTCTTAGTACTGTCATGCTAGTTGGTGTGTAGACTCTTAGTACTGTCATGCTAGTTGGTGTGTAGACTCTTAGTACTGTCATGCTAGTTGGTGTGTAGACTCTTAGTACTGTCATGCTAGTTGGTGTGTAGACTCTTAGTACTGTCATGCTAGTTGGTGTGTAGACTCTTAGTACTGTCATGCTAGTTGGTGTGTAGACTCTTAGTACGTCATGCTAGTTGGTGTGTAGACTCTTAGTACTGTCATGCTAGTTGGTGTGTAGACTCTTAGTACTGTCATGCTAGTTGGTGTGTAGACTCTTAGTACTGTCATGCTAGCTGGTGTGTAGACTTAGTACTGTCATGCTAGTTGGTGTGTAGACTCTTAGTACTGTCATGCTAGTTGGTGTGTAGACTCTTAGTACTGTCATGCTAGCTGGTGTGTAGACTTAGTACTGTCATGCTAGTTGGTGTGTAGACTCTTAGTACTGTCATGCTAGTGGTGTGTAGACTCTTAGTACTGTCATGCTAGTTAGTGTGTAGACTCTTAGTACTGTCATGCTAGTTGGTGTGTAGACTCTTAGTACTGTCATGCTAGTTGGTGTGTAGACTCTTAGTACTGTCATGCTAGTTGGTGTGTAGACTCTTAGTACTGTCATGCTAGTTGGTGTGTAGACTCTTAGTACTGTCATGCTAGTTAGTGTGTAGACTCTTAGTACTGTCATGCTAGTTGGTGTGTAGACTCTTAGTACTGTCATGCTAGTTGGTGTGTAGACTCTTAGTACTGTCATGCTAGTTGGTGTGTAGACTCTTAGTACTGTCATGCTAGTTGGTAGTACTGTCATGCTAGTTGGTGTGTAGACTCTTAGTACTGTCATGCTAGTTGGTGTGTAGACTCTTAGTACTGTCATGCTAGTTGGTGTGTAGACTCTTAGTACTGTCATGCTAGCTAGTTGCTGTGTAGACTCTTAGTACTGTCATGCTAGTTGGTGTGTAGACTCTTAGTACTGTCATGCTAGTTGGTGTGTAGACTCTTAGTACTGTCATGCTAGTTGGTGTGTAGACTCTTAGTACTGTCATGCTAGTTGGTGTGTAGACTCTTAGTACTGTCATGCTAGTTGGTGTGTAGACTCTTAGTACTGTCATGCTAGTTGGTGTGTAGACTCTTAGTACTGTCATGCTAGTTGGTGTGTAGACTCTTAGTACTGTCATGCTAGTTGGTGTGTAGACTCTTAGTACTGTCATGCTAGTTGGTATGTAGACTCTTAGTACTGTCATGCTAGTTGGTGTGTAGACTCTTAGTACTGTCATGCTAGTTGGTGTGTAGACTCTTAGTACTGTCATGCTAGTTGGTGTGTAGACTCTTAGTACTGTCATGCTAGTTGGTGTGTAGACTCTTAGTACTGTCATGCTAGTTGGTGTGTAGACTCTTAGTACTGTCATGCTAGTTGGTGTGTAGACTCTTAGTACTGTCATGCTAGTTGGTGTGTAGACTCTTAGTACTGTCATGCTAGTTAGTGTGTAGACTCTTAGTACTGTCATGCTAGTTGGTGTGTAGACTCTTAGTACTGTCATGCTAGTTGGTGTGTAGACTCTTAGTACTGTCATGCTAGTTGGTGTGTAGACTCTTAGTACTGTCATGCTAGTTGGTGTGTAGACTCTTAGTACTGTCATGCTAGTTGGTGTGTAGACTCTTAGTACTGTCATGCTAGTTGGTATGTAGACTCTTAGTACTGTCATGCTAGTTGGTGTGTAGACTCTTAGTACTGTCATGCTAGTTGGTGTGTAGACTCTTAGTACTGTCATGCTAGTTGGTGTGTAGACTCTTAGTACTGTCATGCTAGTTGGTGTGTAGACTCTTAGTACTGTCATGCTAGTTGGTGTGTAGACTCTTAGTACTGTCATGCTAGTTGGTGTGTAGACTCTTAGTACTGTCATGCTAGTTGGTGTGTAGACTCTTAGTACTGTCATGCTAGTTGGTGTGTAGACTCTTAGTACTGTCATGCTAGTTGGTATGTAGACTCTTAGTACTGTCATGCTAGTTGCTGTGTAGGCTCTTAGTACTGTCATGCTAGTTGGTGTGTAGACTCTTAGTACTGTCATGCTAGTTGGTGTGTAGACTCTTAGTACTGTCATGCTAGTTGGTGTGTAGACTCTTAGTACTGTCATGCTAGTTGGTGTGTAGACTCTTAGTACTGTCATGCTAGTTGGTGTGTAGACTCTTAGTACTGTCATGCTAGTTGGTGTGTAGACTCTTAGTACTGTCATGCTAGTTGGTGTGTAGACTCTTAGTACTGTCATGCTAGTTGGTGTGTAGACTCTTAGTACTGTCATGCTAGTTGGTGTGTAGACTCTTAGTACTGTCATGCTAGTTGGTGTGTAGACTCTTAGTACTGTCATGCTAGTTGGTGTGTAGACTCTTAGTACTGTCATGCTAGTTGGTAGTACTGTCATGCTAGTTGGTGTGTAGACTCTTAGTACTGTCATGCTAGTTGGTGTGTAGACTCTTAGTACTGTCATGCTAGTTGGTGTGTAGACTCTTAGTACTGTCATGCTAGTTGGTGTGTAGACTCTTAGTACTGTCATGCTAGTTGGTGTGTAGACTCTTAGTACTGTCATGCTAGCTAGTTGCTGTGTAGACTCTTAGTACTGTCATGCTAGTTGGTGTGTAGACTCTTAGTACTGTCATGCTAGTTGGTGTGTAGACTCTTAGTACTGTCATGCTAGTTGGTGTGTAGACTCTTAGTACTGTCATGCTAGTTGGTGTGTAGACTCTTAGTACTGTCATGCTAGTTGGTGTGTAGACTCTTAGTACTGTCATGCTAGTTGGTGTGTAGACTCTTAGTACTGTCATGCTAGTTGGTGTGTAGACTCTTAGTACTGTCATGCTAGTTGGTATGTAGACTCTTAGTACTGTCATGCTAGTTGGTGTGTAGACTCTTAGTACTGTCATGCTAGTTGGTGTGTAGACTCTTAGTACTGTCATGCTAGTTGGTGTGTAGACTCTTAGTACTGTCATGCTAGTTGGTGTGTAGACTCTTAGTACTGTCATGCTAGTTGGTGTGTAGACTCTTAGTACTGTCATGCTAGTTGGTGTGTAGACTCTTAGTACTGTCATGCTAGTTGGTGTGTAGACTCTTAGTACTGTCATGCTAGTTGGTGTGTAGACTCTTAGTACTGTCATGCTAGTTGGTGTGTAGACTCTTAGTACTGTCATGCTAGTTGGTATGTAGACTCTTAGTACTGTCATGCTAGTTGGTGTGTAGACTCTTAGTACTGTCATGCTAGTTAGTGTGTAGACTCTTAGTACTGTCATGCTAGTTGGTGTGTAGACTCTTAGTACTGTCATGCTAGTTGGTGTGTAGACTCTTAGTACTGTCATGCTAGTTGGTGTGTAGACTCTTAGTACTGTCATGCTAGTTGGTGTGTAGACTCTTAGTACTGTCATGCTAGTTGGTGTGTAGACTCTTAGTACTGTCATACTAGTTGGTGTGTAGACTCTTAGTACTGTCATGCTAGTTGGTGTGTAGACTCTTAGTACTGTCATGCTAGTTGGTGTGTAGACTCTTAGTACTGTCATGCTAGTTGGTGTGTAGACTCTTAGTACTGTCATGCTAGTTGGTAGTACTGTCATGCTAGTTGGTGTGTAGACTCTTAGTACTGTCATGCTAGTTGGTGTGTAGACTCTTAGTACTGTCATGCTAGCTAGTTGCTGTGTAGACTCTTAGTACTGTCATGCTAGTTGGTGTGTAGACTCTTAGTACTGTCATGCTAGTTGGTGTGTAGACTCTTAGTACTGTCATGCTAGTTGGTGTGTAGACTCTTAGTGCTGTCATGCTAGTTGGTGTGTAGACTCTTAGTACTGTCATGCTAGTTGGTGTGTAGACTCTTAGTGCTGTCATGCTAGTTGGTGTGTAGACTCTTAGTACTATCATGCTAGTTGGTGTGTAGACTCTTAGTAGTACTGTCATGCTAGTTGGTGTGTAGACTCTTAGTACTGTCATGCTAGTTGGTGTGTAGACTCTTAGTACTGTCATGCTAGTTGGTGTGTAGACTCTTAGTACTGTCATACTAGTTGGTGTGTAGACTCTTAGTACTGTCATGCTAGTTGGTGTGTAGACTCTTAGTACTGTCATGCTAGTTGGTGTGTAGACTCTTAGTACTGTCATGCTAGCTAGTTGCTGTGTAGACTCTTAGTACTGTCATGCTAGTTGGTGTGTAGACTCTTAGTACTGTCATGCTAGTTGGTGTGTAGACTCTTAGTACTGTCATGCTAGTTGGTGTGTAGACTCTTAGTACTGTCATGCTAGTTGGTGTGTAGACTCTTAGTACTGTCATGCTAGTTGGTGTGTAGACTCTTAGTACTGTCATGCTAGTTGGTGTGTAGACTCTTAGTACTGTCATGCTAGTTGGTGTGTAGACTCTTAGTACTGTCATGCTAGTTGGTGTGTAGACTCTTAGTACTGTCATGCTAGTTGGTGTGTAGACTCTTAGTACTGTCATGCTAGTTGGTGTGTAGACTCTTAGTACTGTCATGCTAGTTGGTGTGTAGACTCTTAGTACTGTCATGCTAGTTGGTGTGTAGACTCTTAGTACTGTCATGCTAGTTGGTGTGTAGAGTCTTAGTGCTGTCATGCTAGTTGGTGTGTAGACTCTTAGTACTGTCATGCTAGTTGGTGTGTAGACTCTTAGTACTGTCATGCTAGTTGGTGTGTAGACTCTTAGTACTGTCATGCTAGTTGGTGTGTAGACTCTTAGTACTGTCATGCTAGTTGGTGTGTAGACTCTTAGTACTGTCATGCTAGTTGGTGTGTAGACTCTTAGTACTGTCATGCTAGTTGGTGTGTAGACTCTTAGTGCTGTCATGCTAGTTGGTGTGTAGACTCTTAGTACTATCATGCTAGTTGGTGTGTAGACTCTTAGTAGTACTGTCATGCTAGTTGGTGTGTAGACTCTTAGTACTGTCATGCTAGTTGGTGTGTAGACTCTTAGTACTGTCATGCTAGTTGGTGTGTAGACTCTTAGTACTGTCATGCTAGTTGGTGTGTAGACTCTTAGTACTGTCATGCTAGTTGGTGTGTAGACTCTTAGTACTGTCATGCTAGTTGGTGTGTAGACTCTTAGTACTGTCATGCTAGTTGGTGTGTAGACTCTTAGTACTGTCATGCTAGTTGGTGTGTAGACTCTTAGTACTTTCATGCTAGTTGGTGTGTAGACTCTTAGTACTGTCATGCTAGTTGGTGTGTAGACTCTTAGTACTGTCATGGAAGTTGGTTTGTATTCTGTCACTCTTCCTACCTACCCTACCTATCCTCTCTCCCCTCCCTCCTCCCCTCCCCTAACCTCTTCCTCCCTTCTCTCTCCTCCACCCTACCCTCACCTCACCTCTTCCTCCCCTCTCCAAACACTCTTTTCTGTCTGGCCATTCCTATATGTAAAACTGGAAATCCTTATATTGTCTTATGATGGAAATTTCTACTTGTAGAACAAATTCCCTATAAGGAAACTCCTTATATAAAACTTCCTTATATGGTAACTCGAAATAACTTGCATGGCAAGCTCCTTATATATAGATACTCCTTATATACGAGAAATTCCTTGTGGATATACTTTATATGGAAACACAAGCACCTTATATGGGAAACGACTTGCACAGTGGAGACTTCTCATGCCACCACCAGTGTCTAATGTGTTGTGTATGGTATTTGCAGGGTATTGAAGGTCCACCCGGAGAACCTGGCATGCTCGGAGATACAGGACTAACAGGAAATCAGGTACGTACATACATGACTACCGTATTTGACCTCGTATTATCAGATATCTCCCCTGCCAAACATTCTACACATAATTATTTTCGGTTCAAAATTAAAATGTTATCTATTACTACTACTATTTAATTGTTTGTTTTGTTGTTGTTATTATTATTTTAATTGTTATTATTATTATTATTTTGATGTTTTGCATGCAACTTCAGCATCTCTGAACTGTGTAGAATTGTGCGTGCCCATGGCTCTAGGGCATGGCAAGTGTGTAATGAGATTCATGAAGTAACAAGCTCATGGTCCTAGAACTCCTAGGCAGTGATTCTTGCTCTTCTGCTTTGCTTGCTATTCCTGATATACATGTAGAGGCAGTGAGGCAGAGCTTGAGCACAGACAAGAAATATGTATAGAGTGTGTGGAACTATGGTTGCTTAAAACTAGAGTAGGGTGTGGCTTTCTCTCCCTCTCTCTTCTCCCTCCCTCTCTCTTCTCCCCCCCTCTCTCTTCTCCCTCCCTCTCTTCTTCCTCTCCCTCCCTCTCTCTCTCTTCCTCCCTCTCTCTTCTTCCTCTCCCTCCCTCTCTCTTCTTCCTCTCCCTCCCTCTCTCTTCTTTCCTCTCTCTTCTTTCCTCTCTTCTTCCCCTCTCCCTCCCTCTCTCTGCTTCTCTGACCTTCTCTCTTCTTTTTCTCACTTTCTCTCTCTCCTCATACTCCCTATTCTCTCTCTCCCGTTTCCTCCCTCTAGGGTATTCCAGGAGATGATGGGGCTAAGGGAGAAAAGGGACGTGATGGACGCAGCGGTTCACCTGGAGAAATGGTACGGCCCTCACATCTCTCACAGGGCGGGTTTGAGAGGTTGTTGTTGATATTGTTCTTGTTCAAGGACTTCTTTTTTGCCATTGATACTGTTAATTGTTGTATTTCCTGTCCATATTAACATATTGTTGTTGTTGTTGTTGTTTGTTTGCAGGGAGATGTTGGTCCTCCAGGCATCAATGGTGATGATGGTGAAATGGGTGAAGCTGGTCAGAAAGGAGACATGGGAATGACTGGTGATCAAGGAATGCAGGTTTGATACCGTCTTTCATCTTCCTTCTATTAGAAAATATCATTCCATATAATTTGTTGTTGTTGTTGTTGATCTCAGGGAGATACTGGGCCTACTGGTTCTGATGGTCTCCCAGGCCCTCCTGGTTTTTCTGGATTCAGGGGGCCAGCTGGATTCGAGGTACGCTCGAGTTTGCAGCGTTTGAAAGGGCCCATCAGCAAAGTGATTTGGCAGGGGCAAGAGTAGGTGTAGCTTACCTGGCTCTCGCAGAGAAAGGGGTGGAGGGAAAGGAGCGTATGCCCAGCCCCCACCTAGACAGGGAAGGGGAGGTGGCAAATGATTGTATTATTTGGTGCATCCAAAGGTCATTGCAATACATGACATCATACTAAAGATTTTCCCTCCCACAAACGAACCCAAAACTGTATTGAGTCCTGCTTGCATAGGGAGCTTACTAGATACAGAGTAATAGCTAGTACAATATCCAGAGGAGGATAGGAACCGTGCCACCTTTGCTCGGCTGCACATGTTAGTAGCCCGTGCTAAAATAATTGGGTGGGAATGCATGGAGAAAAATGTAGAAATAATATTGGGAAGTTTGTTTTTTTTAGTTAAAAAATAGTAAGAAGAATGAAGGAAGGAGAGTGAAAGGGTTATAATTAAAGGGGTTAGAAATTAAAATAAGGTAAAATTTAAAAGAATGGTGGTTAAGAAGGAGGGTAAAAATTTAAAAGAATGTAAAAGAATGTTGTTGATTTTTAAGATTAGAGGGATTAGAGGGGGCAAAAAAAATTTGAAGAGAGGGAAACAAAGATGTCATGAAAGGGGGGGGGGGAGTTGAAAAGGGTGTGAGTGGAGAGTTGCACACATTGATTATTTATGCAGTTAAACATAAACTGCAGGATGCAGCCTCCCCGGTGTGCTAATCAAACAAACTTGTCACTTTTATTTGCTCTGTGTATCTAGGTAACTATCAAACACAGACACACCACACACACACATACACACACACACACACACACACACACACTCAAGGAAGAACTTTGAACACAACAGCACCTTAGTATATGTGTTTGCAAACTGAAAGAGTTTGCAAACTGAAAGACTGAGGAACAGGAGTCTCAACTGTTGTCGGTGTAGAGGCAACCTGCTTGCATGTGAATGCTGCAGAGATTGAGCTGCTGTTAGCTCTGCTCTTGAGGAATGCTGCAGAGATCAAAGTCCCCGAAATTAGCATCAAGCTTTACAATAACCACACACATACCTATATATACACATACATATATACATATATATATATATATATACATACATATATACACATACATATATACATATATATATATATATACATACATACACATACATACATATACACACACACATATATATATATATAACTGCCTCTCTGCTTGTGTATGTTCAGGGTGAATTGGGTCCTAAGGGAGGTGAAGGCGGAGCGGGGGAGAAAGGAGAAAGAGGAGACAATGTGAGTCACATACGTAGCGAGGTGCATCTGTAGGAGTAAGTGCCTCGCCATGTACATACCGCAGATCAGCATGTTTATATGATTGCTGGGTTAGAATTAACACTTGAAATAATCCATTTTTTATTAGCGAGTATTAGCGAGATTAAGTAAGTGTATCAGGAAGGAAGAAGAAGTTCAGATTTCCAGTGCACCTACTAAACCTGTTTCAACCAGCACATTGCAGATAGCAACATAGCGCAAATCTCTTTTATACGTTGGGAATTATATAGTGAATATTTCTAGCTGACACTAGCTAGGCATTCCTCCCCTTCAGAAGCTCCATGCCCAAGCGGTTGAGACAGCATTTGCATGTATGTGAATGGGTTGTGACGTGGGCGGCCATGATGGTACAGAAGGGATCATTTGTACCCACGGAGAAGGAAGAGCCGATTGTCACAGGCTCAGGAAAGGGTTACTATTCTAGCCGTGTGCAGAGTAATTAATTAAGAAGGAAAATGTGATGATTTTAAATGAGTTCTGAGAATATGCTCTGTTGCTTGTCTTGCAGGGTGAGGATGGAGTGCCGGGGGCGATTGGGTTCCCTGGTGATGACGGTCAAAATGGTGAAATAGGAGAAGAGGTGAATACCGAGCTTTTCTGTGGTGTGTGTTGTGCTGCTGCTGTTGGTGTTGCTGCTGCTGTTCTTGTTGGTGTTGCTGCTGTTCTTGTTGGTGTTGCTGCTGTTCTTGTTGGTGTTGCTGCTGTTCTTGTTGGTGTTGCTGCTGTTCTTGTTGGTGTTGTTGTTGGTGTTGCTGCTGTTCTTGTTGGTGTTGCTGCTGTTCTTGTTGGTGTTGCTGCTGTTCTTGTTGGTGTTGCTGCTGTTCTTTCTTGTTGGTTTTGCTGCTGTTCTTGTTGGTGTTGCTGCTGTTCTTGTTGGTGTTGCTTCTGTTCTTGTTGGTGTTGCTGGTGTTCTTGTTGGTGTTGTTGTTGGTGTTGCGACTAGTGGTGGTGCTGTTGTCACTTGCTGCGTTGTTTTTGTTGTTGCTGCACTGATGCTGTTGTTGTGATGTAGCTATTGATCTATTGATTTTGTTGTTGAAGTTGCTTATTGATGTTGAAGTTACTAATGATGTTGAAGTTGCTATTGATGTTGAAGTTGCTTTTGTTGCTGTTGAAGTTGTTATTGATGTTGCTGAAGTTGCTATTGTTGGTGAAGTTGCTATTGATGTTGTTGATGTTCCTATTCATGTTGTTGAAGTTGCTATTCATGTTGAAGTTGCTTTTGTTGTTGTTGAAGTTGTTATTGATGTTGATGAAGTTGCTATCGTTGGTGAAGTTGCTATTGATTTTGTTGAAGTTGCTATTGAAGTTGCTATTCATGTTGCTGTTGAAGTTGCTATTCATGTTGTTGAAGTTGCTATTCATGTTGTTGTTGAAGTTGTTATTCATGTTGTTGAAGTTGCTATTCATTGTTGTTGAAGTTGCTATTGTTGTTGTTTTCTTGTCGTGTGTTCTGTTATTGATGACAGGGTGATGTTGGCTCTCCGGGACTCGAAGGCCTAGCAGGATTGCCTGGTGACAACGGAACAATTGGGCCTAAAGGCGCCGATGTACGTTAAAAAATATATATATATATATATTCTGGAACATGTGCAGTGTTAGTGCTTTAGGGGTAGATTAGATGTCTAAGGGTTAGGGCTTAGGGCAAATTTATTGATGAATATTAGGGCAAGAGTTCTAGAGCTAGGGTAAACTCCATGACTAACACTAGGGCAAAGGCTTCTAGGGCTAGGGTAAACTCTATGACTAATACTAGGGCAAGGCTTCTAGGGCTAGGGTAAACTCCATGACTAACACTAGGGCAAAGGCTTCTAGGGCTAGGGTAAACTCTATGACTAATACTAGGGCAAAGGCTTCTAGGGCTAGGGTAAACTCCATGACTAATACTAGGGCAAGAGTTCTAGAGCTAGGGTAAACTCCATGACTAACACTAGGGCAAAGGCTTCTAGGGCTAGGGTAAACTCTATGACTAATACTAGGGCAAAGGCTTCTAGGGCTAGGGTAAACTCCATGACTAATACTAGGGCAAAGGCTTCTAGGGCTAGGGTAAACTCCATGACTAATACTAGGGCAAAGGCTTCTAGGGCTAGGGTAAACTCCATGACTAATACTAGGGCAAAGGCTTCTAGGGCTAGGGTAAACTCCATGACTAATACTAGGGCAAGACTTCTAGGGCTAGGGTAAACTCCATGACTAACACTAGGGCAAAGGCTTCTAGGGCTAGGGTAAACTCCATGACTAATACTAGGGCAAAGGCTTCTAGGGCTAGGGTAAACTCCATGACTAATACTAGGGCAAGGCTTCTAGGGCTAGGGTAAACTCCATGACTAACACTAGGGCAAAGGCTTCTAGGGCTAGGGTAAACTCCATGACTAACACTAGGGCAAAGGCTTCTAGGGCTAGGGTAAACTCCATGACTAATACTAGGGCAAAGGCTTCTAGGGCTAGGGTAAACTCCATGACTAATACTAGGGCAAAGGCTTCTAGGGCTAGGGTAAACTCCATGACTAATACTAGGGCAAGGCTTCTAGGGCTAGGTAAACTCTATGACTAATACTAGGGCAAGGCTTCTAGGGCTAGGTAAACTCTATGACTAATACTAGGGCAAGGCTTCTAGGGCTAGGGTAAACTCTATGACTAATACTAGGGCAAGGCTTCTAGGGCTAGGTAAACTCTATGACTAATACTAGGGCAAGGCTTCTAGGGCTAGGGTAAACTCCATGACTAACACTAGGGCAAAGGCTTCTAGGGCTAGGGTAAACTCCATGACTAATACTAGGGCAAAGGCTTCTAGGGCTAGGGTAAACTCCATGACTAATACTAGGGCAAAGGCTTCTAGGGCTAGGGTAAACTCCATGACTAATACTAGGGCAAGGCTTCTAGGGCTAGGGTAAACTCCATGACTAACACTAGGGCAAAGGCTTCTAGGGCTAGGGTAAACTCCATGACTAATACTAGGGCAAAGGCTTCTAGGGCTAGGGTAAACTCCATGACTAATACTAGGGCAAAGGCTTCTAGGTAGGGTAAACTCCATGACTAATACTAGGGCAAGGCTTCTAGGGCTAGGTAAACTCCATGACTAATACTAGGGCAAAGGCTTCTAGGGCTAGGGTAAACTCTATGACTAATACTAGGGCAAGGCTTCTAGGGCTAGGGTAAACTCTATGACTAATACTAGGGCAAGGCTTCTAGGGCTAGGGTAAACTCTATGACTAATACTAGGGCAAAGGCTTCTAGGGCTAGGTAAACTCTATGACTAATACTAGGGCAAAGGCTTCTAGGGCTAGGGTAAACTCCATGACTAACACTAGGGCAAAGGCTTCTAGGGCTAGAGTAAACTCCATGACTAACACTAGGGCAAGGGTAAACTACATGACTAATACTAGGGCAAGGCTGCTAGGGCTAGGGTAAACTCCATGACTAATACTAGGGCAAGGGCTAAATGTTTAAGGGTTGGTCTAGATTGTACTAGGGCTGGGGTTGGCTCTAGCTGAAGGTTGATAAAATTGTAGGCTTCTAGGGTAGTCTAACAGAGGCCTAGTGTAATGTTGCTAAGCAACCAGGTTACAAACCTCATGGCAATATTGAAGATGGGGTCATTGGAATCCATTTGCGCACATTTAATTGCAGGGGGCACTGGGACAGCCAGGTTTACCGGGAGTCCAGGGGAGTGCAGGAGACCCCGGAATGGATGCTGTGCAGGTAACAATCTAAGTTCATCTAGAGTATGTGATGTAAGCTTTATTATCAATGGTCTTTTCCGTCTCCAAGGAGCCCGGTGATATTGGCTTACCAGGGGAAAAGGGAGAAATGGGAGTCCGTGGCATGGAAGGAGAGATAGTAAGTCACTGCAATGGAATGTTCGCGGGTTCGCGGGAGAAGGAATTTTATTATTCAGGTCAAACAGAGTGCACCACCACAACCAGTTAGTTAAATGACCCTTTACCAACTCAATCATAGCACAAGATTTAGAAATAAAACAGTATGATATTAGTGTGCATGGTTTTAAAGTTACTAGTCTGGTATTATGGGGGTCGGAGTAAGTGTATGCATGTGTGCCACTCTATTATTAATCTGAAATAAGGTATTTAATTTTCGGAAGTTAATTAGTGCATGATGTTTAGCACGTGCTATGTACATGTCAACATCAGTTGAAATTGTATTGATCATCAGCCCCACACACACGCACACACTTATTTGAGACAACTCGTCTCCCCCTCGGGCACACGAGGATGAGATGACGCACTCCACTTGGTTGTCTACATGCATTTTGGCGCCCTTGAAATTTTTCCCTCCAACTACTCAATCCCAGATTAAGCAGAGAGCATGTGAATGATTTTTGTACAGATCGGCCATCATTGCAAGCAGCTCAGGGAAGGTCTCCTGTTCTTAGCTGTCTGTAGTAGTGCTTCCCCCAGCACACATGAGCAAAAGAAGATGTTGATCTAATTTGGGAAATGCTGTGTTGCTGCTGTATAAAGGGGAAACCCTGTGTTGATATTAATAGCTATATGAAAGGGAAATCCTGTGGATTGATCTGGTACTCAGGTCCTCAATTTGATCCTTCCTTTCCCCCCCCCCCCCCCCCCCCCCCCTTTTTTTCTCTCTCTCCAAATTTTTTTTTAATAGAAATTCTGCACAACAGCTTCAATATAAAATACATAGTATCAGTAGCCATAATAGACGTCTCTGTCTGGTGTGTGTGTGTGTTTAGAGGCCTCTGGAAGCACACCAACTTGCAGGCACTCCCGCAGCAGAGCTCACATGCCTAACCTATCCACATAGCAACAAGCAACTCTGCTTGCTGAGCTCACGTGCCTCAGCTATACACATGCAACAAGCAACTCTGCTTGCTGAGCTCATGTGCCTCAGCTATCCACATAGCAACAAGCAACTCTGCTTGCTGAGCTGTGCTGCCACACATGTTGTTTCCCCATTACCTCTCGAGCCTCCCCCAAAAGCCTGGGATGCCACGCCTTCATGGGATTTAGCAGCCATTGCAATAGCTGGTAAGCTGTTCAGTCCTCTCAACTGAGCAACCTTGTGCGTAGAACTTCAAGAATTCCAAATTTCACAATCACAACGAAACGTGAAAATTATTTCCTCACCACTGTCTCACGGATTCGTACGACTCACACCAATGGTGGACCAGTGGGCAGCACCACTCCCTTTCCGCTGCTGCACGCATTTTGATGTATTTTTCACTGAACAGTCCTAGAAAATTAGTTTTTCATTTTCTTGTATTCTATTAGACGATCATTTTCCGAGCGCGCGTCGGCTTGGAATATTCCACAGTAGTTGGAAGCATTCCTCTTTTGTGCTATTTCTAAGACAATTTTCAGATCAATGGAATTACCACTGCTGTTTCTCTGTCGGTCCTATCAAACACTCGTGAATATGAGCTAGCGTCCGTGAATATGAGCTAGCGTCTGGCGTAAGACCAGCTGGCTTCCGTGCTCCTGACAAACACACAGGTTTGTGGGCAATCTCTGAAGTCTTTGAAGGATTGGCTGTGCTTTGAGGACCTGTGTAAGTGAGGTGTGGCTTCAGCAGGTGAGATTACTCATGTGGTTCTTGCTTGCTTGTGCCCTGTGGCCGTGTGCGTGCATGCGTACGTGCTATTTTTAATACACACCCATCACAGTGATGTGTAGGTGCACGTTACAATCTGTGCTGTTCTTAACAGCTCCTTAGCATCCTGGCTATCTGTACTGATGTAGACATCTCCTTAGCATCCTGGCTATCTGTACTGATGTTGACATCTCCTTAGCATCCTGGCTATCTGTACTGGTGTAGGCATCTCCTTAGCATCCTGGCTATCTGTACTGGTGCAGACATCTCCTTAGCATCCTGGCTATCTGTACTGGTGCAGACATCTCCTTAGCATCCTGGCTATCTGTACTGATGTAGACATCTCCTTAGCATCCTGGCTATCTGTACTGATGTAGGCATCTCCTTAGCATCCTGGCTATCTGTACTGATGGAGACACCTCCTTAGCATCCTGGCTATCTGCACTGATGTAGACATCTCCTTAGCATCCTGGCTATCTGTACTGATGCAGACATCTCCTTAGCATCCTGGCTATCTGTACTGATGCAGACATCTCCTTAGCATCCTGGCTATCTGTACTGATGTAGACATCTCCTTAGCATCCTGGCTATCTGTACTGGTGCAGACATCTCCTTAGCATCCTGGCTATCTGTACTGATGCAGACATCTCCTTAGCATCCTGGCTATCTGTACTGATGTAGACATCTCCTTAGCATCCTGGCTATCTGTACTGATGTTGACATCTCCTTAGCATCCTGGCTATCTGTACTGGTGCAGACATCTCCTTAGCATCCTGGCTATCTGTACTGGTGCAGACATCTCCTTAGCATCCTGGCTATCTGCACTGATGCAGACATCTCCTTAGCATCCTGGCTATCTGTACTGGTGCAGACATCTCCTTAGCATCCTGGCTATCTGTACTGGTGCAGACATCTCCTTAGCATCCTGGCTATCTGCACTGGTGTAGGCATCTCCTTAGCATCCTGGCTATCTGTACTGATGTAGGCACCTCCTTAGCATCCTGGCTATCTGTACTGGTGTAGGCATCTCCTTAGCATCCTGGCTATCTGTACTGATGTAGGCACCTCCTTAGCATCCTGGCTATCTGTACTGATGTAGACATCTCCTTAGCATCCTGGCTATCTGTACTGATGCAGACATCTCCTTAGCATCCTGGCTATCTGTACTGATGCAGACATCTCCTTAGCATCCTGGCTATCTGTACTGGTGCAGACATCTCCTTAGCATCCTGGCTATATGTACTGATGTAGACATCTCCTTAGCATCCTGGCTATCTGTACTGGTGCAGACATCTCCTTAGCATCCTGGCTATCTGTACTGATGCAGACATCTCCTTAGCATCCTGGCTATCTGTACTGATGCAGACATCTCCTTAGCGTCCTGGCTATCTGTACTGATGCAGACATCTCCTTAGCATCCTGGCTATCTGTACTGATGTAGACATCTCCTTAGCATCCTGGCTATCTGTACTGGTGCAGACATCTCCTTAGCATCCTGGCTATCTGTACTGATGTAGGCATCTCCTTAGCATGCTGGCTATCTGTACTGGTGCAGACATCTCCTTAGCATCCTGGCTATCTGTACTGGTGTAGGCATCTCCTTAGCATCCTGGCTATCTGTACTGGTGTGGACATCTCCTTAGCATCCTGGCTATCTTTACTGATGCAGACATCTCCTTAGCATCCTGGCTATCTGTACTGATGCAGACATCTCCTTAGCATCCTGGCTATCTGTACTGATGCAGACATCTCCTTAGCATCCTGGCTATCTGTACTGATGCAGACATCTCCTTAGCATCCTGGCTATCTGTACTGATGCAGACATCTCCTTAGCATCCTGGCTATCTGTACTCATGTAGACATCTCCTTAGCATCCTGGCTATCTGTACTGGTGCAGACATCTCCTTAGCATCCTGGCTATCTGTACTGATGCAGACATCTCCTTAGCATCCTGGCTATCTGTACTGATGTAGACATCTCCTTAGCATCCTGGCTATCTGTACTGATGCAGACATCTCCTTAGCATCCTGGCTATCTGTACTGATGCAGACATCTCCTTAGCATCCTGGCTATCTGTACTGATGCAGACATCTCCTTAGCATCCTGGCTATCTGTACTGATGCAGACATCTCCTTAGCATCCTGGCTATCTGTACTGATGCAGACATCTCCTTAGCATCCTGGCTATCTGTACTCATGTAGACATCTCCTTAGCATCCTGGCTATCTGTACTGGTGCAGACATCTCCTTAGCATCCTGGCTATCTGTACTGATGCAGACATCTCCTTAGCATCCTGGCTATCTGTACTGATGTAGACATCTCCTTAGCATCCTGGCTATCTGTACTGATGCAGACATCTCCTTAGCATCCTGGCTATCTGTACTGGTGCAGACATCTCCTTAGCATCCTGGCTATCTGCACTGATGTATACATCTCCTTAGCATCCTGGCTATCTGTACTGATGTGGACATCTCCTTAGCATCCTGGCTATCTGTACTGGTGTGGACATCTCCTTAGCATCCTGGCTATCTGTACTGATGCAGACATCTCCTTAGCATCCTGGCTATCTGTACTGATGCAGACATCTCCTTAGCATCCTGGCTATCTGTACTGATGTAGACACCTCCTTAGCATCCTGGCTATCTGTACTGGTGCAGACATCTCCTTAGCATCCTGGCTATCTGTACTGATGCAGACATCTCCTTAGCATCCTGGCTATCTGTACTGATGCAGACATCTCCTTAGCATCCTGGCTATCTGTACTGGTGTAGGCATCTCCTTAGCATCCTGGCTATCTGTACTGGTGCAGACATCTCCTTAGCATCCTGGCTATCTGTACTGATGTAGACACCTCCTTAGCATCCTGGCTATCTGTACTGGTGCAGACATCTCCTTAGCATCCTGGCTATCTGTACTGATGCAGACATCTCCTTAGCATCCTGGCTATCTGTACTGATGCAGACATCTCCTTAGCATCCTGGCTATCTGTACTCATGTAGACATCTCCTTAGCATCCTGGCTATCTGTACTGGTGCAGACATCTCCTTAGCATCCTGGCTATCTGTACTGATGCAGACATCTCCTTAGCATCCTGGCTATCTGTACTGATGTAGACATCTCCTTAGCATCCTGGCTATCTGTACTGATGCAGACATCTCCTTAGCATCCTGGCTATCTGTACTGATGCAGACATCTCCTTAGCATCCTGGCTATCTGTACTGATGCAGACATCTCCTTAGCATCCTGGCTATCTGTACTGATGCAGACATCTCCTTAGCATCCTGGCTATCTGTACTGATGCAGACATCTCCTTAGCATCCTGGCTATCTGTACTCATGTAGACATCTCCTTAGCATCCTGGCTATCTGTACTGGTGCAGATATCTCCTTAGCATCCTGGCTATCTGTACTGATGCAGACATCTCCTTAGCATCCTGGCTATCTGTACTGATGTAGACATCTCCTTAGCATCCTGGCTATCTGTACTGATGCAGACATCTCCTTAGCATCCTGGCTATCTGTACTGGTGCAGACATCTCCTTAGCATCCTGGCTATCTGCACTGATGTATACATCTCCTTAGCATCCTGGCTATCTGTACTGATGTGGACATCTCCTTAGCATCCTGGCTATCTGTACTGGTGTGGACATCTCCTTAGCATCCTGGCTATCTGTACTGATGCAGACATCTCCTTAGCATCCTGGCTATCTGTACTGATGCAGACATCTCCTTAGCATCCTGGCTATCTGTACTGATGTAGACACCTCCTTAGCATCCTGGCTATCTGTACTGGTGCAGACATCTCCTTAGCATCCTGGCTATCTGTACTGATGCAGACATCTCCTTAGCATCCTGGCTATCTGTACTGATGCAGACATCTCCTTAGCGTCCTGGCTATCTGTACTGATGCAGACATCTCCTTAGCATCCTGGCTATCTGTACTGATGTAGACATCTCCTTAGCATCCTGGCTATCTGTACTGGTGCAGACATCTCCTTAGCATCCTGGCTATCTGTACTGATGTAGGCATCTCCTTAGCATGCTGGCTATCTGTACTGGTGCAGACATCTCCTTAGCATCCTGGCTATCTGTACTGGTGTAGGCATCTCCTTAGCATCCTGGCTATCTGTACTGGTGTGGACATCTCCTTAGCATCCTGGCTATCTTTACTGATGCAGACATCTCCTTAGCATCCTGGCTATCTGTACTGATGCAGACATCTCCTTAGCATCCTGGCTATCTGTACTGATGCAGACATCTCCTTAGCATCCTGGCTATCTGTACTGATGCAGACATCTCCTTAGCATCCTGGCTATCTGTACTGATGCAGACATCTCCTTAGCATCCTGGCTATCTGTACTCATGTAGACATCTCCTTAGCATCCTGGCTATCTGTACTGGTGCAGACATCTCCTTAGCATCCTGGCTATCTGTACTGATGCAGACATCTCCTTAGCATCCTGGCTATCTGTACTGATGTAGACATCTCCTTAGCATCCTGGCTATCTGTACTGATGCAGACATCTCCTTAGCATCCTGGCTATCTGTACTGATGCAGACATCTCCTTAGCATCCTGGCTATCTGTACTGATGCAGACATCTCCTTAGCATCCTGGCTATCTGTACTGATGCAGACATCTCCTTAGCATCCTGGCTATCTGTACTGATGCAGACATCTCCTTAGCATCCTGGCTATCTGTACTCATGTAGACATCTCCTTAGCATCCTGGCTATCTGTACTGGTGCAGACATCTCCTTAGCATCCTGGCTATCTGTACTGATGCAGACATCTCCTTAGCATCCTGGCTATCTGTACTGATGTAGACATCTCCTTAGCATCCTGGCTATCTGTACTGATGCAGACATCTCCTTAGCATCCTGGCTATCTGTACTGGTGCAGACATCTCCTTAGCATCCTGGCTATCTGCACTGATGTATACATCTCCTTAGCATCCTGGCTATCTGTACTGATGTGGACATCTCCTTAGCATCCTGGCTATCTGTACTGGTGTGGACATCTCCTTAGCATCCTGGCTATCTGTACTGATGCAGACATCTCCTTAGCATCCTGGCTATCTGTACTGATGCAGACATCTCCTTAGCATCCTGGCTATCTGTACTGATGTAGACACCTCCTTAGCATCCTGGCTATCTGTACTGGTGCAGACATCTCCTTAGCATCCTGGCTATCTGTACTGATGCAGACATCTCCTTAGCATCCTGGCTATCTGTACTGATGCAGACATCTCCTTAGCATCCTGGCTATCTGTACTGGTGTAGGCATCTCCTTAGCATCCTGGCTATCTGTACTGGTGCAGACATCTCCTTAGCATCCTGGCTATCTGTACTGATGTAGACACCTCCTTAGCATCCTGGCTATCTGTACTGGTGCAGACATCTCCTTAGCATCCTGGCTATCTGTACTGATGCAGACATCTCCTTAGCATCCTGGCTATCTGTACTGATGCAGACATCTCCTTAGCATCCTGGCTATCTGTACTCATGTAGACATCTCCTTAGCATCCTGGCTATCTGTACTGGTGCAGACATCTCCTTAGCATCCTGGCTATCTGTACTGATGCAGACATCTCCTTAGCATCCTGGCTATCTGTACTGATGTAGACATCTCCTTAGCATCCTGGCTATCTGTACTGATGCAGACATCTCCTTAGCATCCTGGCTATCTGTACTGATGCAGACATCTCCTTAGCATCCTGGCTATCTGTACTGATGCAGACATCTCCTTAGCATCCTGGCTATCTGTACTGATGCAGACATCTCCTTAGCATCCTGGCTATCTGTACTGATGCAGACATCTCCTTAGCATCCTGGCTATCTGTACTCATGTAGACATCTCCTTAGCATCCTGGCTATCTGTACTGGTGCAGATATCTCCTTAGCATCCTGGCTATCTGTACTGATGCAGACATCTCCTTAGCATCCTGGCTATCTGTACTGATGTAGACATCTCCTTAGCATCCTGGCTATCTGTACTGATGCAGACATCTCCTTAGCATCCTGGCTATCTGTACTGGTGCAGACATCTCCTTAGCATCCTGGCTATCTGCACTGATGTATACATCTCCTTAGCATCCTGGCTATCTGTACTGATGTGGACATCTCCTTAGCATCCTGGCTATCTGTACTGGTGTGGACATCTCCTTAGCATCCTGGCTATCTGTACTGATGCAGACATCTCCTTAGCATCCTGGCTATCTGTACTGATGCAGACATCTCCTTAGCATCCTGGCTATCTGTACTGATGTAGACACCTCCTTAGCATCCTGGCTATCTGTACTGGTGCAGACATCTCCTTAGCATCCTGGCTATCTGTACTGATGCAGACATCTCCTTAGCATCCTGGCTATCTGTACTGATGTAGATCCTTAGCATCCTGGCTATCTGTACTGATGCAGACATCTCCTTAGCATCCTGGCTATCTGTACTGGTGTAGGCATCTCCTTAGCATCCTGGCTATCTGTACTGGTGCAGACATCTCCTTAGCATCCTGGCTATCTGTACTGATGCAGACATCTCCTTAGAATCCTGGCTATATGTACTGATGTAGACATCTCCTTAGCATCCTGGCTATCTGTACTGATGCAGACATCTCCTTAGCATCCTGGCTATCTGTACTGGTGCAGACATCTCCTTAGCATCCTGGCTATCTGTACTGATGTAGACACCTCCTTAGCTAGACTCCTCTATGCATGGGGCTTGGCTTATGCACTCTGCTAGCAATGCGCCGGGTTCTGGAGTGGATCACTAAAGGCTATGGAATTATCTGTACCTGGATTCAGGCTCGCCCACGCACACGAAACTGAATAAACTCTGGACCATTAACAGCCCTCCAGTTTGGATGAAATACTCGCAGCAACTAACACTTCTCCAGATAATTACCACCATGAATATATGCTGTGATGGAGGGGAGTGGTCACACACTATAGTCAACCTTCCTCTTTTCTCATGTTCTTGATAGCTTCGAAAGTACGATACCCTGGCTAGCCACATCTCCAGAATACGCACTGTCCGATAAGAAATAAAACTGTGCTGATTGATTAAATGCTTACACTGAATATCATTATGTGGTTTATGAAGTACACTGAATATCATTACATGGTTTATAAGGACACTGAATATCGTTACGTGGTTTATGAAGTACACTGAATATTATTACGTGGTTTATGAAGAACACTGAATATCATTACGTGGTTTATGAGTGCACTGAATATCATGACGTGGTTTATAAAGTACACTGACTATCATGACGTGGTTTATAAAGTACACTGAATATCATTATGTGGTTTATGGAGTACACTGAATATCATTATGTGGTTTATGGAGTACATTGAATATCATTACGTGGTTTATGAAGTACACTGAATATCATTACGTGGTTTATAAAGTACACTGAATATCATTACGTGGTTTATGAAGTACACTGAATATCATTAAGTTGTTTATAAAGTACACTGAATATCATTACGTGCTTGATGAAGAGTGTTTGATGATGTTCTGCGTCTCTGTTGGAAACCACATTATGTAATGATGTTTCCGGATCTTGTGGTTTTAACACCTTTATCTCTTTTTGTTGCTAATCCCTTTAAGGGTGAACCTGGTTTATCTGGTAGCCGTGGAATTGATGGCCTTCGTGGAGATGTCGGACCTGATGGGCTGAATGTAAGCTCATTAGTTAGTCATATGTCAAGTATACGATATCACATGATCCTTTTAAAAATATGTATATATTTCCTGCCATGTGTGTGCAAGGGTAAGATAATAATGTTGACCGTCTGTGTAGATATCCGATCAAAAGCATGATAGAACTTAGTTTTTAGGATTATTTCACTACTAAAGACACCCGGGGAGTCTTTATGGAGTCTGGCAGCCATCACAATAGTTGAGGAGTCATATCTCACCATTAAAGACACTCGGGGTGTCTTTATGGAGTCTAGCAGCCATCACAATAGCCGAGGAGTCCTTTAGTTCCTTTATCTCACCACTAAAGACACCTGGGAAGTCTTTATGGAGTCTAGCAGCCATCACTATAGCTGAGAAGTCATTTAGCTACTCCCACTCCCCCAGGAGAGGTGTGTAAAAAAGAAGTCGTTTAATTATAGCTGAGCATGGCTTGGCCTACTCCCCAGGTACACAGGGTATGATACATGGTGGTATTATGTGAATATTCTTGTGTTGGGTGGACACATTCTCTGCAGCACATTCTTGTGTTCTGTGGACACATTCTTGTGTTCTGTGGACACATTCTTGTGTTCTGTGGACACATTCTTGTGTTCTGTGGACACATTCTTGTGTTCTGTGGACACATTCTCGTGTTCTGTGGACACATTCTTGTGTTCTGTGGACACATTCTCTGCAGCACATTCTTGTGTTCTGTGGACACATTCTTGTTTCAGGGTTGGGCTAAGCATGATGCGTGCTTATTGTTGCAGTCATCGAGAGCCGTCGCCAAAGTTCCCAGTTCATAAACATTTTGACATACAATAATAATAATTATTATTATTATTATCATTGTTGTCATCATCATCATCATTATTATTATTATTATTATTATTATTATTATTATCATCATATCATCATCATCATCATCATCATTATTAATATTAATATTATGATGCATTGGTCTCCAGGGTGAGAAGGGGACAGCCGGAGTTAATGGCGAGGATGGCGAGGATGGGCCAGTAGGAACCGAGGGAGCCACGGTTAGTAAAAGCTCACCATATGTTGTTGCTAATAAGCCTGGACACATGTTGTTGTTGCTGCTAATAAGCCTGGACAGAAGTTGTTGTTGCTGCTAATAAGCCTGGACACAAGTTGTTGTTGCTAATAAGCCTGGACACAAGTTGTTGTTGCTAATAAGCCTGGACACAAGTTGTTGTTGGTAATAAGCCTGGACACAAGTTGTTGTTGCTAATAAGCCTGGACACAAGTTGTTGTTGCTAATAAGCCTGGACACAAGTTGTTGTTGGTAATAAGCCTGGACACAAGTTGTTGTTGCTAATAAGCCTGGACACAAGTTGTTGTTGCTAATAAGCCTGGACACAAGTTGTTGTTGCTAATAAGCCTGGACACAAGTTGTTGTTAAGCTATATTTCTGGTTGAATCCTTATTTTATTTCTATACTTCACTTATATTGGTGTATTAGAAATGGTATGTTTATTTAAAAAAAATTAAATGTTGTGTCAGGGTTTCATTTAGGTGGGCAGGGGTGGAGGCTTCCCCCCCCTTGGAACCTTTTTGCCCCTTCTTGGAAATTGTATTATTAAAATTCATCAGAAACTTTGTCACATCTTTAACCATCATGCCCCCCCCCTTAATATCCAGATTCCTCCAGTTTCCCCTCCTTGGACAATTTTCTAAATGAAACCCTGGTTGTTAATGTTGCATGTTGACTGTTTGTTTGTCTATCAGGGATTTCCTGGGCAACGCGGCTTTCAAGGACAAATGGGCGACCCAGGTCTAACAGGTGCCAAAGGAGCAGAGGTGCGTGTAGAATTTATTCTCCTCTTCTTATCCGTTGATCTTCGTATATCTTTCATCGGATTCCTCTTCATTTTTCTCGTCTCCCTTTCCTCCACTCCTCCCCCCTTATCTGCCCTGTGCCGCTGTTCTCTTCCTTATTCCTTGCTCCTCCTACCTCTCTCCTAGGGCGCTCCCGGTACTCAAGGTGAGGCGGGTGATCCAGGCCTTGCAGGAAGTGTAGGTCCCACTGGGTCTACAACTCAGGGGTCTCCAGGAGTTCAAGGATCGAAAGGGTCCCTCGGAATTATTGGACTTAACGGAGAAGACGTAAGAGCTCATCAGCGTCTTCAGGACACACACACACTAGCGAAACTAAGCGAAACTAATAATAATGTCAATATTGAAACTACGATAAACTTCTCTTTAAGAGGACTCGCTGCGTCTTGTACCAGTTGGTACCGCAGGAGGTGTGGACTGACTTTAATATCGTAACATAATTTTTAAAGGGTATGATAACTGAATCAATTGAGTGGGGGGGGGGGGGGGGGGGGGGAACATTCCCCCATAATAGAATTCCCCTCTATCCCCCCCCCCCCCCCCCCCACCAAATAGACAGGCATGTAATTACAGCTCGGTCCATGTTGTTTGTTTGCTTTTAATCTGATTGGCTCCGTGGTTTTTCACAGCGACGCCCTCTCACTCATCCCTGCTCTTTCTATCTACTTTTTTTAACAGCCACTTGTTGCCTTTGCAAAGCTGGCTGGACGAGAGGAAATAATTTCTGGCGCACCAAACATTTGCCCCCCTCAGCAGAGCCAAATACCCCCACCACCCCCGTATAGAACGCTGCTTGGGCACGAATAGTTAATTTTGGTTTTGTAAGTGGAAAACTGATGAAGATCGCATTACAGGCTTTAGGATCAGCGATGGCTGTTTTGTAGGTGAACTAACAGTGTGTGTAGATGAAGTGAAGTTCCTCCCCCCATCCCCTGTAGCAACACACACACACCACACACACACAACACACACAACACACACACAACACACACACACACAACACACACACAACACACAACACACACAAAGATGGTCTCCCTTGTCATGTTTGTTGAAACTTCCTACAGGGTGAGCCCGGTATGGAAGGACCGCCCGGAGAGGATGGCATGCCCGGACCCATTGGACTTACGGTGCGTGTCATAGCAACAATGAAAATCTCTCAATGAACTCTCAGTTGACATAGTGGGTACAATGACATTCTCTGTAATCAACTTGCTCACTCGAGGTTCACTAGAGGCTCCAGCTTTCATTAGGAATTTCATTAGGAATAATGAGATACTCACACCCATTATTTCCACGTGAGTTTTTGCATCTCCGGGAGCATCTAGCTGTGAGTAGATTTAGGTTGATTATCGAGAAACTTGTAACAACAACAATGAGGCAATAATTTAAAGCATTGAAACAACAACAAATGTAGCACTGAAACAGCAACAAATGTAGCACTGAAACAACAACAAATGTAGCACTGAAACAGCAACAAATGTAGCACTGAAACAGCAACAAATGTAGCACTGAAACAACAACAAATGTAGCACTGAAACAGCAACAAATGTAGCACTGAAACAACAACAAATGTAGCACTGAAACAACAACAAATGTAGCACTGAAACAACAACAAATGTAGCACTGAAACAACAACAAATGTAGCACTGAAACAACAACAAATGTAGCACTGAAACAACAACAAATGTAGCACTGAAACAACAACAAATGTAGCACTGAAACAACAACAAATGTAGCACTGAAACAGCAACAAATGTAGCACTGAAACAACAACAAATGTAGCACTGAAACAGCAACAAATGTAGCACTGAAACAACAACAAATGTAGCACTGAAACAACAACAAATGTAGCACTGAAACAACAACAAATGTTGCACTGAAACAACAACAAATGTAGCACTGAAACAGCAACAAATGTAGCACTGAAACAACAACAAATGTAGCACTGAAACAACAACAAATGTAGCACTGAAACAACAACAAATGTAGCACTGAAACAACAACAAATGTAGCACTGAAACAACAACAAATGTAGCACTGAAACAACAACAAATGTAGCACTGAAACAGCAACAAATGTAGCACTGAAACAACAACAAATGTTGCACTGAAACAACAACAAATGTAGCACTGAAACAGCAACAAATGTAGCACTGAAACAACAACAAATGTAGCACTGAAACAACAACAAATGTAGCACTGAAACAACAACAATTTCTAGTGCTCATTTCCCCCCCCTCTTCTTTGTTCTAGGGTATGATGGGGGTCAAAGGGGATATGGGGCCCCTTGGATTACCTGGGGACAGAGGAACCCAAGGAAATATGGTAAGCCACACCCATGTCTGTAAGATATCATCTGAGTTGCTTGAGTCGGGTTGCTTGAGTGGCTAAAATGGCATATTTTTACATGTTGTTGTTGTTGTTGTTGTTTGTGCAGGGCACTATTGGGTCTGTTGGGAATAAAGGAGAAATGGGTCCTCAAGGTATCACGGGAGCACAGGTACGTCCTTGGAGATGTACAGACCGTGACTTGAACTCCAACGAAGAATTCAGACACTTTACTTTTTCGTAATACTTTCATGCTCTTTGATCCACTTCTCACCTCCATATTTACAGGGTGCAGCTGGGCCTGTAGGAGCACAAGGAGTCTCCGGAGAAGAAGGACAAAATGGATTCCCAGGAATCAAGGTATGTAATGGCACACTTGCACGTGCTACTACACAACGATGTCTTATGTGTAAACTGTTGTATTTGATTCGTTTGTTGTCTTTATGTGGCAGGGATCCACAGGAGATCGGGGTCTAATTGGTGACCAGGGGCAACCAGGGGATGTTGGGATGCAAGGACTCCCTGGAGATAACGTGAGTTTGTGTGTGTTGTGTGTGGCATATCATCCACAAGCAACATCATCAACAGCAACAGCAACTGAAGAAGTGGAACAAGAAAGATAGTCTTTATTTTTCCAGTCACTGTGGGATTTGTGGCGAGGGGTAGGGGTGGGGGAAGGGAGGAGGAGTTTGGGCTTGTCATTACAGTATTTGTTGGTTATTATTTATTTATCGATTTATGATTGATTTACTGATTGTTGAATCATTGATTGTTGATTGATTGATTGGTTGGTTGATGATTGATTGATTATTGATTGGTTTATTGATTGATTGATGATTTATGCCTTATTCATTGTTATTGTTATTGTTGTTATATTATTGCTGTGGAGGAGAATGCTACAGACTATGTTGATTTCATAGTAATGCATAGCAACAGTGTTGGTAGCTCTTGCATGGGACAATAATATTATAGGTTGATGACAATGACTTCCAATTACAGGGTCTTGAAGGATCTGATGGGATAAATGGTGCTGATGGCATGGACGGTCTTCCTGGCACTCCAGGATCCAAAGGTCCCCCAGTAAGTTACTAAAACACAACCTCTAGAGCACAAAGACCAATGGGTGAGGAAGAGGTGGGGAATGTTTCCCAAGCTGTCTATAAATTGTTTGAAGAAAACCATCCTGGCACTCAGAATGTGCACCTCTAGGATATATCCCAGCATGACAGTACTAAGAGTCTACACAGCAACTAGCATGACAGTACTAAGAGTCTACACACCAACTAGCATGACAGTACTAAGAGTCTACACACCAACTAGCATGACAGTACTAAGAGTCTACACGCCAACTAGCATGACAGTACTAAGAGTCTACACACCAACTAGCATGACAGCACTAAGAGTCTACACGCCAACTAGCATGACAGTACTAAGAGTCTACACACCAACTAGCATGACAGTACTAAGAGTCTACACAGCAACTAGCATGACAGTACTAAGAGTCTACACACCAACTAGCATGACAGTACTAAGAGTCTACACACCAACTAGCATGACAGTACTAAGAGTCTACACACCAACTAGCATGACAGTACTAAGAGTCTACACACCAACTAGCATGACAGTACTAAGAGTCTACACACCAACTAGCATGACAGTACTAAGAGTCTACACACCAACTAGCATGACAGTACTAAGAGTCTACACACCAACTAGCATGACAGTACTAAGAGTCTACACACCAACTAGCATGACAGTACTAAGAGTCTACACACCAACTAGCATGACAGTACTAAGAGTCTACACACCAACTAGCATGACAGTACTAAGAGTCTACACACCAACTAGTATGACAGTACTAAGAGTCTACACACCAACTAGTATGACAGTACTAAGAGTCTACACACCAACTAGCATGACAGTACTAAGAGTCTACACACCAACTACCATGACAGTACTAAGAGTCTACACACCAACTAGCATGACAGTACTAAGAGTCTACACACCAACTAGCATGACAGTACTAAGAGTCTACACACCAACTAGCATGACAGTACTAAGAGTCTACACATCAACTAGCATGACAGTACTAAGAGTCTACAACTAAGAGTCTACACACCAACTAGCATGACAGTACTAAGAGTCTACACATCAACTAGCATGACAGTACTAAGAGTCTACACAGCAACTAGCATGACAGTACTAAGAGTCTACACACCAACTAGCATGACAGTACTAAGAGTCTACACACCAACTAGCATGACAGTACTAAGAGTCTACACAGCAACTAGCATGACAGTACTAAGAGTCTACACACCAACTAGCATGACAGCACTAAGAGTCTACACACCAACTAGCATGACAGTACTAAGAGTCTACACACCAACTAGCATGACAGTACTAAGAGTCTACACACCAACTAGCATGACAGTACTAAGAGTCTACACACCAACTAGCATGACAGTACTAAGAGTCTACACACCAACTAGCATGACAGTACTAAGAGTCTACACACCAACTAGCATGACAGTACTAAGAGTCTACACACCAACTAGCATGACAGTACTAAGAGTCTACACACCAACTAGCATGACAGTACTAAGAGTCTACACACCAACTAGCATGACAGTACTAAGAGTCTACACACCAACTAGCATGACAGTACTAAGAGTCTACACACCAACTAGCATGACAGTACTAAGAGTCTACACACCAACTAGCACGACAGTACTAAGAGTCTACACACCAACTAGCATGACAGCACTAAGAGTCTACACACCAACTAGCATGACAGTACTAAGTCTACACACCAACTAGCATGACAGCACTAAGAGTCTACACACCAACTAGCATGACAGCACTAAGGGTGGTATGTAGAGAGGGTTGGCCATTACTATATGTCGTATGATACACATGATACACACAAACAAATGTTTTCTCCACGAATTCTTCCCTTAAGGCCTGTCCGCACTATACCAACGATCTACATCCGATCGATATAAATCCTGTCCGCACTGCACTCACATTTTTCCGGGTACGATCCGATCGCGATCCGACTGGTCCACCCGGGGTAGGTAGATCCGATCGCTATAAGGTCCTATCCGAGTGAAATAAATGATGGGTGTGGCATTCTCACGTGACAAAAACGCGGCTAGCGATACGAAAGAGTTATTAGCTGGTTGGACTTACTTGGAGGAGACGAAGGACTTGGAGGAGACGAAGGCTTTGGTAGGAATCTGGGGGGATGAGGCTCAGTTAGATGGCGTGGCCAGGAACAGGTCGGTGTACCAGCGTATTGTCCAAGCCATGAAAGACCTGGGACACGAGCGGACGTGGCAACAATGTAAAACGAAAGTAAAGAACCTCACCCAGAGGTATAGGAAGGTAAGCTTTTTGGTTTTGACCGTATATCTATAAGCTTTTGGGTTTTGCTGGCTGGCTGGTTTAGCTATAAACTTTTGGGTTTTGCTCGCTGTTTTACAATATTAATGATGAATTTAATTTATTAGGTACCTTGAGTTCTCAGCACAGAAGAGAGGCAGTGACGGCTCGAAAGAAAGGTTTGTATTTAGAAGTTTGTACAATACAGTGTTAACTATTCCTTTTAAACCGGTAGGACAAAAACGCTGGCATGAAGACAGTGGGCTGAGGGAGCTTGCTGCAATCTTCCAACCAGCAACCAGCAGAGAAGCGTGCAGCTGAGAGGGAGGAGCGTGCTGCAGAGAGGGAAGCAGAACTGCAAGTGAAGGAGCTAGCACTAGAGGCGAAGAGGAGGGAAAGGGAAGAGAAGCACGAGGAATGCATGATGGCCATGTTCAGCAGTATTATCCTCCACCATCCACGTACCCTCCTAATAGTTTCCACACTTCTCTTTCCCCTTGCACTTTTCCCATCTCAACCACCACCACCAACTTATTTTTCATCTCCTAACTTCCCTCACCACTATTCACCTTCACCATAGCTTATTATTGTGTTATTCAATTTTATTTATATACTATGATAAACCATTCTGATCTGCTAATTGTTAGTACAGTTTGTCTCTGATGGCTGTAGCTGTGCCACTGCTTGCTGCTGTGGTTGATACACTTCCACTGCCTTCCCGATTGAGCCAGTTATCTTGACAATGATCACCATAGATCTCACACACGTTGTGCAATACTATGCATGAACTAACAATGCTTGGTACATTGGCCAAGTTCGAGTCTATTCTCTTTAGTAGACATCGCCATCGGCCCTTTAACCGACCAAAAGCATTCTCCACCACCATCCTTGCCCTGCTTTGCCTATAATTAAAGTTCAGTTCTTCTGGTGTACTGGATGTCTCCAAGTAGGGTTTCATCAGCCATGGTAGAAGTGGATATGCTGGATCACCCAGAACAACAAGTGGCACTTCAACGTCATTGAAGAGTTTTGTCCAGTTGGGAAACAAAGACCCATTGCATGCATTTCTATAAAATGCCGAATTAGCAAAAACACGTGCATCATGTACCTGCAAATAGTGAGGGAAGCACAGTGGTGATATAATATAGAAAGAACACACAGAGCCAGGACATATCCATCTTCAAGTACAAGTACACTAGCAGCGGCATGTGAGCGATACCAGCTGTCATGTCATGTGACACGCAGCTGCTTGGAGGTGTAAAATGCTTTTAAATGCTTTTAATTGTGGTTGTTCATTTTTGCAGTGCGGACAGGATTTATCCAGATCAGATCTAGATCCCACTTATCAAGATCAGATCTAGGTCAATAGTGGTCCCAGTGCGGACATGCCTTAAGTCACCATCTGCGAATATTTAGCCCCTCGACCACATCCCTGGATACAGAATCACACACGAGGCTGAAGTAGCATAATAGGAGGGAGCAATGGAGACCCATACACAGACTTATGCCAAGCTGAAGTCGAAGACTTGGAAATTTTAGAGAACCTGAGGATCAGGAACTTTAGCAGAGCAACAGATGGGCATTAAAAAGACCAGCAAACACTCATCTAAAGCCAGCTCTAACTAGCCGACATTGCACTGATCTCACGTGCGTGCTAAGTATTCTGAGGTATGCATCATTTAAATTTTGTAATCTTCTTGCTGCAAATGCCCGGCCATCTGATATTTTGAGTTGAGAAGTTTAGCACCCAATGGCAACGTCTGTGAACTTTATGGTATGCATGGGTCTGGCTGAGATGCTAATACTGAATAATGCACTCAATATGGAGAATCCATTTCTCCCCACACATGTCTAGTTGTGGGGTAGAGCTTGGCAAACTCTTCTTTTCTGTGACTTCATCAAAGCAGTTACTCTCTTCTCTGTGATTTCCTCGAGGATGTTAACTCTTTTCTATGTGATTTCTCAAGGTCATTAACTCTCTTCTCTGTGATTTCTCAAACTCATTAACTCTCTTTTCTGTGATTTCCTCGGTCTATTAACTCCCTTTTGTATGACACCCCTGGAAGGGCTATTAACTCTCATCTCTCTGATTTTATCAGAGGTATTAACCCTCTTCTCTGTGTTTTCCTCAGGGTATTGATGGAGTTGATGGTGCTGAAGGTGAGGTTGGGTCTCTAGGTGCAGCAGGAAGAACTGGAGACACAGTAAGCTTTTTCAAATAGTGGGTTTGTTTTGCATTGGTCTCGATTTGAGAGCCTCACCCCCCCTCCCTCTTATCACTTACCACACCCCTCCCACTCCGAAACATAGTGACACCCTCCGTTCACCCACCCCACCCTCACATACCCTCTCCCCATCCCACCCCCACACTCTCCCCATCCTACCCCCACACTCTCCCCATCCCGCCCCCACACTCTCCCCATCCCACCCCACACACTCTCCATCCCACCCCCACACACTCCCCATCCCACCCCCACACACTCTCCATCCCACCCCCACACTCTCCCCATCCCACCCCACACACTCTCCCCATCCCACCCACACACACTCTCCCCATCCCACCCCACTCCCCATCCCACCCCCACACTCTCCCCATCCCACCCACACACACACTCCCCATCCCACCCCCACACACTCTACCCATCCCACCCCCACATACCCTTTCCCATTCCACGCCCACGTAATCTATCAAGAGGGGAAATGCCACCCTTTACCTCTTTTAGAAGCGTGTGGCATACTGACACTGTGTTTCGAGCACACCCCTCCCGATCTTGGTGCATTTGTGATGTCATTACCCAAGATTCTGTTGAGTCATAAGGGGGTGTGGTGAAGGCACCAAGATTGGCGTAAACTCGGAACAAACTACTCAACATTCAGTGTGCCACACCTCATCTCATGCACGCACACGCACTCTCTCCCTCTCCTCCGCCAGTTGAAGAGTTTTATAGAAGAATAATCATGAAGCTAATTTCAACCCGTTGACCTCATCGGGGGGGGGGGAAAACATTCCTCTTTTTTAAGCCGGTAAAAACGAGACAACTTCCTTATAAAGCATACATATCAATTATTAATCTTCGTTGATTCTTGGTTGTTGTTGTCGTGTTTCCATAGGGACCGCCTGGGCCTGTTGGAGATCAAGGCACTGCTGGTTTGGATGGAGACATTGGTCCTAAGGTGCAGTCTTAATTAATGCCCTGTGACGCTAGTTTATTCTAGCAACGCTGATAAGCTAAGCACGTGGCAGAAGCCGTTAATTAAGCAGTGTGGATTATATTAAGCACCTACTTTTGGTAATGGTTCTGGCCTTTATATGTTATGTTGTGTCGATTGTCACTACGTCTCCTCCCCTGCTCCGGAAGGTTGCGTTTCTTCCATTGCTGGCAACCAAATTGATGTGATGTCCACACACGACACTCTCCAGGCTCTGCTCTGCAACAGTTAGGACACTCTCCAGGCTCTGCTCTGCAGCAGTTAGGACACTCTCCAGGCTCTGCTCTGCAGCAGTTAGGACACTCTCCAGGCTCTGCTCTGCAACAGTTAGGACACTCTCCAGGCTCTGCTCTGCAGCAGTTAGGACACTCTCCAGGCTCTGCTCTGCAGCAGTTAGGACACTCTCCAGGCTCTGCTCTGCCGTAGTTAGGACACTCTCCAGGCTCTGCTCTGCAGCAGTTAGGACACTGTCCAGGCTCTGCTCTGCAGCAGTTAGGACACTCTCCAGGCTCTGCTCTGCAGCAGTTGGGACACTCTAGGCTCTGCTCTGCAACAGTTAGGACACTCTCCAGGCTCTGCTCTGCAGCAGTTAGGACACTCTCCAGGCTCTGCTCTGCAGCAGTTGGACACTCTCCAGGCTCTGCTCTGCAGCAGTTAGGACACTCTCCAGGCTCTGCTCTGCAGCAGTTAGGACACTCTCCAGGCTCTGCTCTGCAGCAGTTAGGACACTCTCCAGGCTCTGCTCTGCAGCAGTTAGGACACTCTCCAGGCTCTGCTCTGCAAGTTAGGACACTCTCCAGGCTCTGCTCTGCAGCATTTAGGACATCTCCAGGCTCTGCTCTGCAGCAGTTAGGACACTCTCCAGGCTCTGCTCTGCAGCAGTTAGGACACTCTCCAGGCTCTGCTCTGCAGCAGTTAGGACACTCTCCAGGCTCTGCTCTGCAGCAGTTGGACACTCTCCAGGCTCTGCTCTGCAGCAGTTAGGACACTCTCCAGGCTCTGCTCTGCAGCAGTTAGGACACTCTCCAGGCTCTGCTCTGCAGCAGTTAGGACACTCTCCAGGCTCTGCTCTGCAAGTTAGGACACTCTCCAGGCTCTGCTCTGCAGCATTTAGGACATCTCCAGGCTCTGCTCTGCAGCAGTTAGGACACTCTCCAGGCTCTGCTCTGCAGCAGTTAGGACACTCTCCAGGCTCTGCTCTGCAGCAGTTCGGATGCTCTCCAGGCTCTGCTCTGCAGCAGTTAGGACGCTCTCCAGGCTCTGCTCTGCAGCAGTTAGGACACTCTCCATGCTCTGCTCTGCAGCAGTTAGGACACTGTCCAGGCTCTGCTCTGCAGCAGTTAGGACACTCTCCAGGCTCTGCTCTGCAGCAGTTCAGCCGCCGAGTACAGCCTCGCCTGACCCGTATCTATAAGATGTTACTTCTGCACACTGGGCATTCTAGTTAGGAAGCTCCTCATTTTCTAGCCGGCTGGCTGATGCGCTATAAACCTCATTTTTAATCGGGTTGAAGAACCAAAATTACTAATGGAATGGAACTTGAATCAGCTCATAAATCCATTCCGAACAGAAGATCAGGAAGTAGAGGGCTAAGCAATGCATTATATGCATTTTCTGCACAAATATCCTCTCTGCTTCGGGACCCGTTTCACTGTGTGCATCTTAATTAACTAATTGATTAATTATGTTAATTGATGTGTGTGTGTGTGTGTGTGTGTGTGTGTTAGGGTATGATGGGGGATAAAGGAGTCAGTGGTATCGACGGTTCCCTGGGGGAGGAAGGGCTTGCTGGCATTAATGGATCTAAGGGAGAGCAAGGGCAAGCTGGAGACGATGGCCCCACGGGCATGATGGTGAGTACAGTCAGACTGTGGTAAAGCTTGGACCGATGCCTTGGACTCCATAAGGAGCCCAGTGGTTCGGTTCGGGTGTAGTGGCAATAGCAGATGAGGGGAGCTTGTGGTCTGAGTGTGTGTGTGTGTGTGTGTTGGGGGGGGGGGGGAGGGGGGGGAGACTGCTGTCATCATCGCAATGGTGCTGTGTTTCCACTGCAGGGCGATGATGGATTGCTGGGAGAGAATGGCGCTGCTGGCAGTACCGGAAGCACAGGCCTAATGGTGAGTTATAACATATAATCATCTCCTCTCCTCCTAATTAATTATTAATTAATTATTGTTGTGCTGCACAGCAAGCATCATTTCATGACATAGGAGCCAATCATGTTTAATAACCCTTTTGTTGCCACTTGAGGCACGTGCAATGAGGGGACAAGTGCTGCAGGTTCTTGTGGCTTATATATCTGACGACAACAACAACAACTAGGTTAAGCACCTGGGTGGAGCTAGTTGATCTTCCATTTGCCCACACATACCATGACTGTACATCTGACTTCTTTAAACAAGACCGAGGACTTCTGTGTCCTTGGTGGGAGGTTCAATTCTTCCTTTAGTGCTGTGAAGGCTGCCATGTTAGCTAGTATAATACAGGAGGTTTGTTGGATTTGGTGCAGTAATCTCCGATGTTTTTTTCTTGTTGACGGTGAGATTGCTCTTAGAATAGTCAAGTCATCCTGTTAGTTCCAGCATGGAGATCTTCTTCGGGTCAGCCCACCAAACTGCCTGGGTGTAGGTCTGTGCTCACGATATGATGGAAGATCATAGCTGGCAACAGTGACT
The DNA here is from genome assembly GCA_028752905.1 of Cladorhizidae sp. MBARI D1340-BT2. NCBI lineage: Eukaryota > Metazoa > Porifera > Demospongiae > Poecilosclerida > Cladorhizidae > Cladorhizidae sp. MBARI D1340-BT2. The sequence continues at coordinate 21,675,163 of JAQNBH010000012.1, forward strand.
GCTGTTGCTTAGGGTGATGTTGCTAGGGCTGTTAGGGGCAGATTCTCTTTGATGTTGATCCTCCACAAGACCAAGTCACACCTTGTTGCAGTGATCACTTTCTCTCCTCTCTTCTCCGCTCTCTCTCCGTTCTCTCCTCTCTGACACATGGACATTACACTGTGCATCAAATGCACTCACTCACTTGCATGTCGTACAATTTCTGTTTTTGTAGTCACCTTACCGGGTGTACTGCACAGGTGTATTTCAAGTGGCACTCTGTGGAGCTGTCTCTCATGACGACAGTGTATTTATTGTGGTCATACCTTGATTTTGATTGCTCCTTATTTAGAGAGAGAGTGTGAGTTAAAATAGTGACGTTGCTGACAGTATTTGTGTGTTTGCAGGGTGATCCAGGTGTTAATGGAACTGATGGAGTTTCTGGAAGTCAAGGGCTAACAGGGATTATGGGACCAGAGGTAGGCAAACCAGACCTGTGTACAGAGTTGGGTGGAGACCTCTGAGAAGAAGGGGAGACAAGACTATTTTTTAATAAAATTTTTAAAAAAATGTGGTTACCACTTTATAGCTCCTTAGATTCTGTAAACTTCATTGTATGGACTTGATATATAGCTTAAAAAATAGGTCTCTCTGTGTGCTCTCTTTTGATACTAAAATATTTTTCATAGGTATAACTATTTCATAGGTATAACTATAGCCAAGTGGAGGGACCTCAAAAACCTCCATCCCCAAATCCCCATCCAGAATAACTCCAGAGAATAACTCATTGAAATTTGTACGAGTGGCTAGAGGAAGCCCTAGAGCATTCAATGACCTTTTTCAGCGTTAAAATGTTAGTACGTGGTCAGCGCGTGGGTGGAAAATTGATTACGTTGAAAATCAACGCCCTCAATTTTCCACCCACGCACTCGACCACATACTAAAATTTTAACGCTTAATTATTTAATATTGGTCTTGTTGGTGTTACTTCATGTTACGCCTATCAACACTGCTTGTTTGGTACTGCACTTGCTTAATGTTGCATTAGTAGGTGTTTCTATGCATAATACTGTTATTCTGCATCACAATTTGTGTATTATAATGTGTTAGGGTTATGTACTTCACGTTACACTCTCGTAGGGTGAAAGTGGTCCTGACGGTATAGATGGTATTCCAGGAACCGATGGTGAAATGGGCATGACTGGAACAGATGTGAGTTGGGGTAGACACCAGCGCTTATAATTAATCTGCCACACTCTGAGAAATTTAGCTCCAAGTAGTGTGTGATGTTGATGTTGACTAAGTGTGATGTTGACTGTGTGATGTTGATGTTGATGTTGATGTTGGACTGTGTGTGATGTTGATGTTAAGTGTGTGTGTGATGTTGATGTTAAGTGTGTGTGTGATGTTGATGTTGACTGTGTGTGTTTGGTGTTGATCTTGACTGTGTGTGTGATGTTGATGTTAACTGTGTGTGTGTGGTGTTGATGTTAACTGTGTGAGTTTGGTGTTGATGTTGACTGTGTGTGATGTTGAAGTCAACTGTGTGTGTGTGATGTTGACTGTGTGATATTGATGTCGACTGTGTGTGCTGTTGATGTCGACTGTGTGTGTGTGGTGTTGATGTCGACTGTGTGTGTGATGTTGACTGTGTGTGTGTGATGTTAAGTGTGTGTGATGTTAAGTGTGTGTGTGATGTTGATGTTGACTGATGTTAAGTGTGTGTGTGATGTTGATGTTGACTGTGTGATGTTAAGTGTGTGTGGTGTTGATGTTAACTGTGTATGTGATGATGTTGACTGTGTGTGTGATGTTGATGTTAACTCTGTGTGTGATGTTGACTGTGTGTGTGTGATGTTGATGTCAACTGTGTGTGTGATGTTGATGTTAACTGTGTGTATGATGTTGATGTCAACTGTGTATGTGATGTTGATGTTAACTGTGTGTGTGGTGTTGATGTTGACTGTGTGTGATGTTGAAGTCAACTGTGTGTGTGTGATGTTGACTGTGTGATGTTGATGTCAACTGTGTGTGTGATGTTGATGTCAACTGTGTGTGTGATGTGATGTTAACTGTGTGATGTTAAGTGTGTGTGATGTTGATGTTAACTGTGTGTGATGTTGATGTTAACTCAGTGTGTGTGATGTTGATGTTAACTGTGTGTGTGTGATGTTGATTTTGACTGTGTGTGAGATGTTGATGTTGACTGTGTGTGTGGTGTTGATGTTAACTGTGTGTGTGTGATGTTGGTGTTAACTGTGTGGTGTTGATGTTGACTGTGTGTGTGATGTTAACTGTTGTGTGTTATGTTGATGTTGACTGTGTGTGTGATGTTGATGTTAACTGTGTGTGTGGTGTTGATGTTAACTGTGTGTGTGATGTTGATGTTGACTGTGTGTGTGATGTTGATGTTAACTGTGTGTGTGGTGTTGATGTTGACTGTGTGTGTGGTGTTGATGTTGACTGTGTGTGATGTTGATGTTAACTGTGTGTGTGGTTTTGATGTTGACTGTGTGTGTGATGTTGATGTTAACCCAGGGACGGCCATGCTCGGATTGGTTAAAACTTGCATTTAGATTAGGGGGTGGGGGGGGGCAGGTTAATGTTGGGCCTGATCTCTTTAAGACGGACGATTAAATATTTTGCCGCGTGCTTGCAACTGGATTCTCTTTAGTCACGTGACACAGAAACCGAAATAGTATACTGTTGCTTGAGGCTATATCAGGTTAGCACTGTCGATGCACTTACTTGCCTAGCGAAATTCAAGGTGAGCTAGTCACTTTTAGTATTTTTCCTTTTTCCTTTCCCCTAGGACACTGGCACTTAGGCCCAGGAGCGGACATGCAAGGCTAGTTTTAGATCTGCGGGGGATTTCTAGCCATAGCAAAGACACTATTGTGTGGAATTCCCTGTGTGTGGGGGTGGCTTGTGGACTAATGGCTGCCAAGATGTGTACTTGAGTGCATGTAAATGCAACATCATCTTATAGAGTTAATGGGGGGGAGGGTCACACACAACCTTTCATTAAATTATCACCTTGAATTTTTTTGCCGTGCTGTTTCAGTATGTGTATATAGTAGAGCCACAAGTTATTTATCAAATGCCTCGAACCTGATGACTTTGGTAAAGGGTGGAATGGTGCAATGTCTCCTGTTGACCTCTGACCTGTGAAGATACGTGGACTAATCTATAAATCCTTCAATATCTAAAATTAGCACCCGGCAAATCCCATGATCCTAATTAGTGCGGCAAAAAAGCCTTGAAGAAGTCGACGAGCTATCGAATCTTAAACAGTAAACTCTGAATGCACTCTCAGTTGTTATAATGACATTACAATAACCTTCTCAATAATCAACTTCAAGTTGTATTCTCTCAAAGTTTCGACTGGATGCTCTCGTCTTCATCAGGAATAACGAGATGCTAAGACTTGCATGAGCTGCTATATACCGGTAGCTAGCTAGGAGAACCAACTGACTTCTGTCTGACCTTGCCAGTTGTAGCACTCCATTGTGGAGATCGCCGCAGAGTTTCCTGCTTGGCTCCTCTAGACTTGCAGCAAGGTTGGTAGCTTGCAGCTGCTGCTTGGTCACCATAAGCTTCCATCTCTGTCCTCTCTCACCAGCACGCTCCATGGTGGCACGTCTAAGAACCCATAAGCCAACTACAGACAACGCACGCACTGAGTCTCAAGTTTGTGCGGGTGATTACTTCATGAATCTCATTATAGCCCTTCCAGAAAGTACTGAACACCCTAGTCATAGCTCCTTTATTAAGGTGCAACTAATTTCTCCTGAAAGCTTCCCACCTGCTTGCAATACAGCGCAGAGGTCACACCACCAACTTGTTTGTGGTTCTTTTTTGTTAATTTCATTTATAGCTGCAACTTTTTCACTAGTAACAAACTTTTCGAGCTGTTCCTTGCATTAGAATGCAAATGTAATGAGCTGCAGTTGGATATAAAGAATCAGCTCTGGACATTGAGGTGAGCAGACAAAAGCTACGTAGCGCTACGTCGCTCTGTGTCTACGTCAGAACTAATGACAGGCAAGCCATCCCAGAGCATCTCGTTTCTCAAGAGCAAAGTGAGTCAAGAGCAGTTCCAAGTAGCGCATGATACCTGTGCAAGCTTTCCTGGGCTTCCAGAAACATCACCATAACTCAGAAATAGCTAATTTTTGGCGGCAATTGCAACTGCAGGGGGGAAAAGAAAGAAAAATTATTTTGCCTCCTCAAGCCAGAGGCAAAACTTGGTGGCTATTTTATATTGATAAAGCAGTGTACTGGGCATGTGCGGGTAAACAGGTCTAGTGCTTTGTATGATCAGTTCATTTTTGATTATTTTGTGTGTGTGAATGTGTCCAAGTTGCTTCTGAGGCGTTTATAGCAGTATTGGTTGACTTCCACACTCATTGACACTGTTGGTGCTTGCTTCCATGTAGGGTATGAATGGAACAGATGGGCAGGAAGGTGATGTTGGAAGTCCGGGGCCCTCTGGAATGAAGGTAGAGCATTGATAACAATGTGATACTATTAACACAGTCAGTGTACAGCACTGCTAACACAGTGCCACTATTAACACAATCAAGATACAGCATTGCTAACACATTGACACTATTAACACAGTCAATGTGTAGCACTGCTAACACAGTGACACTATTAACACAATCAAGATACAGCATTGCTAACACATTGACACTATTAACACAGTCAATGTACAGCACTGATAACACAGTGACATTAGTAACACAGTCCAGATACAGCACTGCTAACACAGTGACACTCAGTCAATGCACAGCACTGCTAACACAGTGACACTATTTAACCGATTGCACGCCGTATTCCTAGTACCCGCGGGCAAATTATTCATGAATTAACGAGGTATTTTACTTATTATTTTTATATCTTCCGTTCTGCAGGGACTCCACCCATGAAACTTGGGTCATATTCAGCCACATGATAGCTCTACTTCCTGTAAAAAAAATCGAGCCTTCCTTACCAACTGGGCAGAACTAACCAGCATTATAAAACCTTGTCATCTTCTTGGGGGTGAATATTTTCATATTTTCACACTATTATACACACATTATAATGCCAACACAAGATGGAGCATCTATTTACAAACCCTCTACCAGCTGCAAAGCCAGTGGGTTGTTTTCCCCATCAAAATGCTAACACATAATAATACAAAAAACAAATTATAAGAGAGTGAAAATGCTAACACATACTAGAATATAACCATAATATAAAACACAATTATGTAAGGGAGTGTCTTGGGTAGAGCTCCGGTCTTGCTGTCGCGGGTAGAGTAGAACTTGCTCAGTCTTGGGTATAGCTTGCTTGGTCTCCGGCATGATATTTCACCATGTTTTTATTCTACACAAACATGAGATACCAGGATAAGAATAACACTTGAATACTGGAGAGACGAGAGAAGTAGACGAAGGGACAGGGAACGAGAGAAGTAGACGAAGGAGCAGGGAACAAGAGAGAAGTAGACGAAGGAGCAGGGAACAAGAGAGAAGCACAGAAAGGAGCAGGGGGTGCATAAACATTACTGATAGTCCACCAAGGTATGGTATTACGAAAACAGTCACGGCCTGTTGATCCACCACACAAATGAACCTTACAAAAACAACACTGGGACCTTGCCTCATGCCTGTAACCTTTACTAATGCAAACTACACAGCGCTTCTTTGCACAGCACTGTGGGAAATGACCTAGTTTTAAATTGAGGCGATCTAGCTGACTATTTGCCTTACTACAACGTTGACCTGCACGCTGCCGAGAAGAGAAAGAACCAATCAAAGATTTAGCTAGAACAATCCTAGCTTCTAGATAATTACCCTTCCTTACTGATATTGGAGCTCGGACAGAAGAAAACAAAATAAATGAATTCAATAAACAAGCTTCTATCAAATTTCTAACCAACAAACCATCAATAGAATTTACATGTACATAACGCATTAGCTCCAAAAACCGAGTCCTAGGCATTACTTTACGAACCAAAGATCCAGACAAATCCGAGTGATTAGTGGACCAGTACAATTCTAAGTATGGAAGTGTGGAAACTCCCATTATTATCAACATTCCTACAAAAGCTTTCATTTCCTCTATATTAGTATCTACCCATGGCCTGGAGAGACTAGCCATCCTAGAAACGTAACTGTTCGTCTCTGCTACTAGGAGTTCCTACACTTCAAGAGTAAAAAAAAGGTAAAATGCATCTAAAAATGTACTTGATGCACCAAGCAATGAAGAAGTTGGACCAGTCCAATTTCAAAGGAGTTGGCTCCTTTATTTCCCACTTACCTGTGACCTCAGTTAGCCTAGAACCAGTGCCAGATGCTTGGGCAGAACCAGTGCCAGATGCTCGGACAGAACCAGTGCCAGATGCTCGCACACGCCTATAACCTCTGGCCCGCCTACTACCAGTACCTTTTGGAGGACCACTAGCAACACTTACGACTCCACTACCACTTGAGCTGCTTCCCCCTTGGCCAGTACTCCCTCGCCCGCCTCTCCCTCGCACAACTCCAGCCCACGCCCTGTAGAGACTTCAGGCAAGGCTTCCTCATCCTCCAATGTAACAAAAGGAGTCATAGATGCCTCATCTCCACTCTCATCATCTGATGCTGTAGGAAAAGTAGTGGGGAGGGTGGGAAAAACAAGATATATATATATATCAAGTTTGTGGTCAACATTTGAAAATTCAAATTCAATGAAAATCAACATCAACAACTCCAACCTACACTCTTAGCTATAACTTTTTTTCTATAACTATCCTGTCTGAATTTGGAATACCAACAGAATAAGCTAGTATTTGGCAATAGTACACTCTCAGTTGACTATGGTAAACAAAGGCTATGAAGCGCTAAGGTTAGAAGAAACTTACAATCGAGAAGTCCATCCAAGCGCGCCTCTTCTCTTAGAGCAACTGGATCCAGAGTGTTTCCTTGGTATGCATAGATGTCTTCACCTTCTTCCCCAAATGAATCTGACCCAGAATCGCCAGAATCGTCGGCTAAAAGTTGAGAAATAACGTCCTCACAGGAGAGCATCTTTGAGCAGTTTTTAAAAAAAGCTCGACCAACAAAAATGGCGTTCAACCGCAGGATTTTTGTTGCACGATGCATCAACCGGAAATAATCATTTTTGTGACGTTCTCTAGTCTACTAGGCATGTGCAGAATGCAACCGGGGCTGTTAGCTCGTAACGGTTCATTTTATATATTTTTGTGTGGCGAAGGATGTAAGGTCTCGCGCCATATGGCGCTTACGGCGTTTAATCGGTTAACAGTCAATGTACAGTACTGATAACACAGTGACATTAGTAACACAGTCCGGATACAGCACTGCTAACACAGTGACACAAACACAGTCAACGCACAGCACTGCTAACACAGTGACACTATTAACATAGTTAATGCACAGCACTGATAACACAGTGACGTTATTAACAGTCAATGCACAGTACTGATAACACAGTGACACTGATAACACAGTCAATATACAGCATTGCTAACACAGTGACACTACGATAATTAACAGAGATCAGTAATGTAATGAAGGGTGCACATCACTAAAACTTTTTTCCCCCAGGGAATGGCGGGCATGAATGGAGATAAAGGAAGTCAGGGAACTGATGGAGATGTAGGAATGAAGGGAATTCAGGTACATATGTTGTTGTTGTTGTTGTTGTTTGTGGTGAAGTTCCACTGCCTGTACATAACTCAGAAATGAGCCCTCTAGCTGTGGTACCTGATGACAACTTTGTGAGCTTATTTATACGATAGATTTTGAGGACAATTACACTGCTCCCCCACTCTCTCCCACTCTCTCCACTCTCTCCCACTCTCTCTCTCCACTCTCTCTCTCCACTCTCTCTCTCCACTCTCTCCCTCCACTCTCTCCCCACTCTCTCTCCCCACTCTCTCCACTCTCTCTCCCCACTCTCCCTCTCCCTCTCTCCCCACTCTCTCCTCTCTCTCCCCCCACTCTCTCCCACTCCTCCCACTCTCTCCCACTCCTCCCACTCTCTCCCCACTCTCTCCTCACTCTCTCTCCCCACTCTCTCTCCCACTTTCTCTCACTTTCTCTCCCAACTCTCTCTTCTCTTCTCTGAGCGAATGAGGGAAAGCCGTGCTCAACATATATTCATCAAGTGTTTGTTAAACCCGTGGTGTGGGGGCAGGGTGGGGGTGAGTTTGACCAGCTACACTGTAGCTAGCTGAACACGTCTGATAGGAATATTGTGCGGGTCATGCTGCTACAAATGGCCCAGTGAGAGCAGGCCCTGGCTTGGCCGCTGATTTAAAGAGCCTGCCAGGTTTAAGTGTCTTTACTTCCTTTTAATATCACAGGGACAGACTGGAGATATAGGACTGACTGGATCAAAGGTGTGTTGTTGTTGTCATTTAAATACCTACTACTGTTGTTGTTGTTGTCATTTAAGTACATACTACTGTTGTTGTTGTCATTTAAGTACCTACTACTGTTGTTGTTGTTGTTGTCATTTAAGTGCCTACTACTGTTGTTGTTGTTGTCATTTAAGTACCTACTACTGTTGTTGTTGTCATTTAAGTGCCTACTACTGTTGTTGTTGTTGTCATTTAAGTACCTACTACTGTTGTTGTTGTTGTTGTCATTTAAGTGCCTACTACTGTTGTTGTTGTTGTCATTTAAGTACCTACTACTGTTGTTGTTGTTGTCATTTAAGTACCTACTATTGTTGTTGTTGTTGTCATTTAAGTACCTACTACTGTTGTTGTTGTTGTTGTCATTTAAGTGCCTACTACTGTTGTTGTTGTTGTCATTTAAGTACCTACTACTGTTGTTGTTGTTGTCATTTAAGTACCTATTGTTGTTGTTGTTGTCATTTAAGTGCCTACTACTGTTGTTGTTGTTGTCATTTAAGTACCTACTATTGTTGTTGTTGTTGTCATTTAAGTACCTACTACTGTTGTTGTTGTTGTTGTTGTCATTTAAGTGCCTACTACTGTTGTTGTTGTCATTTAAGTACCTACTACTGTTGTTGTTGTTGTCATTTAAGTACATACTACTGTTGTTGTTGTTGTCATTTAAGTACCTACTACTGTTGTTGTTGTCATTTAAGTACCTACTACTGTTGTTGTTGTCATTTAAGTACCTACTACTGTTGTTGTTGTCATTTAAGTACCTACTACTTTTGTTGTTGTTGTCATTTAAGTACCTACTACTGTTGTTGTTGTTGTCATTTAAGTGCCTACTACTGTTGTTGTTGTTGTCATTTAAGTACCTACTACTGTTGTTGTTGTTGTCATTTATGTACCTACTACTGTTGTTGTTGTTGTCATTTAAGTACCTACTACTGTTGTTGTTGTTGTCATTTAAGTACCTACTACTGTTGTTGTTGTCATTTAAGTACCTACTACTGTTGTTGTTGTTGTCATTTAAGTACCTACTACTGTTGTTGTTGTCATTTAAGTACCTACTACTGTTGTTGTTGTTGTCATTTAAGTACCTACTACTGTTGTTGTCATTTAAGTACCTACTACTGTTGTTGTTGTCATTTAAGTACCTACTACTGTTGTTGTCATTTAAGTACCTACTACTGTTGTTGTTGTTGTCATTTAAGTACCTACTACTGTTGTTGTTGTTGTCATTTAAGTACCTACTACTGTTGTTGTTGTTGTCATTTAAGTACCTACTACTGTTGTTGTTGTCATTTAAGTACCTACTACTGTTGTTGTTGTTGTCATTTAAGTACCTACTACTGTTGTTGTTGTTGTTGTCATTTAAGTACCTACTACTGTTGTTGTTGTTGTCATTTAAGTACCTACTACTGTTGTTGTTGTTGTCATTTAAATACCTACTACTGTTGTTGTCATTTATATACCTACTACTGTTGTTGTTATTTAAGTACCTACTACTGTTGTTGTTGTTGTCATTTAAGTGCCTACTACTGTTGTTGTTGTCATTTAAGTACCTACTACTACTGTTGTTGTTGTCATTTAAGTACCTACTACTGTTGTTGTTGTCATTTAAGTACCTACTACTGTTGTTGTCATTTAAGTACCTACTACTGTTGTTGTTGTTGTCATTTAAGTACCTACTACTGTTGTTGTTGTATTGACCACCCCTTACCCTCTCCTCTCCTAGGGTGCTGCCGGATCCCCTGGTGTTATGGGAGAGAAAGGAACAACTGGACTGCAAGGGAGACTTGGAACAATGGTGAGGATCAGCGGGGTGGGCTACCAACACCAGCTCCTGTAACTAGACTATGAGAACTTGGGTTGGTCCAGCGGTGTTGTGGACAACCCCCGGACCTGTCCAAGACTGTCCAACTTCAGAGTTGTTGCCACCCCTTATTCCTATTGTGCTATGGTCAAGGACCTCGAACTTCTGACATCCATAGATGATTTTGAGCTTGTCCACAGCATAGGGGTGTATTTAGGGGGGAAGCTCCCCTTAAAATTTTGAGATTTAGTAGCCACGTGATATACTGGATCAGCCCCTCCCCCCCCCTCTTTTTTCAATACTCCAATTTCAATACCCCAAGTTCGCCCCTCTCCATTGGAAAATTTCTGTATACAGCCCTGGGCATTATATTTTTACTTTTTAAGTTTTAAGTTTTGCAATGTTTTTGTTGTTGTTGTTATAGGGCACGAAGGGAGCCACAGGTGAACGAGGTGATACTGGAGAAAGAGGAGAAAATGTGAGTTATTATTGTTCTCTCTTGCTGCTTGGATGTAGAAGCAGTACAACCACATAGTAATCTAGGATAGTAATCTAGACTAGAGTGAATAGTAATCTAGACTAGAGTGAACAGTAATCTAGAATAGAGTGAATAGTAATCTAGAATAGAGTGAACAGTAATCTAGACTAGAGTGAGCAGTAATCTAGATTAGAGTGAACAGTACTAGAGTGAGCAGTAATCTAGATTAGAGTGAACAGTATCTAGAATAGAGTGAACAGTAATCTAGACTGGAGTGAGCAGTAATCTAGATTAGAGTGAACAGTAATCTGAACAGTAATCTAGATTAGAGTGAACAGTAATCTAGAGTAGAGTGAACAGTAATCTAGAATAGAGTGAGCAGTAATCTAGATTAGAGTGAACAGTATAATCTAGATTAGAATGAACATAATCAAGACAAGAATAGTTCACCTCCCGAAATATTGGATTGGTTTGTCCAGAAGGAAGTGTAAGCTACAAGTATTTCGAGGACACTTTACCTTTTAAAAATAATGTCCACCAAATATATAATGCAGATTTAAAAGCAGCATAATATACTAGGGTGTGCATGTGGGTAAAGGTTCATAAATTTCGCAGTCTACATACATGTCTTTTTTTGTTGACAAGTTGATCCAATATTAATTTTGGTTTTTAAATATTTTGGTTTTTGGTTTTTAAATACAACATTTCTGGGGTTTTTTCTATCCCGGGGGTTGTTGTTGTTGTTATTGTTGTTGTTCTGTTTCTTATATCAAGCAGCCTCCTTCAGGATTTGCTCGGGATAACCCCAGCACTAACCAGTCATAGATTAGTAGATGTGTTCTTTGAGTATGTTTTCAAGTGTATGTGTGCATGGATGCATGGCTCAGAGTAGTTTGCTTGCTTGGGTTGGAAGTCTGGGATCTCACTTGTATTCATGAGAGTAAACTGATACTGGTCACTTCCTTGCAGCAGCTGCTGGATCAGCTCATACGGGCGCAATATTGTGCGCACATGTGGTGGGCCTGTCTGTTGCACTGTGTTTAGATAATGAGTTAATTGCTGCAATGCATTCGGAGTCTTCTGGTGGTGACATTATAGTGTGAACCATCTTATTTACGCAAGTTTTGTGTGGGAAAGAAGCAGGCAGATAGATAGACGCACACACAGAGAGAGATACAATACCCTTGAAGACAAATTGTTTGATTTTTAATGGATTTTGGAGGGCTGCTGATTTACTACCTCAGCGAAGGATTGAAGGCATGTTGGAAGAAAATTTTTTTTGCAAAAGATCGGCTGAAACCACTGCCAGGGTTAGTGAGATGTATGCTTAGTGTTTTGTTTGTAGCTGCCATTTGAGGTGTTCAAACCTGTGGAGACTGCTACCAACATTACAGCAAATAGTAAACTAGACTTGAGACAATATCTGGACATCAATGAATGTAATCTAAACTAGAGCAAATAGTAATCTAGTCAAAAATAAATAGTAATCTAGTCTGGAGCAAGACTTGTACACATATGTGTTTGTACATGGAGTTGTTAATTGATTGAACTCCAACTTTATTTGTCCGTTTCTTGTAATAATTATATTTTCAACATTTATATTTTTAGATAATATAACTTCTTCTTTTTAAAGTATAAACTTCTTCCATCCAGGAGGCACCTCCTTTCTTAAGAGTGAAGGCATTCAGAGTGATTCCTGATGAGCACAGGTGCTTGCTGCTTTTCACTGAAGAAGAACTTCAAGAAACAGTAGCAAAAGCCAGGAAGAGACTGTAAACTTCAGCCATTTAATAATTAACTCGCTCGCCCCGTCCAACCAGTTTTAATTAATAGACCAGTCTATTGGGCATGTGCATACAGAGAATAATTGCATAATATAAAATTCTCCGGTGTTTTGGCGCTAAGTGGGAACTAACCAATGAGGTGTGGTTAGGTGGATTATGATGTCACTGCCAGTGATGTCACAAACATAAGGTGATCCCTGTGGTGTTGGTTTGTAGTTATTATATACTTTCTCTCCCACTCTTCTTTCCCTACCCTCTCTCCTCCCTCTCCTCTCTTCTCCCTTCCTCTCTCTCTCCTCCCTCCCTTCCTCTCTCTCTCTCTTTGCAGGGAATGAAAGGATCTAATGTAAGTTTTTGTGCACTAGGGTGATAGGGTAAAGGGATATTCTCTCTCTGAGTCCTACAATGAGCATAATTATCTTATTGTGGAGGCTGTTGTGAGAGAGTTACTTAGCAACTGACTCTTATGTAGATTTCCCACCTCTTAGTAGTTCCAAGCCACTCTGGCTTTGGTATCTGCTTTGAACGAAGGTGTCTGCTATTGCATTGAGAAGACATAGCAAGGAATGCTTCTGATGAGTATTAGTATGTATGGTTAATGATAGGGTTAATGATAGGGTTAATGATAGGGTTAATGTGAATGGACATAGTTGATAATAAGGTTAATGTGAATCGACATAGTTGATGGATAGGGATAATGTGAATGGATAAGGTTAATGATGGTGTTAGCGTGAAGGACTAATGGATAGGGTTAATGATAATGTGAATGGATAAGGTTAGTGATGGTGTTAACATGAAGGACTAATGGACAGGGTTAATGATAATGTGAATGGATAAGGTTAATGATGGTGTTAGCGTGAAGGACTAATGGATAGGGTTAATGATAATGTGAATGGATAAGGTTAGTGATGGTGTTAACATGAAGGACTAATGGATAGGGTTAATGATAATGTGAATGGATAAGGTTAGTGATGGTGTTAACATGAAGGACTAATGGATAGGGTTAATGATAATGTGAATGGATAAGGTTAGTGATGGTGTTAACATGAAGGACTAATGGACAGGGTTAATGATGATGTTAATTGATGATAAGAGTTCATGGAGAGTTGCTAAAATTTCCCACACTCCAATGAGGCCCTGTAGTTGCCACCCTCCTGTACTAACGATGGTGTTCCTGTCGCTGTGCAGGGTGAACCAGGTGCTCCAGGTATGGAAGGTTTGAAAGGAGCTCAAGGCCCACCCGGGAACGATGGAGATGAAGGACCCAGTGGGATTGGTGGAGAGAATGGCGACATGGGATTACCTGGAGATGAAGGTGCAGTTAATTATGTCATTCCCTCGACTACGCGATAGCACATGCCCAAGTGTTGATAGAATTATGACTATCAGCTAATGACATGCCACATTCACTCAAATAGAAGTCACAGCCTGAATGGTAGTCGCACTTGATAATATACCATTCCAATTGTAGCACACTTAATTGATTATGGTAATTGCCAATGTACTGGTACCAGCACGCAGTCTGTGAAGCTCTTGACTGAAAAGGCTGTTGCATTGGTAAAATAATCCTTCTGAGCTTGCGAATATTTGTTAAAGTGGGAGAGTCTGAAGACTGCTTCTCGGATGATAGAATAGCAGCTTTAGTGTTCCAGCCATTGTTGAAGCTACTTACCAGCAGTTGGAAGAGAGTGACTGTGATAGAGAAGACCCATTCTCCTTCCTAAAGGAGGAGGAGGATGAAGAAGAGATTGAACTGAAAGAACTCCTCACTGACAATATAGCGACCAGCAGGGTTGTATACAGAAATTTTGCCAAGGGGGGGCGAACTTCAGATATGGAAAAATAAGGGGGGGCGAGAATGATACAATGATGGTGTATGTAATGTATAAGGGTGGTGTCTAATTTCAAGGGGGGGGGCGAGAATGATACAAGGGGGGGCGTATGCCCCCCCCCCGCCCCCCCCTAAATACACCCCTGGCGACCAGGAACTCTGTAACTGACTGCAGCCAGCTCTATGTGTATGTTATGGCATTTATAAACACAGCTGCAATGACTGCGAGGAATTGCTCCAGTTCAGGGTGAGGACTACACTGCGCAAAGTTCAACTCCGAGCTGCTGGGGTTCCAGTGCTTTTGAAAGTTTTTTCCCAAGTTGTTTCATCTTGTTGCCATGGTTGACTGCACGCACCCGGTCCCATGTAGGGTCAGCTATAACCCTGCACGCACCCACGTAGGATCAGCTATAACCCTGCATGCACCCATGTAGGATCAGCTATAACCCTGCACGCACCCATGTGGGGTTACCCCTGCATGCACCCATGTAGGGTCAGATATAACCTCTGCATGCACCCATGTAGGGTCAGCTATAACCCCTGCATGCATCCATGTAGGGTCAGATATAACCCCTGCATGCACCCATGTGGGGTCAGCTATAACCCCTGCATGCACCCATGTGGGGTCAGCTATAACCCCTGCATGCATCCATGTAGGGTCAGATATAACCCCTGCATGCACCCATGTGGGGTCAGCTATAACCCCTGCATGCATCCATGTAGGGTCAGCTATAACCCCTGCATGCACCCATGTAGGGTCAGCTATAACCCCTGCATGCACCCATGTGGGGTCAGCTATAACCCCTGCATGCACCCATGTAGGATCAGCTATAACCCCTGCATGCACCCATCTAGTGTCAGCTATAACCCCTGCATGCACCCATGTAGGGTCAGCTATAACCCCTGCATGCACCCATCTAGTGTCAGCTATAACCCCTTCAAGGACTCGGTAATAGTTACGCGATAAATCTGACCTTCCAAACATACGATGTTCAGCTGCACCAACCTCCTTTGAACTGGGCAGCTTTGCTCAGGAGGAGGAGGAAGAATTCCTCAAGCCAAACTGAAGAGCTGAGCAGGTTATTTGTTCTTCTCACGATACAGCACGTGCATGAGCTGCCTTGATTGCATCATTGGTGATGCCCCTTACCCTGCCCTAGCCCTAGCCCCCACCCCCCTCCCCTCCCCTCACAATCAAGAAACCAATTAATCATGCACATGCAGGGGAAGATTTGGAGTCTTCTGCTACAAATCTCTTATGAAGTGACCAAGTTATCAAGAGGGGGGGGGGGGGGGGGGGGAAGGGAAGATATAAGATGGAGATGGATTTCAAGAGTTTCTCACACTTTGTACAGTTTTTAGGCATAGTTAGTGCTTGACTGCATTAGCGAATGATTCCAGGAGTGCTTGGCTATGTTAGCGAATGATTCCAGGAGTGCTTGACTGCATTAGCGAATGATTCCAGGAGTGCTTGACTGCATTAGCGAATTATTCCAGGAGTGCTTGACTATGTTAGCGAATGATTCCAGGAGTGCTTGACTGCATTAGCGAATGATTCCAGGAGTGCTTGACTACATTAGCGAATTATTCCAGGAGTGCTTGACTATGTTAGCGAATGATTCCAGGAGTGCTTGACTACATTAGCGAGTGATTCCAGGATTGCTTGACTGCATTAGCGAATGATTCCAGGAGTGCTTGACTACGTTAGCGAATAATTCCAGGAGTGTTTGACTACGTTAGCGAATGATTCCAGGAGTGCTTGACTACATTAGCGAGTGATTCCAGGATTGCTTGACTACGTTAGCTCAAATAATTCCAGGAGTGTTTGACTAATTAATAGCGAATGATTCCAGGAGTGCTTGACTACGTAACGTAGCTCGAATAATTCCAGGAGTATTTGACTAATTAATAGCGAATGATTCCAGGAGTGCTCAAGTGTTTGTGGAGCTAATAGCAGTAACCAAAACCACTTACCACTTTGTTCTTTGGTGGGGGGTGGGAGGAGGGGGAGGGGCTGTCAGCCAATAAAAGAGCGTGCTCATAAGATTTGTCTAATACACTTCCGATTTCACTCCCACGTCATCTGATTAATTTTACAAAGTGTTTGTGTATATGACCCCGTGACCCCACACATTCTCGCTTCCACCTTTTAGCGCAAACATAACTCGGAAGTGGAAACCTCTCGAGGTCCACCTCCAATATTCTTGACCACGAAAGTAACCCACCCACGTCACGTGTCTGCCTTGTAAACACACCCACGTCATGTGTCTGCCTTGTAACCACACCCACGTCACATGTCTGCCTTGTAACCACACCCAAGCACACTTTTCCCACACCATCCCGTTATCTAGATCTCTGCAAGCAAGCATTTTAGCAGACATTTTTATCCTAACCCCAAGAAGTGGTGACACGTTCTTTTTCCTCAAATTGTTTTCCAGCAAATCATTTCTTCCCCCCCCCCCCCCCCCCATCATCCTTGAGAATGTAGACCTTATTGTTGTACCTCTCTCTCCCACTCCCCCCGCCCCCGCCTCCTCCTCCCCCTCCTCCCCCCTCTTCCAGTAACCAGTTGTGTGTTTCCAATGTTTGATGGTTGTGATTATGTATGGCAGGTGACCGTGGTGACATGGGTCTCATAGGACTCCCAGGAGTGATGGGTGGTTCTGGTCTAGACGGAATTCCTGGTATGGACGGGGAGGATGGATCTAATGGCACAGACGGGATGCGAGGATTGATAGGTCCAGACGGAAGTCAAGTAATGGATTTTGTTGTTGTTGACATGTAGACAGTTATTTGTTGCTGTTGACAGGAGTTATTTGTTGCTGTTGACAAGTAGGAACGTTATTTGTTGGAACGTTAGAACGTTATTTGTTGTTGACAGGAGTTATTTGTTGTTGTTGACATGTAGGAATGTTGTTGTTGTTGACATGCAGGAATTATTTGTTATTGTTGACAGGTAGACATTGTTGTTGTTGTCATGTAGGAGGTTATTTGTTGTTGACAGGGAGGAAGGTTATTATTGTTGTTGTAAGGTGATGTATTGTTCCTTGTTTTGCATATGCCTTGACCTGCTGGCTAGGATGATAGAATGTCACTACTGACTATGAAAAGTATACTGACTATGAAAAGTAATTATCCGGCTGGGGCTGGGCTAGGGCTGGGCTGGGGAGTTGCTAATGATGACAGTTGTTTCATTGCTAATCTAATGATCATTCATTAGTGGAATTTGATTCAAGACACACCTCCACCGTTGTGTTTGCTGTTGTATAGGGTGTGCAGGGGACTCCCGGGGCACCTGGTCAAACTGGTGTTGTGGGTGAGGGAGGAGACCCAGGCATGGATGGGACAGACGGCCTTAAAGGTGCTGCGGGTCTCGCAGGACCACAAGGTCCCACTGGCCCCTTGGGAACAAGGGGGCTTATTGGGGATGTGGGCCTTCCTGGGACCATGGGACCCATAGGTCCACTAGGCCTTATGGGGGAGGACGGAAGTGATGGAGAAAATGGTTTAGGTACGCAAAAAAGTTGTATTGTTTGTTTTTGCTAGATGTTGTTGTTTGTTGTTGCTAGATGTTGTTTGTTGCTAGATGTGTTGTTTGTTGCTAGATGTGTTGTTTGTTGCTAGATGTGTTGTTTGTTGCTAGGTGTTGTGTTTGTTGCTAGATGTTGTGTTTGTTGCTAGATGTTGTTGTTTGTTGCTAGGTTTGTTGTTGCTAGATGTTGTTGTTTGTTGTTGCTAGATGTTGTTTGTTGCTAGATGTGTTGTTTGTTGCTAGATGTGTTGTTTGTTGCTAGGTGTTGTGTTGTTTGTTGCTAGATGTTGTGTTTGTTGCTAGATGTTGTTTGTTGCTAGATGTGTTTTTGTTGCTAGATGTTGTTGTTTGTTGCTAGATGTGTTGTTTGTTGCTAGATGTTGTGTTGTTTGTTGCTAGGTGTGTTGTTTGTTGTTGCTAGATGGTTGTGCTTGTTTCATGATTGTGGAGGTAATTAAATCTTTCATTCTCAACGAACTCTCAACGAACTGTCAGTTGACATAGCATCATGCATAATCTAACTCCACGTTTCGGCAGGAGAAAACAACTTTTTAGTGAGTGGTGTGGGTCTTTTGGAGTACCAGCTTAGAATCAGTCTCACAGGACAGCTCCCTTGACCTCTGACCAGCTACACACGCGGATGGAAGAGATGTGTTAATGGCATCGAGTTGATAGAACTCCTAAACAGGGGTGAAGTTAGCTCGAGCCACGCAGTACTTGTTGATGGTGTGTGCTGTTCATCTGCTGTTGCTGCACTTGTTGATGTTGCTCGTATTGCTGCTGTTGTTATTTTGTGATTATAATAATATCATATGCTATTTCTTACTGGTGTACTTCTTTCAGATGGACAAAATGGCATGGATGGTACACCCGGAGAAACTGGTCTGCCAGGATTTCCAGGAATAACCGGAATTCCTGGAGAGGAGGGCGAGGCAGGTCCAATGGGAGAGATGGGACCAGATGGACCTCAGGGCTCCACCGGACTCACTGGGTCGGATGGAGCAGATGGAATGGACAGCATTATAGACGGCACGCCCGGAGATCTGGTGGGTCAGAGGGCTAGATGGCTTCCAGTAAAGGCCTGCACACCATTCATGTCAACAGATGCTATTAATAAACTAATTATAATAAGCTTCTCGATAATCAACTTCAGATTGTATTCTCTCGACGTTTCGAATAGATGCTCTAGCCTTCATCCTAGCCCTAGCCCTAAGATTATTCGTGATGAAGGCTAGAGCATCTAGTTGAAACGTCGAGAGAATACAATTTGAAGTTGATGATTGAGAAGCTTATTATAATGTTATTATGTCAACTGAGAGTTCATTGAGAGCATTTATATACATATACAATGTTTTGAGTTTGAGCATTTGTCTGCACTTACGGTTGAATCAGCCATCAGTATATTCTCTACTACTCTTAGAGTAGAGTAGTGTGTTTGGCTCTAGTTGGAGGCCATGATGAAGATGAGGTCTGTACATGAAGTTGCTCTGTGTCTCTGCTCCATAGAGGACTAGCGCTGTACATGAAGTCACTTGCTCTGTGTCTCTGCTCCAGGGAGTGATTACAGCACGATTCAAAATGCCAGGTGACAAAACCTCGCAACTAAAGCTCGTATCTCAGCTAACTCTCACGTCAGCAGCTTTTTGGCTTCATTAACCACTTGCGGACGGATGACGAAATCCTCGTCTGGATATTTATTTCTACCGCGGCGGTTGACGAAATACTCGTCAGATATCTATTTCTACCATGGCGGATGATGAAATACTCGTAATCAGGTCGACCTATATATAGATCGAAAGCACAGGGCCTAGCTGCGCATGTCTAATGAGGTGGTTACTTCTGCACTGCCCAGACGGCAGCACAAGTCGATCGGATCGTCATGGCTTCGAAGAAAAGATCGTGCCCTAGTCATCGACGGTGTATTTGCAAGCAGTGGTCAACCTTGATCATATCTTCACAGTTTCAAGCCATTAAAAAAAATGTTTAAAAAATAAATTAAAAAAACTCAAAATAATCCCGTCCAGGGGCATTGAAATAGGGGGGGGAATCCGTCCTTAAGTGGTTAAGAGGCTTGGGATACTATTAGCTCAAGAAATTATCTTCAAGGATCTCTCTCTCTGTGTTTTTTTCTCCCTCACATGTCATGCGTGCAATGAAAGGTAAGAATATTTAGTGCAGAAGACACCCAATATTCCAGTGCACATCCACAGCTGCTCTTTCCTCGATTACAGGAAAGGGTTGTCATCGACGATGCGATAATCTAGCTCACCTGGGTGCTTTATATAATCAAGGATCATTCTTCTCCGAAGTGTGACCCAGTGAAGCTGTGCTGCTGAATTTGAACCGATTGGGTAGCTGATTTACTGATAATGAATCTTCAAATATAAGCAAGAAGTAAGCACCTCGGCAGAGATGCACGTGTGTGAAATTAGTTCCGGACTTCTCTTATGCAACTCTGGCCAAGTCCTTGAAGGAGGCTGCAGCTGTTCCCCAGGCTGACTCAGCAAGAAGGTGTGGTCCGTGCTGACTTGTTTGGTGCACAGCAATAAGAAATAAGTTATTTGGGAGGAGTGGCTCGCCTCTTCTGGTTGGTTTGCTTGTGGAGTTCTCCCCTGCCGCAGTGTTGAAGAATTCTGTAAAGCAATAATAACAACTATAAACAAAAACAACAAACAACTCTCAATGAACTCTCAGTTGACATAATAACATTAAAATCACCTTCTCAATAAAAATTATTGAGAATTGAGAGGTGATTTTAATGTATTTGGATTGATTAAGGCATGCCCACGTTGACTGCAGCCCGATGAGTGACCCTTTACCAATTAAAATCATATATATATATAACAATATTATATTGCTTTTGAAATCGATCTTCGTTCGTCATTTTACATGTTTTAATTGGTAAAGGGTCACTTCCCTGGTTGTCTCTTATATTTTTTTGACTGGTAAATCCAACGTGGTTGTTTAAAAAAATAATGTTTAAGACGGCTCTTTTCCTCTCTCTCAATCCCATATATATTGTATCTTGCATGTGAAGTGGGCGGTGACCTTACTTGGCTGCATTACAGTGGGAGGTTGTTACAGAATGCAACCCTTCCTTTATTGCAGGGGGATATGGGTAGTATGGGAGAGAAAGGCTCGGAAGGAATACCGGGTGTACGAACAAGTAAGTTTCTCGTCCGTATTTTTAATTTAACCTATGAAATATTTTGGTGTATTTACTATATTGTTCCTCGCATTCGTTTTATCAAATTTTCACGTTTTGCCATTTCCTTCACTAATCTCGAAACTATAATAGTGAACTAGTCTTCCCCAGTCTTCCCCCAATATTTTTCGATATTTCAGCCATTCCCAAATTTGTAAAAGCATGGGATTTGTTTATTTTATTATTATTATTTTAACCCCCACTCCACCATGCCATGCATGAAGCAGGGGGTGGAGTATCAGGCAGGTTGTCCTGAAGCAGGGGGGTGGAGTATCTGGCAGGTTGTCCTAGTCAGTGTTTTATGTGGAATATTTTGCTGGGGGATTGGGTGGGGGGGGATGTTTGTTATGCCAGAAATGCTATTTTCTTAGCCAGCCACTTTTCCACTTTTAGAAAAGCAACATCTTAGAAGCTGGTGGAAGGACCAGATATGAGTGGTGCCCTCTTTAGAAGATTTTCATGATATTAAAAAATATATATAATAATATAATGCCTTGTCCCGTGGCGGGGGGGGGTTTCTGTTGAGGTGATGCCCCCTCCATCCTACATATGATATACAAACGTTTGTAGTGGTGTAGTCAAAGAATTGTGAGATTTTCATCTCTGTCTCTGTCTTGCTCTTGCCACTAACGACACCTGGGGAGTGGGGAGTCTTTATGAAGTATAGCAACCGTCACAATAGCTGAGAAGTCATTTAGCCACTCCCACTCCAGCAGGCTAGGTCTCTGTAAGAAGAATACAATTATAGCTCTGCCTACTTCATGTATATATATATATGGTTTGTGCCTATGATGACTTGGCGATAACCTGTCTACCAACCTCACTCCTGAATTGCAACAGTAGCCATTGCCTTATAACACAAAGCACAGGGTATTTAACAATTAATTGATGACCCTTTACCTCACAAACTTGTCAGCTGAGCAGATTCCATCACGTTGATTCTATGTTTGATAGGAAGACGGTAGTGATGGGCAGTGCCTGGACCACCCATCACAAGCCTCTGATAATTTCCTAATAATGCCATCGGTGGTATACTAAATGTGCATGTACTATACAAGTTGCTAGGAGACAGCAGAAGCCATTACTGCATGCAATATTTGGTTTAGGTTGCTAGGAGACAGCAGAAGCCATTACTGCATGCAATATTTGGTTTAGGTTGCTAGGAGACAGAGCAGAAGCCATTACTGCATGCAATATTTGGTTTATTGGTTGCTAGGAGACAGAGCAGAAGCCATTACTGCATGCAATATTTGGTTTATTGGTTGCTAGGAGACAGAGCAGAAACAAGTACTGCATGCAATATTTGGTTTAGGTTGCTAGGAGACAGCAGAAGCCATTACTGCATGCAATATTTGGTTTAGGTTGCTAGGAGACAGCAGAAGCCATTACTGCATGCAATATTTGGTTTATTGGTTGCTAGGAGACAGAGCAGAAGCCATTACTGCATGCAATAATTATTTAGTTTACTGGTTGCTAGGAGACAGAGCAGAAACAAGTACTGCATGCAATATTTGGTTTAGGTTGCTAGGAGACAGCAGAAGCCATTACTGCATGCAATATTTGGTTTAGGTTGCTAGGAGACAGCAGAAGCCATTACTGCATGCAATATTTGGTTTATTGGTTGCTAGGAGACAGAGCAGAAGCCATTACTGCATGCAATAATTATTTAGTTTACTGGTTGCTAGGAGACAGAGCAGAAACAAGTACTGCATGCAATATTTGGTTTAGGTTGCTAGGAGACAGCAGAAGCCATTACTGCATGCAATATTTGGTTTAGGTTGCTAGGAGACAGCAGAAGCCATTACTGCATGCAATATTTGGTTTATTGGTTGCTAGGAGACAGAGCAGAAGCCATTACTGCATGCAATATTTGGTTTATTGGTTGCTAGGAGACAGAGCAGAAACAAGTACTGCATGCAATATTTGGTTTAGGTTGCTAGGAGACAGCAGAAGCCATTACTGCATGCAATATTTGGTTTAGGTTGCTAGGAGACAGCAGAAGCCATTACTGCATGCAATATTTGGTTTATTGGTTGCTAGGAGACAGCAGAAGCCATTACTGCATGCAATAATTATTTAGTTTACTGGTTGCTAGGAGACAGAGCAGAAACAAGTACTGCATGCAATATTTGGTTTAGGTTGCTAGGAGACAGCAGAAGCCATTACTGCATGCAATATTTGGTTTAGGTTGCTAGGAGACAGCAGAAGCCATTACTGCATGCAATATTTGGTTTATTGGTTGCTAGGAGACAGAGCAGAAGCCATTACTGCATGCAATAATTATTTAGTTTACTGGTTGCTAGGAGACAGAGCAGAAACAAGTACTGCATGCAATATTTGGTTTAGGTTGCTAGGAGACAGCAGAAGCCATTACTGCATGCAATATTTGGTTTAGGTTGCTAGGAGACAGCAGAAGCCATTACTGCATGCAATATTTGGTTTATTGGTTGCTAGGAGACAGAGCAGAAGCCATTACTGCATGCAATAATTATTTAGTTTACTGGTTGCTAGGAGACAGAGCAGAAACAAGTACTGCATGCAATATTTGGTTTAGGTTGCTAGGAGACAGCAGAAGCCATTACTGCATGCAATATTTGGTTTAGGTTGCTAGGAGACAGCAGAAGCCATTACTGCATGCAATATTTGGTTTATTGGTTGCTAGGAGACAGAGCAGAAGCCATTACTGCATGCAATAATTATTTAGTTTACTGGTTGCTAGGAGACAGAGCAGAAACAAGTACTGCATGCAATATTTGGTTTAGGTTGCTAGGAGACAGCAGAAGCCATTACTGCATGCAATATTTGGTTTAGGTTGCTAGGAGACAGCAGAAGCCATTACTGCATGCAATATTTGGTTTATTGGTTGCTAGGAGACAGAGCAGAAGCCATTACTGCATGCAATAATTATTTAGTTTACTGGTTGCTAGGAGACAGAGCAGAAACAAGTACTGCATGCAATATTTGGTTTAGGTTGCTAGGAGACAGCAGAAGCCATTACTGCATGCAATATTTGGTTTAGGTTGCTAGGAGACAGCAGAAGCCATTACTGCATGCAATATTTGGTTTATTGGTTGCTAGGAGACAGAGCAGAAGCCATTACTGCATGCAATAATTATTTAGTTTACTGGTTGCTAGGAGACAGAGCAGAAACAAGTACTGCATGCAATATTTGGTTTAGGTTGCTAGGAGACAGCAGAAGCCATTACTGCATGCAATATTTGGTTTAGGTTGCTAGGAGACAGCAGAAGCCATTACTGCATGCAATATTTGGTTTATTGGTTGCTAGGAGACAGAGCAGAAGCATTACTGCATGCAATATTTGGTTTAGGTTGCTAGGAGACAGCAGAAGCCATTACTGCATGCAATATTTGGTTTATTGGTTGCTAGGAGACAGAGCAGAAGCCATTACTGCATGCAATATTTGGTTTATTGGTTGCTAGGAGACGGAGCAAAAGCCATTACTGCATGCAATATTTGGTTTAGGTTGCTAGGAGACAGAGCAGAAGCCATTACTGCATGCAATATTTGGTTTACTGGTTGCTAGGAGACAGAGCAGAAGCCATTACTGCATGCAATATTTGGTTTACTGGTTGCTAGGAGACAGCAGAAGCCATTACTGCATGCAATATTTGGTTTACTGGTTGCTAGGAGACAGAGCAGAAGCCATTACTGCATGCAATATTTGGTTTACTGTTTGCTAGGAGACAGAGCAGAAGCCATTATGCAAGCAATATTTGGTTTACTGGTTGCTAGGAGACAGAGCAGAAGCCATTACTGCATGCAATATTTGGTTTACCGGTTGTTAGGAAACTGAGCAGAAGCTATTACTACATGCAATAATTATTTAGTTTACTGGTTGCTAGGAGACAGAGCAGAAACCAGTAATGCATGCAAGATTTGGTTTACTGGTTGCTAGGAGACAGAGCAAAAGCTATTACTACATGCAATAATTATTTAGTTTACTGGTTTCTAGGAGACAGAGCAGAAACCAGTAATGCATGCAAGATTTGGTTTACTGGTTGCTAGGAGACAGAGCAATAGCTATTACTACATGCAATAATTATTTAGTTTACTGGTTGCTAGGAGACAGAGCAGAAACAAGTACTGCATGCAAGATTTGGTTTACTGGTTGCTAGGAGACAGAGCAGAAGCTATTACTACATGCAATAATTATTTAGTTTACTGGTTGCTAGGAGACAGAGCAGAAACAAGTACTGCATGCAAGATTTGGTTTACTTGTTGCTAGGAGACAGCAGAAGCTATTACTACATGCAATAATTACTGGTTGCTAGGAGACAGCAGAAACAAGTACTGCATGAAGATTTGGTTTACTGGTTGCTAGGAGACAGAGCAGAAACAAGTTACTGCATGCAAGATTTGGTTTACTGGTTGCTAGGAGACAGAGCAAAAGCTATTACTACATGCAATAATTATTTAGTTTACTGGTTGCTAGGAGACAGAGCAGAAACAAGTACTGCATGCAAGATTTAGTTTACTGGTTGCTAGGAGACAGCAGAAGCATGCAATAATTACTGGTTGCTAGGAGACAGCAGAAACAAGTACTGCATGAAGATTTGGTTTACTGGTTGCTAGGAGACAGAGTAGAAGCTATTACTACATGCAATAATTATTTAGTTTACTGGTTGCTAGGAGACAGAGCAGAAAGAAGTATTGCATGCAAGATTTGGTTTACTGGTTGCTAGGAGACAGAGCAGAAGCCATTATGCCAGCAATATTTGGTTGACTGGTTGTGAAGTGGAGATATTTTTCTGCATTGAAGTTGGACAATCCTCCATCATGTAGTCAGCGATTTAACCCTGAGGAACATTTAACACAGTTTACACACCTGCTCTATGCTATGGTTACTTCCTTATATGGTATGATTATTTCCATATAATGGTGTGCTTACTTCCTGGTTATTTCCATGTGGTATGATTACTTCCATATATGGTTTGATTACTTCCGTATATGGTTGGATCCTTACTTCCTGGTTATTTCCATGTGGTATGATTACTTCCATATATGGTTTGATTACTTCCGTATATGGTTGGATCACTTCCATATATGGTATGCTTATTTCCATAAGAATTGAATTTCTCTATAATCCTGTGGCTCTTTCCATATATGGTATGATTACTTGCATATATGGTATCATTATTCCATATATGGTATGATTACTTCCATATATGGTATGACTGTTTTCCGTATATATTTCATTTATATATGCTATGATTATTCCCATATATGGAAATAAAATATATGCTATAACTATCTCCATATATGGTATAATTGTTCCCATATGATATATGGAAATAAATACGCATTGCTATTCCCATATGTGCATTCCATATATGGTATGATTATACTCCCAATATCATATTAGTTGTAGAGCAGCCTGGAGCTACAGGGGAGAAAGGTGACCCAGGGGAGACTGGGCCCCAAGGTCTCGCCGGGGACCCAGGTGAGACTGGCCTAACTGGTCCTCAAGGAAGGAAGGGAGACGACGGCAATGAAGGTACGTAAATGTCTATTGTGATCATGAATTATTCATGCTTATGGCTATTATAAACGGCAGAAGGGAAAGGTGTGGTCGAGCAATTAGGCTTAATTAGGCTCCGAGATGTGCGACGTTGATTGAGTTTAATGTTTTATAAATACCATAAATCTGGAATTTTTCGTTGTTGATAAATTTTCGTGGCCTACGGGGAAATTTTTTTAGGGTGGGAGGGGTTTAAGCGTATAATTACGTATAATTATAAAATGGGTAAGGTTTTGTGTTAGCTAATGGTTTTTGTACAGTACAAGCCCCCAAAAACATGGAGGTTGTGCTGCGTACGACGTTAAAAACCGCACCCCATGAACGCTAACCAGCTCAACGGAAACCAAACAGTAGCTTACGAATAAACCGCCCACTTAGCGGTGCTGAAGCGCAAGTGCTTCGCAATTGAAAAAAGAAGTGTCAGCATGCTAGTAAGCCTCAGTTGTGTGGTGAGAGTTTCTCAAGTCTTCTCTTCATTCCAGAGCCTTCACTCTTCCCACCTGAAGTATTGCAGTCTAGTCTAAGCATCCTGTTCCGTACTTCAGTCGAGCGTCTCCCATCAAGCAATGCAGTCGAGAGTCTGTCTCCTACCTGAAGCACTTTTGTTCCAGTCGACACAGGAAGGATGTCAAATGTTCTCATCTTGGCTAAATGAGGAGATTTTGTCCATGAAGGATGTCTGTTGACAGACATCCTTCAAGGAGTGCAGTCAGTGGCAACTAATCGTATGCTTGGAAGGGCGTCGCAAGCTCCTTGGTTTGTCTTATTAAGCTCTCCTTCGTCTGGCTCGAGAGATATCGCGATTCTCCCTCTGTCCAGTATCATTTTCCACCCGCGCGTTTGACCATGTACTTACATTTTAACGCCTAATGAAAAAGGTCATTGAATAGCCTAGGGCTTCCTCTAGCCACTGGTACCAATTAATCTTTAGCACTTAGCAATATGGAGTTATTTAGTCGGATTCAGGTTTTTGAGGTCCCTCCACTTTAGGTCTAGTAACTTGCCTATAGTTATACCTATGAAACATATTTTAGTATCAAAAGAGAGCAAACAGAGCGACCTATCTTTTGAGCTATATATCAAGTCCATACCATGAAGTTTGCAGAATCTACGGAGCTCTAAAGTTGTAACCATAAGTTTTAAAACAAATTAAAAAAATTTAAAATGCAACTGTCTTAAAATAGTATTCGCAAAATATTCATCATTGGATGTGCGTTATTTTTCAATAGTGTTTATTAAACACCTTTTCATAGTAGCACCTGTTTGTGGTTAGTGGAGCACTAAACAACCAGAATTTATGGTAGTAGTAGTAGTAGTACCGTAAAGTACGCAGCAAGCGCCCATGGGCGCTTACCTTTCAAACCCCAAATCGTAGGGGTGGGCACTTGCTACATGTAGTGGGCGCTTGCCTCGTGATATTGGTGAAATAATTCTTAATAACGCACATCGGGCTGTTTTGAAAACAAATAAAGTCGAAGAGTTCATATCTCTAGTCTAGGGTACAATATTGTTTTGTTCTGGAAACTATAATTTAGCTAGTGCTATTCCTCAGGTTCGCTGAAAGACGCCAAGTCGTTCACATCTTCATCCAAATCCTCGAACGGATCTTCGTCGCTATCTCTCTCCTCTCTGTCTTCGCTCAGCGTCGGAATGCAATCCCTAATTAGACTATCCTCAGAGCCATCAATGCTGTTGGAGATGCCACAAGAGAGAAAGGAACGCTCTATCAAATTTCCTGGAATTGACTCCCAGGCAGCAGAGACCCAATCAATGGCTTGTTGTCTTGAGGGCTGCTTGAGATTGCCATGGGATGTTCTATTGTTGCAAGTCCTACGCCATTCCATCCACAACTCTTTCATTCTCTCTTTAAATGGCTTATTTATGGACACATCCATAGGCTGTGCCAGTGATGTGCAGCCTCCTACAGAAACAAAGCATTGGAGGACATGGATATTGTTTTTTCTAACAATGAAATTGGTTTGAAATTGGTTTTCCTGGGATGCATCCAACTGATGGCTACAAATTGGTGCCCCACTGCTGAGTTTCCTCTTCTTCTTTCCCTTCCCAATGTTGATATCAAGCAGCTTGTCATAGTTCTGATTCTCTAACTCTCTTTCGATCTACTCCATATTTTTTTGCTGTGTGAGTCACATTTTGCATGCCTGTTGTCCTGTACCATTCCACAACTTCAGTCTTGAAAGAAACAGTAAAGCTTCTTATTTTTTGTCCTGCATGACTTTGTGCCATCAATTACAGGTAACAAGGACTATCAACAATTAAAAATAAGATGTTTTCTGAACAGATGACAGCGGAACACGTGCGTATTATTGCAACGTTATTGCACGCCGGTGCGTCAATCTATTTTGGCGCATGCGCTTATATTACGATCAATTTCTATATAGTGGGCGCTTGCTACATGAACCCTACAAAATCCTAGATCGCTGAAAACAGCCTAGCAAAATAGAGTGGGCGCTTGCTACGTGGAGGGCGCTTGCTGCATACTTTACGGTAGTAGTAGTAGTGGATTATATTATTATTTGTTGGATTATTTTATTGTTATTATTATTTTATTATTATATTGTTATTATTATAATTAAGGGATGATTATAATTAAGGGATGACACCATAAGCTTGCATTATTATTCCTCGCTTGTTTATATGCTGTTGTTATTATTATTAGTAGTAGTAGTAGTAGAAAATAGAGTACACATTTGGCTTAACTGTTAGCCACACCCTTTTCGGTCCCCTCATGTGGCAGGGTAGCTGTGAGGGGGTATAAAAATGTCTTGCCCCCGGCATCTGGCATTGTCGTGCCATACACTTATAAATCTCTCTATGTTGGGCATAACGGTTTTTATTTCCATTCCTCCAGGGCCAAAGGGGGATCCGGGTGTAGACGGGACTATCGCCAGCCAGGGGGAGAAAGGAGATCTGGGTGACGACAGCGAGAAGGGAGCACAAGGAGACCTAGGTAAACCAGGTTCCCTTCCGGGTCCACTTATTTCAATCATAGTTGTAGCTGTTGATGACTCTGGCCATTCCCTGGCTGGCACTAGGGAATCATTGTGATAGGCTCTTTGTGATTAACCAGAGAAGCAAGCCTCTCACTCAGGGGGGTTGTTGGAATAGAGTTGGGTCCATGCGTGTGGGTATGAAGTATGTCATACGACTGTACCTTGGTCACAAGTAAGAACGGGTCACCCGTCTAAAAAAAATGGCGGGAAGTTTACTGACAGTCTTTCCCACCCTTTGGTACCTTTAGACATGTCAAGTATTTTTGCTAAAAATCAATTTTTATGTCAAGCATAGGACCTCAAACATTTAGATTTTGATGACCTCTATAATGATGGCTGCCACTTTTCTGAGCTTGCCATTAAAAGGCCCCGCCCCTGACCATGCCCTCTCGCACCTGCCGGTGAATCGCTTTCATCTTTTGTAGAACTTCAAAGTGCTCACGAAAAGAAATTCATTTTCATATTTTTCACATTATTTTCGTAATCTTCAACTTTCTGTTTACGTCTTTGATTGTCTTGTTAATGTCCCTTTAGGTCGCTCTGGCCTGCAAGGAGAACTTGGATTCGACGGAGATGTGGGCATGACTGGGCCTCCTGGAAGCATAGGGTTGGAAGGCCCCCCTGGAATTTTGGGAAGCAAGGGAGAGATGGGTCCTCAGGGAAGCGTGGGTGAGCAGGGGTCCCCTGGAGCACCGGGGGAGTTAGGACCGGAAGGCCCCCCTGGCATACGAGGACTTTTGATTGTGAGTTTATTGCATTATTAAATAGTACACATCTTTTGTTGTCACTAAATATTTGCTAATGTGAGGTGCAGGGAAAGTGAAGGAGGAGACGCTATTTATCATTAGCTCTGTACCTTTGGAAAGCACTTTATTTTGACTACATAATCAAGTGCTTCTCTGTGTGGGCGTGTGCTACTGAGCATGTGCAGTGCAACATGTAGAAACTCGTTAACCAGTGAACTGACCTCAAGTCCACAAGATGGAGCTACTTCGGCTTAAAAAGGGGAGAATTTTTTTACCAAAAGCAGTTTTCTGTCATCTAAAGAGTAGAAAGAGTTCCATAATGTTAAAAGGAACTAGAAGTGGAGAAGGGCCGAGTTATGTAGAGCAAGTAGCAATGGGGAACAGGAAAGAGAGAGAGCATAAGAAACATTATCACGCTAAGAAAGAAATGTCTAGAGAAAACTGAACAGGCAGAAACTAGCGAGAATAGTGCAAGTGAAAGTCCTAGCAGTGCATACGTACCTCGGGCCTATGTTCACACTGTGCCAGCATTGTCAAGATAGGTTTAATACGGTGACCCTGCCACACAGTGGGGAAGATGAGTCAGCCACCAGTGTCAACAAAACATGCCTTCTTCTTTGCACCTTTTAGAGCTCTTGTGAGAGTGAAAGTGCACTCAGCCCATCTCCAGTGAGCAAGAAGCATATGGAAGACCTTCACTTTTTAATGTATAATGGAGTGAATATAGTAATTAGTACAGGTGGTAACTACTGTGGCTTCTAGCATTGTGAGAGGTGAGGGGGGGGGGGGGGGGGGAAATAACTATTATTATTTTATTATATTATTATTATTATTATTATTATTATTTTATTATATTATTATCATTATTATTATTATTATTATTATTATTATTATTATTATTATTATTATTATTATTATTATTATTTTATTATTTTATTATTTTATTATTTTATTATTTTATTATATTATTATTATTATTATTATTATTACTTTTACTATTATTATTACTTTTACTATTACTATTATTATTATTATTATTATTATTATTATTATTATTATTATTATTATTATTATTATTATTATTATATTATATTATTATCAACATTATCATTATCAAAACTTTATAGTTGAGTTGCTCTGACAAAATGTGAAAGTTTCAGGGAGAAGGAAAGGAATACAAATTATAGCTACCCCAGCTTTGGGCATTACCATGACAACACTGTAGGGTAGGACTGCACGTCTAATTACACGTCGACACTGGAACTTCATTACGTCCCTCCCCCATGCAGGCATCAACGCACTGTTCCTTTGAAGCTCTGAACTCGTCCCTAGAGACTCCCGTATTGGGGCAAGTGGCGTACGTAGCGGACGTGAGGCATCCGTACGTCTTCACCGAAGAGGGCTGGCAACAAGTCCAAGTAAGGGGAAGGGGAGAGGCAGGGCAGGGTAGTAGGGAGGTGGGCAGGGCAGCAGGGAGGTGGGCAGGGCAGCAGGGAGGTGGGCTTAGAGTTTCATGTGACAGAAATATAATATTGTGAGGCGTAATTATATCTGCTCTTATGGTAGTAATGTAGAATCAATATGCATATTTGTTGCTGTTGTTGCTGTTATATGTTGTCTTTCAGTTGCAACCAAATCTGCTACAGCGTCCCAGATTATCAAAAAGGGACGTTTTTGACATGGAGTTCATTTATGACACTGCACAGGTCTGTAGTAAGGACTGATAATATTAAGCAGTGAAACGTGTTGTTGTTGTTGTTTTCCCATATCTATGTGTTTAACTCTGACAAATATAACTTTCTTTGCATGGTTAGTTGGGACCTATACTTCTTCCCCATAGCATAGGACTGTAGTGGGGACTGATACTGAGGGAGTGCTGGTTCCCCATAGCATAGGACTGTAGTGGGGACTGGTTACTGAGGGAGTGCTGGTTCCTAGCATAGGACTGTAGTGGGGACTGGTACTGAGGGAGTGCTGGTTCCTCATAGCATAGGACTGTAGTGGGGACTGATACTGAGGGAGTGCTGGTTCCTCATAGCATAGGACTGTAGTGGGGACTGATATACTGAGGGAGTGCTGGTTCCTCATAGCATAGGACTGTAGTGGGGACTGGTACTGAGGGAGTGCTGGTTCCTCATAGCATAGGACTGTAGTGGGGACTGATACTGAGGGAGTGCTGGTTCCTCATAGCATAGGACTGTAGTGGGGACTGACTGATACTGAGGGAGTGCTGGTTCCCCATGGCATAGGACTGTAGTGGGGACTGGTTACTGAGGGAGTGCTGGTTCCTCATAGCATAGGACTGTAGTGGGGACTGGTACTGAGGGAGTGCTGGTTCCTCATAGCATAGGACTGTAGTGGGGACTGATACTGAGGGAGTGCTGGTTCCTCATAGCATAGGACTGTAGTGGGGACTGGTACTGAGGGAGTGCTGGTTCCTCATAGCATAGGACTGTAGTGGGGACTGGTACTGAGGGAGTGCTGGTTCCTCATAGCATAGGACTGTAGTGGGGACTGGTACTGAGGGAGTGCTGGTTCCCCATGGCATAGGACTGTAGTGGGGACTGGTACTGATGAGGGAGTGCTGGTTCCTCATAGCATAGGACTGTAGTGGGGACTGGTACTGAGGGAGTGCTGGTTCCCCACAGCATAGGACTGTAGTGGGGACTGCTGAGGGAGTGCTGGTTCTCCACTTTGGATTGCATTGCTCTAGCCCTAGCTATTGCCCTGGCCTTAACCCTAATCCCTAATCCTTAGCCATAGCCTTAATCCTAATCCTAGTCATTGCTCTGACCCTAACTGAAGCCCTAATCTAGTATACTATTGCTGATATTATCACAATGATGTAATGCTAGCATTATGCAATGTTGATAATATACAACCCTTGTATGCATCGAATATGTATATTATTCCTAATAGAAGCACACTCAGAGGTCTACTATGGAATGCCGTTATGGTTTCCATATAAGGGTGGGGTGGGATCCTATAATTATTGTTCTCCCAGCGAAACAGAGTTGACCTCGGCTCATGTGATTGTGTGTGTAGTGTGGCAATGGTGTGCTCGAGAGCGGTGAGGACTGTGATGGCAAGGAGATGGGAGCACACACTTGCCAGAGCATCAACCAAGACCTACCGTAAGCTCCTAGTTAGTTGAACAGCATTTCATGATAGTCACCTGGTCCTGCTCACCATGAAACAGAATCTCTGCCACGTTGCAGTACCTAATATGTCTGACAGTATTCATCAAATACCACAAACTGGCAGATTAGTCTACTTTTTTTTCTTCTTCTTTTTTTCCTTTCCTTCTTTTTTTCTTTTTCCATTCCTTTTTTTTTCTTCCTTTATTTTTTCCTTCCTTTCCCCCTTTATTTCCCCCCCTTTATTTTTTCCCCTTTCTCTCTCCTTTTCCCCCCTTTTTTTCCTTTTCCTTTTTTTCTTTACCCTTTCCCCCCCCCCCCCCCCCCTTTTTCTTTTTTTCCCTTTCTTTTTCCTTTTCTTTTTTCCCCTTTTTTTTTCCTTTTCTTTTTCTTTCTTCCTTTTTTTCCCCTTTTCTTTTTTCCTTCCCCCCCCTCCCCCCCCCCCCCCCCCCCCAGCACACATAACTTGCAAGCAAACAATAGGTCCACTCATAAAAACTAGTATCAGAGGATTCCAAACTGCATGCCCATGACTCACATGTTACTCAATTGTTGCTTAAAGGCGTGCTAATGTAGCATTGGATTCTGTCTCGCTAAAGCAGAAGGAGTAGGTTTGTGTATGGGAAATGTATTACATTTCTTGTTAACTTTTGAATTACCCGTCAGTTCCTGTCCTTCCCCCACCTCCTCCACGCTGTAGGTATGTGGGCAGTCTCTCTTGTGACGACATGTGCAGCTACAGTACTTATAAATGCCAAACACTAGCGGTAAGTCAAATTTTAGACAGTATATTAGTAAGTATATTAGTTGGTCAATGTATTAATCAGTAGTATATTAGTCTGTGTATTAGTCATATTTTAGTTAGTATATTAATCATACATGTAAAGCTGGGTCCACAATAGGCTCATGACAAACATGGACACATTCCTGTGGTCTACGGGAATAGCCCCTCTATAAAGGTGATATTCTCTGTTGACTGTCTGGCTACATTTTGTTAAGCACCTACTTTACTGATTGGTTCTAGCCTCTCTCTCTCTGGTAAGTGTGTGTTGAGACTGTCTCCTCCCTCGAAAGTCACGCATTTCTTCCCATTGCTGGAGCAGATAAATTAGATGTGGTGACCACGAGTGACCACGAGCAACATTTGCCATGCCTTCTAGCCCGGCAGTGATCCATGCCAATTAATAAATAAAATTACATCTGCACATTCACAAAGTTTGTTAAGCAACTGCTCAATCTTAAGCATCCATTTAAATTTGTTTGTGAATTTTTTGTAGGATTAATCTTATATTATAGAATGCCATGTATAATATTACTATTCATATAATATTACTATTCATAGTGTGTATTAATGCAATATCCTCATTAACACACACAACACACACACACAACCCACACACTCGCGTGAGACAGGTGCTTGTCTTTGCCATGAACGCCTCATTCCGAGCCTCTTCACCCCTCCAAAGACTGCACTACCATCCTGCTAGTCGCTACATGTCGGACCTTCACGAGCTTGATCTAGCCTGCCAGGCAGAGGCCATGGCTGGAGGAAGGAGGGGCACCTACGTGGCCGTGGTATCCACCGCACATCGATCCATTGATAGCATTTCACCCTATCAATACGGAGAGGATTTCCCTGTCATCAATACCAAGGTGGGTGGGTACATTTGTAGTGAGCAGGTCACATGATCAATGGGCGTGGTTTTGACCTATTTCAAAATGGCAACAGCAAAAAGAAAAGAAAACGAGCTTAGCTTGGTGGATTCTCGGCAACAGATGTTTCAGCCACTTTTAGCTCCCCCCAAAAAATTCCAGCATACCTTGAATTTTTTTTTGATAAAGTATATAGTAAAGTAGTAAAGTGCCAGACCCCTAAACTAAACACACAACAACAAAAAAAGGATATTTGTCTTCAATGAACTAATTCAGGAGAGAATTTTTTTAGTAAAGGATCATCAACACAATAAGCACACTTGTGTGGGTGTGCAATATTATTTGATGCTGCTCATTTTCACTGAAAAGAAGTTTTCACTGAAAAGAAGTGAACAAGTTTTGCTGAGAAGCTTTCTCATGCCACAATGGTTGTCACCACATACCTTCAGCAAAACCGGGGGAAGTGCTTGGTGATCCATGTATCCTTGACTACAGTAATAGAGATGGTCAAGAATGACTACAAAACTGGTTCCTTGAGCAGCTTCTTAAAAGAGACTGACAGTATAATGTTTGTTGAGAGGAAACCACTAATGTTTACAGCAAAAAAATCTTTGTCTTTAAATATATCAGGAATGCAGTAGCACTTGTTAGACTAGTTTGACCCGATTTCAAAATGACGGGCAACAAGAG
Source organism: Cladorhizidae sp. MBARI D1340-BT2 (assembly GCA_028752905.1). Lineage (NCBI taxonomy): Eukaryota > Metazoa > Porifera > Demospongiae > Poecilosclerida > Cladorhizidae > Cladorhizidae sp. MBARI D1340-BT2. The sequence continues at coordinate 21,710,965 of JAQNBH010000012.1, forward strand.
TAGTTAGTACCCACTTTGGCACGTTGAGCCTCGTAAATGATGGCTTCAGCCATTTTGAGGTCCAAAAATGCATCCAGCGAGCCTTGAATCCTTCGTTGAGATATTAACCACATTCCTAAATAAATATTCCTAAATAAACAACCCATGAAATTAGCCCTGAGGGAACTGTCTCTATCTATCTACTCTTTTCCCATACAGCTTGCGTACAATAGATCCATTCGTTATAATAAGATTAAAAAATTGTCTGACTTGTTGCAGAAACTAATCTTTTCAGTAAAGCAACGGTCATCCGCATGATAAACACGTGTGCCATTTTGAGCCTAGACAAGCTGTTTCAGCTGCTGCTGTGCAAAGAAGCAAAACATAATCCGTTGGGTTTCCTCAGGAGTTTGCTCTTGTGACAATAGTTAACAGCGCAGACCTTCAGCCACAGTAAAGAATAGCATTTGCTATGATCGGTTAGTGCTGGAGTTATCCTGAGCATGGTCATGAAGGCTACTTGCTATATAGAGGGATCAATATATGAAGGTATAGAGGGATTAATATATGAAGGCCTCTTATAGAGGGATCAATATATGAAGGCTACTTGGCTATATAGAGGGATCAATATATGAAGGCTACTTGGCTATATAGAGGGATCAATATATGAAGGTATAGAGGGATTAATATATGAAGGCTTCTTGGCTATATAGAGGGATCAATATATGATGGCTACTTGGCTATATAGAGGGATCAATATATGAAGGCTACTTGGCTATATAGAGGGATCAATATATGAAGGTATAGAGGGATTAATATATGAAGGCTTCTTGGCTATATAGAGGGATCAATATATGATGGCTACTTGGCTATATAGAGGGATCAATATATGAAGGCTACTTGGCTATATAGAGGGATCAATATATGAAGGCTACTTGCTATATAGAGGGATCAATATATGAAGGCTACGTGATATATAGAGGGATCAATATATCAAGGCTACTTGCTATATAGAGAGATCAATATACGAATGCTTCTTGGCTATATAGAGGGATCAATATATCAAGGCTACATGGAGGAATCAATATATCAAGGCTACATGGAGGAATCAATAATATATGAAGGCTTCTTGGCTATATAGAGGAATCAATATATGAAGGCTACTTGCTATATAGAGGGATCAATATATGAAGGCTACTTGGCTATATAGAGGGATCAATATATGAAGGCTACTTGGCTATATAGAGGGATCGAGCAACTTGGCTATATAGAGGGATCAATATATCAAGGCTACTTGGCTATATAGGGATCAATATATCAAAGCTACTTGGCTATATAGAGGAATCAATATATGATTACATCCTACCTGATGAACACCATACTTATTATAAATGGTAAAGGGTCTACATTGGTAAATTCTGCAATTTCCAATTTCATAAATGTGTCGTGTATTTAAAGTACATCGCAATGAATATTCACTGACCCCCCACCCACCCCTTCCCTCCTCCCTTCTCTTATCTGCCTCAGGGGGAGATGATAGCAGCATCGTGGAACTCCTTCCATCCATCAAATACTTCTCGTAATCTGTTGCTGACAGCCACCGGAAATACTGCGCCATGGTAACATATTCACTTCTACATTCTATTGTCCAGGCCCTAACACTAGTCATTGGGTGTAGTTGGTCTCGAGTTGATAGAGTACAGAGTCCGAGCATAAATTGCTGTATACATTTAGTTTGTGCATAGACGATGCATACCTAGAGGGAAGATATAGAGGATGCATATATACCTAGAGGGAAGATATAGAGGATGCATATATACCTAGAGGGAAGATATAGAGGATGCATATATACCTAGAGGGAAGATATAGAGGATGCATATATACCTAGAGGGAAGATATAGAGGATGCATATATACCTAGAGGGAAGATATAGAGGATGCATATATACCTAGAGGGAAGATATAGAGGATGCATATATACCTAGAGGGAAGATATAGAGGATGCATATATACCTAGAGGGAAGATATAGAGGATGCATATATACCTAGAGGGAAGATATAGAGGATGCATATATACCTAGAGGGAAGATATAGAGGATGCATATATACCTAGAGGGAAGATATAGAGGATGCATATATACCTAGAGGGAAGATATAGAGGATGCATATATACCTAGAGGGAAGATATAGAGGATGCATATATACCTAGAGGGAAGATATAGAGGATGCATATATACCTAGAGGGAAGATATAGAGGATGCATATATACCTAGAGGGAAGATATAGAGGATGCATATATACCTAGAGGGAAGATATAGAGGATGCATATATACCTAGAGGGAAGATATAGAGGATGCATATATACCTAGAGGGAAGATATAGAGGATGCATATATACCTAGAGGGAAGATATAGAGGATGCATATATACCTAGAGGGAAGATATAGAGGATGCATATATACCTAGAGGGAAGATATAGAGGATGCATATACACCTAGAGGGAAGATATAGAGGATGCATATACACCTAGAGGGAAGATATAGAGGATGCATATACACCTAGAGGGAAGATATAGAGGATGCATATACACCTAGAGGGAAGATATAGAGGATGCATATACACCTAGAGGGAAGATATAGAGGATGCATATACACCTAGAGGGAAGATATAGAGGATGCATATATACCTAGAGGGAAGATATAGAGGATGCATATATACCTAGAGGGAAGATATAGAGGATGCATATATACCTAGAGGGAAGATATAGAGGATGCATATATACCTAGAGGGAAGATATAGAGGATGCATATATACCTAGAGGGAAGATATAGAGGATGCATATATACCTAGAGGGAAGATATAGAGGATGCATATATACCTAGAGGGAAGATATAGAGGATGCATATATACCTAGAGGGAAGATATAGAGGATGCATATATACCTAGAGGGAAGATATAGAGGATGCATATATACCTAGAGGGAAGATATAGAGGATGCATATATACCTAGAGGGAAGATATAGAGGATGCATATATACCTAGAGGGAAGATATAGAGGATGCATATATACCTAGAGGGAAGATATAGAGGATGCATATATACCTAGAGGGAAGATATAGAGGATGCATATATACCTAGAGGGAAGATATAGAGGATGCATATATACCTAGAGGGAAGATATAGAGGATGCATATATACCTAGAGGGAAGATATAGAGGATGCATATATACCTAGAGGGAAGATATAGAGGATGCATATATACCTAGAGGGAAGATATAGAGGATGCATATATACCTAGAGGGAAGATATAGAGGATGCATATATACCTAGAGGGAAGATATAGAGGATGCATATATACCTAGAGGGAAGATATAGAGGATGCATATATACCTAGAGGGAAGATATAGAGGATGCATATATACCTAGAGGGAAGATATAGAGGATACATACTTAGAGGGAAGATAGAGGATGCATACCGACTAAACCCGCTAGTTTTGCTGGTGGCAATGCCGTTACCTAAATGGGAGAGAGGTCGGCCACAGTTGCGAGCGAAGGAAAAGTGATCACAAAATTGAGAAGTGAACTGAGTGAAGCACAAGTCAGGCTCTCTACTATATCATCTTTGATAATAGTAGTTACTCGGGTCAACAGGTGCTCCTAGTCCTATCAGTAATATCTGGGGGGGAAATTGTCGGAAATTTTTCGTGGTCGCACTAGCCAATGAAAATGCAAGACGGATAACTTCCACTGTGTTAATTGGCAGTCCTTATTGTTAGTTTACACACCAGTGGCAGAGGGCTAAGATGGCTTTGAGAAGGGATCAAGAATAATCTGTGGGGGTCGGGGTACAATGACATGATAATTTTACAGCATATATACTGTCCCCCCTCTAGGAATGGGGTGTGGCACGGCTCTGATGGCCGACACTCCGGCAGAGGAGGAGTGGGTCCCGAGGAAAGCTGCAATTCCTGGACCAGTTATTCCTCGGACCTGACGGGAAGAGCTTCGTTGTTCGGGCATCTGCAAGGTTACATGGCAGAGGAGCACAGGAGTGAGTGGCCGCTCATTAGCTGCGACTCTGCTGACATGGCATTCCTCTGCGTGCATCTCACACGTACACCATCGCGATTAGCAGCAATCTAAACTTCCTAGTGTGTATTACAAAAATACTTTATTTTATCTATTTTTGTGTGCATGATAAATATAAAATAGTATATGTTTATTGATGATATATATATAAATATATATATAAGTATATATATGTAGTATATGTTTTATTGACGTGGTTTTCAAGCATGGCAAGCATATAATTTTATTCAATTGTGACGTGGCACATGGAAAAAGTGGGAATGATGCGATGCAGTTCATATCAGGTGGCCTTGCTAATCCTGATCTCCATCAGAGGATTTTGATTGGTGTAACATTTGCTAAATTATAATTTTTTGCTAGGTAAGTAGTCATTTTTCAAAATGGCCAATGGGGGGGGGAGGAGGATACGTTTCAATATTGTGGCCACCAGTCCACTTGGAATCCAATCTTAGTTGGTTTCTAATTGCAGCGTGAATCTCTCATTTGGCCTCCGTCTTGATTCTAATTGCATGCACTCATTTGGCCTCAATCTTGATTCTAATGGAACTAATTGCAAGCATCTCTAATTTGGTCTCCATCTTGATTCCAATTGCAAGCATGAATCTCATTTGGCCTCCATCTTGATTCTAATTGCAAGCATGAATCTCATTTGGCCTCCATCTTGATTCTAATTGCAAGCATGAATCTCATTTGGCCACCATCTTGAATCTTTTGGTTCAGATATTGACGAAGTTTCCTATCAATTAATTTTTGTTGCGAAATTTATATTTTCAAGGAAATTCAAAAGCCTGCTATAAAGACAAGTAGAGGGAATTTGGAAAAGGACGCACTAAATTTTTTAAATTTGTTTATTGTCCTTCGCATTAAGTTTGCTGACTTTCAAATTTACTTTCCCATAATTGGGAGAGCATGCTCTTTATATGATTTTCCTTGAATTCATATTATATACTATAATGGGTCTAAGTTCCAAGTTTTTGACTGGCCTTCAGTTTGAGAAAATACCAGGGATCAAATAAGGATGCCCTCCACATAAGAGAATGGCCTCTTCTGCACCTTCTCACAAGGTGCAGCATCTATCTATAGGATAGGAAGAAGCTAGTGAAGTCATTTTCTGTAGAAAGAAGATGACCTGTAAAGAGTCTCCTGTCTGCAAGGGAGTAAGGCTGTTATTCTTGAGAAGGAGTTTAGCCTGCTCTAGAGAATGCTGCAGTCTTGTAACTTCTGATGTCCGGTCCTGTGAAATTTCAGGAAGATGAAAATGTTAGTTGGCCTTGACTAACCCATTCTTGCACTGTGAGGCCTGTGATGCTGGTGTCTCTCAAATCAACGCTCCAGGTGTGGGGGTCTTCAACCCTGTATTTGAGAATGGGATGATAGTGGGACGATCCAGGGACCCACTGGCTCAAATTCAAGACTGAGTTCTTGAACCTCCTGGGACTCAGTTTGCGGTAAAAATGTACTCTGACAAACACACATGCTCTATAAATCAATGAAGCATGTTCTGCTTCTCTGCAACTCTCCATGCTGACAGGGACAGTGCACTGTCATCCCGTCTGAACGTGGTAAAAGTGAAGGATGTGCTGGGACCACGAGATATACAAGGCAGATACTGTTCAGATAATGCACTGGCAGCAAAGTACATGGCAGAGACCCTCCAGTGTCCCCTGCATGTGGAACGACAGAGGCCTGCCCTGCCACACCAGGAAAGTGACCTTTCAGACAGTGCACCAGGGCATATGGTCCGTCACCCATGGGACGACAGTGACAATGACAACCACGTCCTGGAGAACATGCCATCTAGACTATAATCACGCATACACCTACTCATCTGTCAAACACACGTTCACTTATGTTAACCCAGTAACTCGCCCAATCCCACTGTCAATACCTTTCACCTCCTCACAATGAGTAACTGTCATTTGTCTGACAAGCTACGCCAGCCTAAGGGACATGTAAATGGGGAAACATGGGGAAAAGAAGAAAGCAGCAGGAGGGGGAGTGGCCAGGTGGGAAAGAAATGTTCCTCTACGTGGGTCTGTCAGTGCTGGCCAAGAGGGCCATGCAGCTGGCAGACAATCCCTCACAGGTGTACAGAAAGCACAAGGAGTTCATGCCACTCAGTCTCGGCTGTCCTTCTTTGTCAGATCTGAAAGTGGAGCTGCTGTAGAGGAGAAGGACGAGATGAACTGTAACCTGCCAATCCCAGGAATGACCTGACATCCTTTTTCTTCCTTGGCACTTGAAACTCCCTCACAGCCATCACCTTGGCTTCTTCAGGCCTGATCTCTCCTCGGCCCACAATGTGGCCCAGGTATCTACACTATCTCATGCATGGCTGTCAGTCCTGCTCCCTTTAGAGTTTCCAATATGGGCACATGTGGTCTCCCCAGGAGTTGCTGAAGATCACCAGGTTTTCGTAGGCTGCAGCATACCCTGTGAGGTCTGCCAGAAGCTCATTCATGAGGCGCTGAAACACCACTGGTGCTCCCACTAGGCCGAATGCATAACTGTGAACTGGTATTGGCCCAGTGCAGTCACAAATGCTGTTTTCAATTTAGACTGCTCCTCTACGGGAACCTGCCAGTACCCCTTGGTAAGAGGGTAGAGATGAACTGGGCCCAACCCAGTCCATCTATGCGGTCATTGATCAGCAAGGGGTGTGGATCAGGGACTGTTACCTTATTTAGTGGTCCTGAATGTTCTGTCTGATTCCTGGCCATTAGAACCGACCAAGAACTCTGGCCGTAGTTTTCTTCCTGCCCAAGTGCCCTGCCATTGGGATGGTGTGTGCTGTCCTCAGGACCATGTCCCTGTAAGCTGTTGGCACGATGAGTTGTCGCACTAACCCACCTGTCTCTTCTGCCTCCTGTCTGTGATAGACAAGGCCATATATACACTGTCTGGACCTTCTGTCTGCTACAGAACATATGAAAGAGTTGGATCCATCTGCTGTTCCTGCAGTCTCTTACTAGGATAGAAAAATTGGTTTGGTTAATTATGGAGTAAAAGAGTGAATGACTCAGGTGCAACAAAGCACATCCGAGTCCAAAACAATATAGTTTCCTGAGCTTCTATTTTGTCTACTATTGAACACTAGATCACTGCGCCTTAATTCTTGATTGCCCTAGGCTCTAGGACAGGTGGGAACAGACCAACTATGGTCAAGCTAGTAAGAGCCAATGAAGTGCTTGCTGTTCTCGCAAATTAGTACAATTCAAACTATCATCTACGCCAGGCATTTCTATCAAGCCGGATCCCAGCTCTAAGGAGAGAGCAACACAATCCTTCCTCACCTACTCCAGCTCTAAGGAGAGAGCAACACAATCCTTCCTCACCTCCAGCTCTAAGGAAAGAGCAACACAATCCTTCCTCACCTACTCCAGCTCTAAGGAGAGAGCAACACAATCCTTCCTCACCTCCAGCTCTAAGGAGAGAGCAACACAATCCTTCCTCACCTACTCCAGCTCTAAGGAGAGAGCAACACAATCCTTCCTCACCTCCAGCTCTAAGGAAAGAGCAACACAATCCTTCCTCACCTCCAGCTCTAAGGAGAGAGCAACACAATCCTTCCTCACCTACTCCAGCTCTAAGGAGAGAGCAACACAATCCTTCCTCACCTCCAGCTCTAAGGAGAGAGCAACACAATCCTTCCTCACCTACTCCAGCTCTAAGGAGAGAGCAACACAATCCTTCCTCACCTCCAGCTCTAAGGAAAGAGCAACACAATCCTTCCTCACCTCCAGCTCTAAGGAGAGAGCAACACAATCCTTCCTCACCTACTCCAGCTCTAAGGAGAGAGCAACACAATCCTTCCTCACCTCCAGCTCTAAGGAGAGAGCAACACAATCCTTCCTCACCTCCAGCTCTAAGGAGAGAGCAACACAATCCTTCCTCACCTACTCCAGCTCTAAGGAGAGAGCAACACAATCCTTCCTCACCTCCAGCTCTAAGGAGAGAGCAACACAATCCTTCCTCACCTCCAGCTCTAAGGAGAGAGCAACACAAGCCTTCCTCACCTACTCCAGCTCTAAGGAGAGAGCAACACAATCCTTCCTCACCTCCAGCTCTAAGGAGAGAGCAACACAATCCTTCCTCACCTCCAGCTCTAAGGAGAGAGCAACACAATCCTTCCTCACCTCCAGCTCTAAGGAGAGAGCAACACAATCCTTCCTCACCTCCAGCTCTAAGGAGAGAGCAACACAATCCTTCCTCACCTCCAGCTCTAAGGAGAGAGCAACACAATCCTTCCTCACCTACTCCAGCTCTAAGGAGAGAGCAACACAATCCTTCCTCACCTCCAGCTCTAAGGAAAGAGCAACACAATCCTTCCTCACCTCCAGCTCTAAGGAGAGAGCAACACAATCCTTCCTCACCTACTCCAGCTCTAAGGAGAGAGCAACACAATCCTTCCTCACCTCCAGCTCTAAGGAGAGAGCAACACAATCCTTCCTCACCTCCAGCTCTAAGGAGAGAGCAACACAATCCTTCCTCACCTACTCCAGCTCTAAGGAGAGAGCAACACAATCCTTCCTCACCTCCAGCTCTAAGGAGAGAGCAACACAATCCTTCCTCACCTCCAGCTCTAAGGAGAGAGCAACACAAGCCTTCCTCACCTACTCCAGCTCTAAGGAGAGAGCAACACAATCCTTCCTCACCTCCAGCTCTAAGGAGAGAGCAACACAATCCTTCCTCACCTCCAGCTCTAAGGAGAGAGCAACACAATCCTTCCTCACCTCCAGCTCTAAGGAGAGAGCAACACAATCCTTCCTCACCTCCAGCTCTAAGGAGAGAGCAACACAATCCTTCCTCACCTCCAGCTCTAAGGAGAGAGCAACACAATCCTTCCTCACCTACTCCAGCTCTAAGGAGAGAGCAACACAATCCTTCCTCACCTCCAGCTCTAAGGAGAGAGCAACACAATCCTTCCTCACCTCCAGCTCTAAGGAGAGAGCAACACAATCCTTCCTCACCTCCAGCTCTAAGGAGAGAGCAACACGATCCTTCCTCACCTCCAGCTCTAAGGAGAGAGCAACACGATCCTTCCTCACCTCCAGCTCTAAGGAGAGAGCAACACAATCCTTCCTCACCTCCAGCTCTAAGGAGAGAGCAACACAATCCTTCCTCACCTCCAGCTCTAAGGAGAGAGCAACACAATCCTTCCTCACCTCCAGCTCTAAGGAGAGAGCAACACAATCCTTCCTCACCTCCAGCTCTAAGGAGAGAGCAACACAATCCTTCCTCACCTCCAGCTCTAAGGAGAGAGCAACACAATCCTTCCTCACCTCCAGCTCTAAGGAGAGAGCAACACAATCCTTCCTCACCTCCAGCTCTAAGGAGAGAGCAACACAATCCTTCCTCACCTACTCCAGCTCTAAGGAGAGAGCAACACAATCCTTCCTCACCTACTCCAGCTCTAAGGAGAGAGCAACACAATCCTTCCTCACCTACTCCAGCTCTAAGGAGAGAGCAACACAATCCTTCCTCACCTACTCCAGCTCTAAGGAGAGAGCAACACAATCCTTCCTCACCTCCAGCTCTAAGGAGAGAGCAACACAATCCTTCCTCACCTCCAGCTCTAAGGAGAGAGCAACACAATCCTTCCTCACCTACTCCAGCTCTAAGGAGAGAGCAACACAATCCTTCCTCACCTCCAGCTCTAAGGAGAGAGCAACACAATCCTTCCTCACCTACTCCAGCTCTAAGGAGAGAGCAACACAATCCTTCCTCACCTCCAGCTCTAAGGAGAGAGCAACACAATCCTTCCTCACCTACTCCAGCTCTAAGGAGAGAGCAACACAATCCTTCCTCACCTCCAGCTCTAAGGAGAGAGCAACACAATCCTTCCTCACCTCCAGCTCTAAGGAGAGAGCAACACAATCCTTCCTCACCTCCAGCTCTAAGGAGAGAGCAACACAATCCTTCCTCACCTCCAGCTCTAAGGAGAGAGCAACACAATCCTTCCTCACCTCCAGCTCTAAGGAGAGAGCAACACAATCCTTCCTCACCTCCAGCTCTAAGGAGAGAGCAACACAATCCTTCCTCACCTCCAGCTCTAAGGAGAGAGCAACACAATCCTTCCTCACCTCCAGCTCTAAGGAGAGAGCAACACAATCCTTCCTCACCTCCAGCTCTAAGGAGAGAGCAACACAATCCTTCCTCACCTCCAGCTCTAAGGAGAGAGCAACACAATCCTTCCTCACCTCCAGCTCTAAGGAGAGAGCAACACAATCCTTCCTCACCTCCAGCTCTAAGGAGAGAGCAACACAATCCTTCCTCACCTACTCCAGCTCTAAGGAGAGAGCAACACAATCCTTCCTCACCTCCAGCTCTAAGGAGAGAGCAACACAATCCTTCCTCACCTCCAGCTCTAAGGAGAGAGCAACACAATCCTTCCTCACCTCCAGCTCTAAGGAGAGAGCAACACAATCCTTCCTCACCTCCAGCTCTAAGGAGAGAGCAACACAATCCTTCCTCACCTCCAGCTCTAAGGAGAGAGCAACACAATCCTTCCTCACCTCCAGCTCTAAGGAGAGAGCAACACAATCCTTCCTCACCTACTCCAGCTCTAAGGAGAGAGCAACACAATCCTTCCTCACCTACTCCAGCTCTAAGGAGAGAGCAACACAATCCTTCCTCACCTACTCCAGCTCTAAGGAGAGAGCAACACAATCCTTCCTCACCTCCAGCTCTAAGGAGAGAGCAACACAATCCTTCCTCACCTCCAGCTCTAAGGAGAGAGCAACACAATCCTTCCTCACCTCCAGCTCTAAGGAGAGAGCAACACAATCCTTCCTCACCTACTCCAGCTCTAAGGAGAGAGCAACACAATCCTTCCTCACCTCCAGCTCTAAGGAGAGAGCAACACAATCCTTCCTCACCTACTCCAGCTCTAAGGAGAGAGCAACACAATCCTTCCTCACCTCCAGCTCTAAGGAGAGAGCAACACAATCCTTCCTCACCTCCAGCTCTAAGGAGAGAGAACACAAGCCTTCCTCACCTACTCCAGCTCTAAGGAGAGAGCAACACAATCCTTCCTCACCTCCAGCTCTAAGGAGAGAGCAACACAATCCTTCCTCACCTCCAGCTCTAAGGAGAGAGCAACACAATCCTTCCTCACATCCAGCTCTAAGGAGAGAGCAACACAATCCTTCCTCACCTCCAGCTCTAAGGAGAGAGCAACACAATCCTTCCTCACCTCCAGCTCTAAGGAGAGAGCAACACAATCCTTCCTCACCTACTCCAGCTCTAAGGAGAGAGCAACACAATCCTTCCTCACCTACTCCAGCTCTAAGGAGAGAGCAACACAATCCTTCCTCACCTCCAGCTCTAAGGAGAGAGCAACACAATCCTTCCTCACCTCCAGCTCTAAGGAGAGAGCAACACAATCCTTCCTCACCTCCAGCTCTAAGGAGAGAGCAACACAATCCTTCCTCACCTCCAGCTCTAAGGAGAGAGCAACACAATCCTTCCTCACCTCCAGCTCTAAGGAGAGAGCAACACAATCCTTCCTCACCTCCAGCTCTAAGGAGAGAGCAACACAATCCTTCCTCACCTCCAGCTCTAAGGAGAGAGCAACACAATCCTTCCTCACCTCCAGCTCTAAGGAGAGAGCAACACAATCCTTCCTCACCTCCAGCTCTAAGGAGAGAGCAACACAATCCTTCCTCACCTCCAGCTCTAAGGAGAGAGCAACACAATCCTTCCTCACCTCCAGCTCTAAGGAGAGAGCAACACAATCCTTCCTCACCTCCAGCTCTAAGGAGAGAGCAACACAATCCTTCCTCACCTACTCCAGCTCTAAGGAGAGAGCAACACAATCCTTCCTCACCTCCAGCTCTAAGGAGAGAGCAACACAATCCTTCCTCACCTCCAGCTCTAAGGAGAGAGCAACACAATCCTTCCTCACCCCCTCAGGCATTGAGTGTTCCTCAATTAGGATTAGAAGCACTGCAAATAACAGATGAATAATAATTTATAGCCCGTCCAACACTTAGCGATGCATTGGAGTATGTGAAGTTATGGGAAACTCAAATCCCGATTGTCATCAGTCATGTGTGATTACTGAGGGGTCAGTAGAAAAACTAGAAGAGGAAGTCATTCATGGTTACCTTCCAGATAGCCAGGCTATCGACTCCTCAGCTTAACTAAACTCCCCATGAGGTTTCTTGATGCCAGACAAAATCTAGTCATAGTCTACGGAATGCAAGTAGTTTAATGCATTTCTTGCCTTTAATTATGGACTGGATGTGATTTGTATCACTGAAACTTGGTTAGCAGGTGATGTGAATGATGAATTGCACCCCTCCCAACTTTATTGGTTATTCTCAGGCATTGAGTGTTCCTCAATTAGGATTAGAAGCACTGCAAATAACAGATGAATAATAATTTATAGTGGAGTATGTGAAGTTATGGGAAACTCAAATCCCGATTGTCATCAGTCATGTGTGATTGAGGGGTCAGTAGAAAAACTAGAAGAGGAAGTCATTCATGGTTACCTTCCAGACAGCCAGGCTATCGACTCCTCAGCTTAACTAAACTCCCCATGAGGTTTCTTGATGCCAGACAAAATCTAGTCATAGTCTACGGAATGCAAGTAGTTTAATGCACACACCCACCTGCTTCACTTGAAGTCTTCCTTATAGAAATATTAAATCATCTTTGCAAACTTCCTGAAAACTGCAATCTGATCATCATTGGAGACTCAATATTCCAGATGTCAATTGACACTCTGCAGGCTTTTCCTCCTCTCATCACTTTGTGACTTAGTTTCCAATCTAAACTCAGCTGGTAGCTAGCCCAACTCATAAATCTGGAAATATACTTTACAAACTCACCTGACAGAATAAACACCCTCTCAGTTGCCATTCCTTGTGATAAATTGGTTTCAGACCTCGATTTCATTTCTGTCAATGTATCTCTGAAAAGCTTTCCAAAGGTATCCACAGAGCTGGTGTTGTCCTTAACTAAAGGCAGACATGGCACTTATTGATGACTATCTTTTAAATGAGAATTTTGATGCTATCCTCCACAGGTGTCAACAACACACGGAATGTAAAATTAATTGTGCATGTCACATGCTTAATCCTCCCCTGCTGACCCTCCCACAAAGATTCTCACATAAATGGTTTAACCTGAATGCCATGTAAACCATACTCCCACACTCCTAACCTGAATGCCATATAAACCATACTCCCACACTTCTAACCTGAATGCCATATAAAGCATACTCCCACACTACTAACCTGAATGCCATGTAAACCATACTCCCACACTTCTAACCTGAATGCCATATAAACCATACTCCCACACTTCTAACCTGAATGCCATGTAAACCATACTCACACACTTCTAACCTGAATGCCATGTAAACCATACTCCCACACTTCTAACCTGAATGCCATATAAACCATACTCCCACACTTCTAACCTGAATGCCATGTAAACCATACTCCCACACTTCCAACCTGAATGCCATATAAACCATACACCCACACTACTAACCTGAATGCCATATAAACCATACTCCCACACTTCTAACCTGAATGCCATGTAAACCATACTGCCACACTTCTAACCTGAATGCCATATAAACCATACTCCCACACTTCTAACCTGAATGCCATGTAAACCATACTCCCACACTTCTAACCTGAATGCCATGTAAACCATACTCCCACACTTCTAACCTGAATGCCATATAAACCATACTCCCACACTTCTAACCTGAATGCCATGTAAATCATACTCCCACACTTCTAACCTGAATGCCATATAAACCATACTCCCACACTTCTAACCTGAATGCCATGTAAACCATACTCCCCACACTCCTAACCTGAATGCAATATAAACCATACTCCCACACTCCTAACCTGAATATATAAACCATACTCCCACACTTCTAACCTGAATGCCATATAAACCATACTCCCACACTTCTAACCTGAATGCCATGTAAACCATACTCCCACACTTCTAACCTGAATGCCATATAAACCATACTCCCACACTCCTAACCTGAATATATAAACCATACTCCCACACTTCTAACCTGAATGCCATATAAACCATACTCCCACACTTCTGACCTGAATGCTATGGAAACCATACTCCCACACTTCTAACCTGAATGCCATATAAACCATACTCCCACACTTCTAACCTGAATGCCATATAAACCATACTCCCACACTTCTAACCTGAATGCCATATAAACCATACTCCCATACTTCTAACCTGAATGCCATATAAACCATACTCCCACACTTCTAACCTGAATGCCATGTAAACCATACTCCCACACTTCTAACCTGAATGCCATGTAAACCATACTCCCACACTTCTAACCTGAATGCCATGTAAACCATACTCCCACACTTCTAACCTGAATGCCATATAAACCATACTGCCACACTTCTAACCTGAATGCCATATAAACCATACTCCCACACTTCTAACCTGAATGCCATATAAACCATACTCCCACACTTCTAACCTGAATGCCATGTAAACCATACTCCCACACTTCTAACCTGAATGCCATGTAAACCATACTCACACACTTCTAACCTGAATGCCATGTAAACCATACTCCCACACTTCTAACCTGAATGCCATGTAAACCATACTCCCACACTTCTAACCTGAATGCCATGTAAACCATACTGCCACACTTCTAACCTGAATGCCATATAAACCATACTCCCACACTTCTAACCTGAATGCCATATAAACCATACTCCCCACACTCCTAACCTGAATGCAATGTAAACCATACTCCCACACTTCTAACCTGAATGCCATATAAACCATACTCCCACACTTCTAACCTGAATGCCATGTAAACCATACTCCGACACTTCTAACCTGAATGCCATATAAACCATACTCCCACACTTCTAACCTGAATGCCATATAAACCTTACTCCCACACTTCTTCTAACCTGAATGCCATGTAAACCATACTCCGACACTTCTAACCTGAATGCCATATAAACCATACTCCCACACTTCTAACCTGAATGCCATGTAAACCATACTCCCCATACTCCTAACCTGAATGCAATATAAACCATACTCCCACACTCCTAACCTGAATATATAAACCATACTCCCACACTTCTAACCTGAATGCCATATAAACCATACTCCCACACTTCTAACCTGAATGCCATGTAAACCATACTCCCACACTTCTAACCTGAATGCCATATAAACCATACTCCCACACTCCTAACCTGAATATATAAACCATACTCCCACACTTCTAACCTGAATGCCATATAAACCATACTCCCACACTTCTGACCTGAATGCTATGGAAACCATACTCCCACACTTCTAACCTGAATGCCATATAAACCATACTCCCACACTTCTAACCTGAATGCCATATAAACCATACTCCCACACTTCTAACCTGAATGCCATATAAACCATACTCCCATACTTCTAACCTGAATGCCATATAAACCATACTCCCACACTTCTAACCTGAATGCCATGTAAACCATACTCCCACACTTCTAACCTGAATGCCATGTAAACCATACTCCCACACTTCTAACCTGAATGCCATGTAAACCATACTCCCACACTTCTAACCTGAATGCCATATAAACCATACTGCCACACTTCTAACCTGAATGCCATATAAACCATACTCCCACACTTCTAACCTGAATGCCATATAAACCATACTCCCACACTTCTAACCTGAATGCCATGTAAACCATACTCCCACACTTCTAACCTGAATGCCATGTAAACCATACTCACACACTTCTAACCTGAATGCCATGTAAACCATACTCCCACACTTCTAACCTGAATGCCATGTAAACCATACTCCCACACTTCTAACCTGAATGCCATGTAAACCATACTGCCACACTTCTAACCTGAATGCCATATAAACCATACTCCCACACTTCTAACCTGAATGCCATATAAACCATACTCCCCACACTCCTAACCTGAATGCAATGTAAACCATACTCCCACACTTCTAACCTGAATGCCATATAAACCATACTCCCACACTTCTAACCTGAATGCCATGTAAACCATACTCCGACACTTCTAACCTGAATGCCATATAAACCATACTCCCACACTTCTAACCTGAATGCCATATAAACCTTACTCCCACACTTCTTCTAACCTGAATGCCATGTAAACCATACTCCGACACTTCTAACCTGAATGCCATATAAACCATACTCCCACACTTCTAACCTGAATGCCATGTAAACCATACTCCCACACTCCTAACCTGAATGCCATATAAACCATACTCCCACACTTCTAACCTGAATGCCATATAAACCATACTCCCACATTCCTAACTTGAATGCCATGTAAACCATACTCACACACTTCTAACCTGAATGCCACATAAACCATACTCCCACACTCCTAACCTGAATGCCATATAAACCATACACCCACACTTCTAACCTCAATGCCATATATACCATACTCCCACACTTCTAACCTGAATGCCATGTAAACCATACTCCCACACTTCTAACCTGAATGCCATGTAAACCATACTGCCACACTTCTAACCTGAATGCCATATAAACCATACTCCCACACTTCTAACCTGAATGCCATATAAACCATACTCCCACACTCCTAACCTGAATGCCATGTAAACCATACTCACACACTTCTAACCTGAATGCCATATAAACCATACTCCCACACTTCTAACCTGAATGCCATATAAACCTTACTCCCACACTTCTAACCTGAATGCCATGTAAACCATACTCCGACACTTCTAACCTGAATGCCATATAAACCATACTCCCACACTTCTAACCTGAATGCCATGTAAACCATACTGCCACACTCCTAACCTAACCTGAATGCCATATAAACCATACTCCCACACTTCTTACCTGAATGCCATATAAACTATACTCCCACATTCCTAACCTGAATGCCATATAAACCATACTCCCACACTTCTAACCTGAATGCCATGTAAACCATACTCCCACACTTCTAACCTGAATGCCATATAAACCATACTCCCACACTTCTAATCTGAATGCCATGTAAACCATACTCCCACACTTCTAACCTGAATGCCATGTAAACCATACTCCCACACTCCTAACCTGAATGCCATATAAACCATACCCCCACACTTCTAACCTGAATGCCATATAAACCATACCCCCACACTTCTAACCTGAATGCCATATAAACCATACTCCCACACTTCTAACCTGAATGCCATATAAACCATACCCCCACACTTCTAACCTGAATGCCATATAAACCATACTCCCATATTTCTAACCTTAATGCCATATAAACCATACTCCCACACTTCTAACCTGAATGCCATGTAAACCATACTCCCACACTTCTAACCTGAATGCCATATAAACCATACTCACACACTTCTAATCTGAATGCCATGTAAACCATACTCCCACACTTCTAACCTGAATGCCATGTAAACCATACTCCCACACTTCTAACCTGAATGCCATATAAACCATACTGCCACACTTCTAACCTGAATGCCATGTAAACCATACTCCCACACTTCTAACCTGAATGCCATGTAAACCATACTCCCACACTTCTAACCTGAATGCCATGTAAACCATACTCCCACACTTCTAACCTGAATACCATATAAACCATACTCCCACACTCCTAACCTGAATGCCATATAAACCGTCCCACACTTCTAACCTGAATACCATATAAACCATACTCGTCCCGTACTTGTACACTTCGTTGTCGTGCTATGAAGTTAAAAATCTCCACATGAGTTTGCTAGAAATGAAATCAGATCTCTATGAACTAATCAGCACTGCTAAGAGTGAATATATAGTCTCCACAAAGATTAATGGTAGATATATCTGCACCCAAGTTTCCTGAGCAAGAATACTTCATTACCACTCTATATGTCTCATGACTCTATGCCTATTTATGGCGATAGCTGTAGAGGTTTTTCAATTCAACCCCTTCAGAAGTAAATATCCTCTTGGCCCCTTTAATACCGTAACCTCTTCATCGTCTCAGTTTAGTACAATAGATGCAAGTACGAAGTAGATGAGGTGTCTAAGATGGACCAAAAGAAGCTGCAAGTCCAACTTACTTACATCTTTTAGTTAAATCAGGCGTACCTCTAGTAGCACTTGCTATTTCTTATATACATCCATGACTTAACAGAAGCTATTTCTTGCTCGTCAGACTTCCTATTTGCAGATGATGCAAAACTCGTTGAGACCATTTCATCGGACTCTGACACATGTCAACTTGATCATGGATCCGTGCTGTGACAAATGGTGTCTGATTCAGAATGCACTAAAGTATACTGCAATACACTTTACTATATCCAGTGATTCACGTCCTACTTACCTTTAACTGAACTACAATCAGCAAGTTGGTCTGCTCATTATAGCCACATCTGCATGAAAGCTCAACAGAGCTTACACATGAAAAGATTCACCTTTATCTGGTTAGAATCCACCTTACCTATTGTTCCCAGCTTTGGAGGCCGCTTCTTAGGATATCTCAAGTGCATTGAAAAAGTGCAATGATGTGCCACAAAGTTCATTTTACACAACTACTCTTCTGTCTACAAGTCAAGGCTCATTTCTCTTCATCAACTTCCTCTCATATACTTGGTGGAATTCCAGGATATTCTAGTTAAGTGTCTAAAGATTCCTTCAAATATTCAAATATTTTCACTTTCTGAACCAGATGGTCGGCTTCAAATAGACTGCGGTACAGCAGGTATTGCAATACTTCATGCAGATCCTGTTTCTACTTATCATGTGATTCATCTTTGGAAGTTGTTGATCTTAGGAAGTCCTTCACAATTCTGAAGTTGAAAGATGATTATGGCAGCATTTCTTAATCTATTAATGATCCCCAGAGAGCCTGCACCTATCAATTTTTGTTAATTAACTAGCTTAATTACAGGTATATATTCCTATATATATATATCTCCGGCTACACCCTTACACTTATCATTGGTGACAGTCTGTCAACAATGTATGTCAGTATTACTTTTGTGCCATTCTCATTCCAGAATATTGTTGCAAAGTTCATCATCATCATCATCACATCATCATCATCATCATCACATCATCATCATCATCATCATCACATCATCATCTTCATCATCAATCATCATCATCATCACATCATCATCATCATCATTACATCATCATCATCATTACATCATCATCACATCATCATCACCATCATCATCACCACCACATCATCATCATCATCATAATAATAATAAAAATGATGATGACAACAAAACAATAACAACAAAAATAACAACAAAAACAATAATAATAGCAACAACAATAATAATAATAATACGTCTTTCCTCTGGTTTAAGGATTATTGTTGGTTATTATTAATTTTATTTCCCTCATTTCCCTCCTTTCTTACCACTCCATAATCATGTCAATGTTTGTTGTGTTAGTATATAAGTTCTGGTTTTATTTCTTTTTTTGATGAATATATACTTTTTGTTTATAATAATAATGACCCAGCTTGGCCTCAAGCCAGTCTTCCAATCAGAGTGGGTGGTCTTGGTATTAGGCATGCTGTGCAGATTGCCCCATCAGCCTTCATGGCCTCGGCTGCTGCCTGTTGTGACCCGAGGCATCCTCCCTACACACCTGCAGTCTCTCCCACTCCAAAATCATGAAGAGGCTTTATTGCTGTGGTCAAAAGATCATGATTTTCCTTCACCTTCTGGTTCAGCAGCATGCCGCCAGAAGTCGTGGGATGCCTATCAAGTTTCCAAAGACGTGGAGTCCTTGCTAAGCAATGCCTCAGATAACCTCACAAGAGCTAGGCTTTTGGCTGTCTCTGCTAGGGAATCTAGAGCATGGCTTCGTGCACCCCCAATCTCCAACTTTGGTTTGAGGATAGACGACGCAACCATCAGGATTGCTGTTGGCCTTCGTTTGGGGTCCCCTCTTTGCCATCCCCACTTATGCCAGCACTGTGATGCGGAGGTGGACCATTTTGGTCTGCACAGTTTGAGCTGCAAGAAGAGTGAGGGTCGTCACTACCGACATTCCTCAATGAATAACATTATTCATAGGGCTATATCATCTGCTCAGGTGCTTCAAGGCTGGAACCGTCTGGACTCAGTCATATGGACGGCAAGCGTCCGGATGGAATCACCATGGTGCCATGGAAATGTGGGAAGCCCCTGGTCTGGGATGTGACCTGCCCCAACACTCTGACACAGTCCTATTGTGCTCAAGCTACCAGGAGCTCAGATGCAGTAGCTGCCATGGCTGAAGAGAAAAAGGAGGACAAGTACCACTGCCTTACCAGGAACTATTTTTTGTGCCAGTTGCGGGTGCCATTGTCCCAAAGTCATTGGCCTTCCTAAAGGAACTTGGAAGGAAAATAAAGCGACACACCGGGGAAGAGAATTCACACCAATTTTTGATACGACAATTGTCTGTGGCGGTATATATATATATACAGAGAGGCAATGCTCTTGCAGTCATGGGGGCAATGGGAGGCTCGAGCGTGGACAGTCTTGTGTAATTATTATTGTTGTTATTGTTGTTGTTGTTTATAATAATAATATAAAATAATAATAATAATAAAACTAATAAAAAAATTTAAAAAAATAATAAAAATAATAATAATAATAATAATAATAATATAACAAAATAATAATAATAATATAACAAAATAATAATAATAATAATAATACATGTATAACAAAATAATAATAATAACAACAACAATAATAATATAACAATGTAATATAATAATAACAACAACAGCAACAACAATAATAGTACATGTAATAATTAATAAATCAATAGCACACTCTAGGTGTAGAGGTGGGATTCATGCTGTGGTCCTGATTTATATACCAAAATGCAGCCTGTTTAATATTATTTTGGCACACATGTAATTGTTTTGTAACTGACTGTGAAGTCCATCACCCCACCATAACTAGAGCATGCGAGTACATTTGTAAGAATGAAACTGCAGTATTTCTCATTAACATGCAGCCCATTCTCACTTGATTATGCAGCCATTCTTCCTCTGACTTCTAATCTGCTGCCTTGTCTTCACAGTGACAACCATCCTAAAATAAGCCCGCATTATTTAAGGCAGGCGACTCGTTCATATTTTTTTATGTGTTTTAACAGGTGAATACACGATGCATACATAGATACACGCCAGCACGACAATACCAAGTTTTCTATCCAATCACCCACTGAGGACTTGCCGCTCATCAACTACTTCCCTTATCACAATCCAGCCATTGCAGTATGACATCAATAATGTACAGATCAGTATAACTGTGTTAGGCCTACAGCTGTGCTAAGGTTAAGATAATGTCTCGAGGAACAGAATTCATTTGGTCCAGTAGGGCATCAGCTATTGTCACTCAACCAACTCTCAGTTGAATAGTTAATCAACTTGGAATTTACTCACTCCTGACATTTCAGCTAGATAGATGCTCTAGCCAAAACATCTGAGTAGAATAAAATAAAATTTCCCCCTTTCGCCATCACTCCTTCACTAGCCACTTAAGGAAGAGTGACCATTGGTCTCGGGGCCACCTTCCCGCTCTTGCCGTTGCTGTAGTTGGCGAGTAAAGCCCCGTTATAAGTTGGATGGTATTGAAATTAGAGGCTGGTAATGGTCGTCATAATGAGAAAATCGGTAAGTGAGAACGCTGACGGGAAAGGATGCTATCCAACATAGCTGCTCAATTTATCAACAAGTTCTAGCTATGGAGGTGGGTTTGATGCACAAGCTTATCCGATATTGTAAAAAAAGAAAGTACCACTGCCACTCTCTATGGAATTGGCTACATGTTGACAGGAAGGATAACTGGTCAAATAGAGGCTATTGATGGAGAGCATACTGATACTGAGAGCTGTTAAGCATGCAACTATCACACTTAAAACAAGTTCTTGTCAGCTTTTGCATGATCTTCCCTTTATATAGTACTCTGAGAATTCCTGCAGAAAGCACTTCTAATAACCTCACACTTAGGTCCATCTTCAAGAGAACCTGGTTACAAACTTAACCATGGGCATCATTAGGGGTGACCATTACCTGGTCTGAGCAGTTAGATGACTGCATGTGCACAATAGGTGAGTGAGCTGTAGGTCATTGGGAATAACATTGCACATTCAATGTTCCATTGAGTACCTATAGTATTGAGTTTTTAATACATAATTATAGAACCACTGTCAACAACAAAAAAGGCCTCAACTTATCGGGATTTTTTTTAAAACCTGGCTTGATCATCGAAAAGTTGTTATGTATTGTACTAATTGTCTGTTATTGTTCTTGTTGTATTATTATTAATAATTATTATTATTAATATTGTTATTATTTAATATTGTTATTATTATTATTATTATTAATTATAATTATCATCACTTTACAGTACACATGAATTACAGATGAGGTGACAGTGATATGAGGATGTAGTATTGTACTGATGGTCCACTAGAAACTCACTAGTAGCCAATAATAGTTTGAAATTACAAGGGGAGGACAATTTGCACATGGACACTGAAAGTGGAAAGTGCACGAGTTATTGGAATCAAAAGTTTGTAATGAAATGATATGAAAATATGATTTTAGGAATATTAGACAATGACATGATCAATACATGGCAGAGAGTTCCATAGGTGAGGGAACCGATTAAAGAAGAAATGCTGACTTGATTGAGTGCAGAGTAATTTTACGTGGCCTGATCTTGTGCACGATGATGATAGAGTGAGGATGTTTAAGTGATCTGTAGGCTCTTTTAAAGATTTAACTAGCAAAGATATGTCATTCAGTTCAGGAACCATCATTAAGGGAAGAATAAATAGGGTGACTTATAGTCGGATTTGTAGTCATTAAAGTACAAATTTGGTAGCTCTTCTTTATATTGAATAAAATCTTTCTTCAGGTGAGGATGCCAGATAGGAGAATTTTGGCACTCATCGAGTCACAATGATTGAAAGTATGACGTAGAAGGCTTAAGGTCCGATAGGCTTTTGAGATAGTGTTTGATACATGATGGTTCCACGTTAGGGCACTTGAAATGATTGCACCTAGATAGATCTTCAACACTATTTTTTTTGGAGTTGATGCAAATGTCAACCTAGAGTCAACAGCAGGCACTTTTGAAGGTGAGATTTTAAAAGAGAGATGCCAATCAGTTGACCATTTTGATTGAGGATAAATCATTTTGAAGAACATCAGAAACTGATGTGATACCTTTAAAACACTTGGTATCATCTGCACATAAGAGTAGAGAAGATGAAGAAATGGTAGCTGGAATGTCATTTATGTAGATCAAAAATAGTAACGGACGCCTTGCGGAACACCGGAACTGACTGGAAGTAGATCAGAGTGGTTATTATTATTTAGTGATACCATTTGACAGCGAGTGTTTAAGTATTACTCTGAATCAATGCCACAGCTCTGCTGTATACCAGAACACCACAGTTTGAAAAGGCTCTTGATGAGGAACACTATCAAAAGCTTTAATGTAGTCCAAGTACTAATTGAGATTTCTCATTAAATTAAGTGAAAATGTCTGCACTGTTGACTAAACTAAGCAACTGTTGAGTTGTTAAAATGTCCCAATATATAATGAATCCCATAAGCTTTGTGTCCGTTCCATGACAAGAGAAATACAACAGAGAAGGGAGATGGGTCTGTAGTTTCTAACTGATGATTTGTCCCCAGACTTGTGTATGGGGTGATAACGTGAACACGCCAGTCTTTGGGGATTTGAGTTCGAGTTTGACTTGGAATAAACAGGTGTGTGACAGGCACAAATATTGCAGGAGCGATGGACTTCAACAATCTCGGTCCAAGACTATCCGAACCAGTGGCCTTAGATGTGTCTAATTTGGAGTACACATCGGAGTCAGATATGTGAATTTTGTCAAGGGTGGATGATGGTGATGGTGTGGTCTCCAAAGGGGAAGACGGTACAAACTTGTGGTATGTAGTGAATGAAAATATAGATTTGCCTTTGCCTTTTTAGATGTTGCACAAATGGACAGAGTAGGAGGAATAGAGTTGTTCCTGGTGGCACGATTGATATGACTAGAGCACTTGGATGTGTTTTTAAATGAGAAGATCTTTTATCAGATTTGTTTCGAAAGCTGATTTAGCATTGATTGAGGACTTAACAATCTCTTAAAAAGTATGAAGCTTCAGCAGGTTACTTGGGGAAGGACGCAAATTGCATTTCCTTGTCAGTGATGAGGCCATTTAATTGATGTTTGAGTTGGGGGTGGGGTGGGAGTAATCCACTTAGGTCACATAGATTATCTCTCATTACACCCAACTTAAGCTTCAAAAGAGAAAATGTTTACTTGAGTTTTCTCGGTCATTCCTCTCTCTCTCTCTCTCTCTCTCTCTCTCTCTCTCTCTCTCTCTCTCTCTCTCTCTCTCTCTCTCTCGAGCTTGGAGTGTACAGTTAGTTTGAATAGGTGTGAATCAGAGTGAGCGAATTCTCGCTTTCATAAACAGGCTTTTATTGGTTTATTCTAATTAGTGAGCCGGTGCCTGATATTAGAATTTGGGGGAAATGTGATGACCAAACAACTTGAAAGTTAACTTCGATTTAACGGGCTATGCCAGGGCTAAACCCAGAAGCCCTGTTCTAACGACACCAATAATACTCCTCAGACAACCATACTTTCACATGCACATTTCTGTTTCACAGAATGTCAACCTTGCAACAATTTGGAATCTGACAGAGCATCTAGCCGAAATGTCGGGAGAGTAAATTTGAAGTTGATTATTGGGAAGTTCAGCAACTTTTGCCACAACAATCCAAATTACACGATAACATCTAAAGATCAGTAGTGCAATGGCCTTCAGCTATGCTAGGGCTAAGACAATAGAACCAATATGACCTCATCTAGGATTTCATTACTCTCTCTCTACCGTTATCATGCCTTCCTATTCAATGCCCACTAGCATTCATTACTAGTATTTCTCCAAACCTGGAAACTCACCAATCTCTGTGGAGGCAAGCATTACTGTGACTATTTGCAAGCTGGAAACCTTTTTTGTGAAAATGTTTGGCCTGGGACGTTTGACTGTGGGAGTGATAGTCCACTACAAACATACCGTGCAATAGCAACTCGCCTGCTACCCCCGGTGTGTTTCAATCCCACAAGGCCATGTTGAAAGATAAAATGGTTTGAGACATATTGGAACTTTTCACAGGCTATTGGCAGCTCACATTTAACTATAACACATCCTGGTGAGAATGGATCTGACTATTATAATCTTATAACTGCAAGGAATACTGCTCGATCGTTATGCAAGCCATGATTGATTTCGGCTTGTTTATGGATGTGTATATTGGTTGGCCAGGTTAAGTGCATGATGCAAGGATATTTTTTCAACTCCATCTTCTATAGAAAAGGAATAAGTGTCACTCTCTCTCCAGACTGGAAAAGAAACATTTCTGGAGTAGATGATATGCAATTACATGCCACATTTTATTAATTATTCCTGATGAAGTCGAAACATTGAGAAATTAAATTTCAGAAGTTAATTATTGAGGTCATTGTAACTACCTTCATTTCCTTTGCTATGTTCAGGTTCTAGCAACCCTGGGTGAGCCTGCATATACCTGTCGCTCATGGCTAATGAAACCCCATCGTGACAGTAGCTACACAGTCTTAAAAAAAACACTATAACACTCTGCACAGCAGCAAGGATGGTGGTGGGGAATGCATGGGGTGAGCTGAATGCTGGAAATGCTTTTCAAGAATGTTTGTTGCCACTCGTGTGACACATCAGAACACGTGTGAAATGTGTGGCGATGCTTTTCTGAATGAGTGGGATACCCAAAGATTATCCAAGTGCCTATCAGGCCTACCCGTCTGGCCATGGGTCATCTAGAACCTGCACTGAGGGGAAAATGGTATGCGATGCTATTATGTAGTATTTTTCTTGTAAAAGAAATATTGTTATTATCTGTGTAGGGTGCATGACTCAGAGGAAATCAGATAGAGATGTACATGACCCACAAATTTGATGAGTAAAAGCCAACATCATGCGTTGCATGCATTCTTCATGGTATCTCTCTTGCTCCCTCTCTTCTCTACCTCAGCCTCCAATACCATGTTCCTCCTCTAGTTCTCTGCTAGGAACTCTGGCAGCTGCGTATTTAGACCTCCCGTGATTGCAATAAGCTCTGCAGAATGATCTCCATCCCTCTGCCTCTGCTACCTGCATGATGCACCTAGGTGTGAAGGACTCCAGGAGAAAAGAGACAGATGGCTGACAACTCTTGTAGTAAGTACTGTAACTCAGTATGCAATCAATCAATACCAATCAACAAGGCATTGATAAAATTACACCACCATGAACTCTCCTGCACAAACTTACACACAAACATCTACTGCAAGCAATCAATATCCATCAACAAATCAATTCATACATTCAACAGCTATTGTTTCCAACATACACAACTTGCATCTACCCACAGTCCATCACCACCAATCAACAACATATTCAGAAACAACCACAAGCCATTGTTCATTACAGTAGGCCAATTAATAACTGGCACGGTTAATTAAGGCAAACAGAAACTGTGTAGCTCATCTTCCCCGAATGGTACTTACCCCACGACCATCACTGGGGGGGTACTTACCCCACGACCATCACTGGGTTCAGCACTCCCAGCACCACCTGAGCACCAGTAGTCTATATCAGGGCTCCTGAAGTTTCAGCGCTACAAGGCCTAGCACTAGCTGGAATTCCACCATGCCTGACAATACTTGACAATGCAGTACCATCTTGTCCTCTGTTACCACCATCTCTGTCACCAACACCACCATCTCCTCTCTACCATCACCTCCACTGCCATCACCTCCACTACCATCACCTCCACTACCATAACCTCCACTACCATCACCTCCACTACCATCACCTCCACTACCATCACCTCCACCACCATCACCTCCACTACCATCACCTCCACTACCATCACCTCCACTACCATCACCTCCACCACCATCACCTCCACTACCATCACCTCCACTACCATCACCTCCACTAGCAGCAGCTTCTCCTCCACCTCTTCCAGAACTACCACCATCTCCACCACTGTAGGAACGTGATTATCCCAGAAATTGCCCAATATTGGGAATGATGATATAAAGAGGTACACCCCTATACTCTGTGCCAGTGGTGATTACTTGAAGTTATATATTTGCCATTTTCCTATGCACTCAAGGGCATCCTCCTCTGTGGAACCTACAGACAAGTGCAGCTTGGATATCACCGTGTTCTTGATACCAAACACAACTACATTCGAGTGATTACACAGTGAATACTTGCCTTGTACATTATCTCAATAGCAAAACTCTGGATCAGCAACATTGGACATGATCCAATGAGATCTATTTGACCATAAAAAGAACAAGTTCCTTCTCTGCTGCTCACTAAATTTGAATCCTTAGCCTGCGAGGTTAATAGTTCAAGTAGCTATATACCTTCACTGATATACTAACGTGTTTCAATTTTCAGCTCATAATTTAATCTTGATACTGCTGAGCCTACAGCATAGTATGGCAGTAACTAACATTAATAACATTATCAACAGTACTTGATTAACAATAGCTAAGGGTATCCGGCTGTTCCAGGAGGGGGGGGGGGGAGCAAAGATCATTCATCAGCTCACCATACAACAGTTTCTTTCTCCTCTGCCACCACTTCCCTACCCAAACATAACACACTCACCCACCTCCTCCATCACTGCATCACTTTCTCCCTCCACACCTTTTCCCAACAGCAATGCCATCTTACCATCCTTACCCACTCTTCCAGCCACTGTTCAGCCCCTACAATTCTGCACACCTCATCCACCAGTACCAGTCGATCCCTCTCGAATTATCTGCACATAACCAAGAAATGTTCCACAACTTACCCTGCTTCACTATCACATGATCTCTCATCCCCAATTATCCCACATCTCTTCTTATCCTCTAACAACCCAGCTGATGCAGTCCTCAGTCTAAATTGCAACTGCACACCTTCCTGACCATGCATGGACCTCACATACCTCTCCAACCACCCTGCACCATTGTTTGCCAATTCATAAAACTTCAGCGTACTCTTGTCGGTTACTTCCTCCTCCCAATCCTTCTCATTCCTCACCTTCATTTTTCTCTTCCCCTTACGTACTGACATAACCTCATTGTTTATCTCTTATTTCCTTCTCAAGATCTCATATTTTTCCCACCATCTGATTCCTCCATCCTCTCTCAGTTTATTTACAACTATTTTCACCAATCTGCTCTATTCCAAACCACCAATCCCTTTCCCCCCAAAAAACAAACCTTCATCTCTTCCCTCCTCTCCTCTAGCTTCCTCCGCCCCATATCTCCCCATATTTGCCACTCCTGCTACTGTATTACTTGCCCCCAATAATCTCCTACCCACTCTCATCTGTGCTGACTCCAACTTCTTGCAAGCATTATGTCCTCCTGTCCACCACACTTCGGCTGCATGCTCCATACTAGGTCTCACTAGAAGCTCCCACACCATTCTTCCTCTGTCTACTTCCACCTGTCCATTCAATCTACTCATCTATGTCACCTTTCCAACCCACTCTTCTGCCTTCTTTGCCATCTTCTCTAACCCTCTTAGCTTCCTATCAAACCATACTCCCAGGTACTTGAATTCTTCGACCTCTTCCAATATCATTATTGTCAACCATTCTTGAGTTAAGATACATTTTATGCTGCAGTTTCATTATATACCCATTGAGAAATGGACGAGGAGAAATGGACGAGAAGAAACATGAATGACAGGTTTCCCATACAAGTGCATTGACATAAATGTTTCTAACCAGCCAATTGGTTTCCTTACTAAATAATTTTTATATCGGCTGAAAGCTCTTTTTTCTCTCTATCGTACGAATGATTCTTTTTCTCTTTTCTCATGAGATAGAGTCCAATCTGTGTGCTCACTTCACATGCTAGTATTGAAAATGGGTTAGCAGGAGAAATAAATTGTTCATTCATTTACAGTATTTGTGGTTATTCTACCGCCAAATGTTGATGACCACCCTTAGGGTGTAAAGTAATTTCTAAGTGTTTTTAAATGACATCAGTGCTATTGCAAGTAATTAAAACATGGTTGATTGGAATACCACTATGCAAATAATTGCAAAGCACACAGAACAGGCTATCTTTTGATACCAAAATTATTGAAAATGGATGAAAATGGAGCATTAAAAACCTTTTTTTAACACAAAACACAAAAACGGCAGGTCCTCCCTAGTGTACATTGTAGGCATTAATTGTAGGGGCTGGACAGTGGCTGGATGAATATGGAAGAGTGGGTAGGAATCGAAAGGTGGCATTGCTGTTGGGGAAAGGTGTGGAGGGAGTAAGTGATGGTAGTAATCGAGGAGGTGGTTAGGTGAATATGTATCGAGTAGGGAAGTGGTGGCAGAGGAGAAAGGATCTGATGGCTTTGGTCCCCTCCCCTCCCACCTCTTTGAAGAGTTGCCATTATTATTATTGCAATTATTACATGTGCTGTTGCTGTTATTAGTGTTAATTAATTTTTTATTTAGTGCCCATTGTGCTGTATGTGGTGGCTTTAAGAGGCTCAACAGTGCCTTTGGACTAGGTCATAATATAGAACAGTGTTGCAGTATCTGGTGATCAGTTCTCAGTCACCCCCGGTTACCAAACTAGGGTATAGCCCATGGAGTCACTGTCGATAATCGGCTGAGAAGGCCGTTCATTTTAGCATAAAATTTAATAGTACCAGAAACAGTGAGTGTTATTGGAATAGTTAGCCATGGTGGTATTAGTTGACTGTGTTTTGCTATGATCTGCTGGTGGAGTCACTGTATCCTAGTATACAGTGACCTACCACGGGATGGAGTGATCATCGATAATCGGCCGTTCATTTTAGCATAAATAGTACCAGAAACAGTGAGGCATCTGTTTATTGGAATAGTTATCCATGGTGGTATTAGTTGTGTCCTATCTGAGGATGGAGTGCAGGTGAGTAAGGAAACAGCGACCCCTGTACTTGACTGTGCCTTGCTATCCATGATCTGCCGAAGATGCAGTTCATTTTATATACTATGATTTCAGTGAAGCAGACAGCTGAGAATTGCATTTTAGAATAGCTAGGGTGAAATATTTGTCTTACTTAGTTGTGACCTATCTGAGAATGTAGAGTACATTTGAAGGAGAGAAGAGTGACCCCTCCTCCCTCATGGAGTACCTCCCCCCAGTTTCATGTGACCTGTCTAAGCAGGTGTCGCAGCAGGTGCAGTGCATGACAGGTGTTGCGGTATATGGTGACCCTCCTCCTTTAAAAGGCCCCTGGGGGTCATATCAATGACCCCAGGTCCTGACCTACCATGGGATGGAGTGACCCGAGTCTTCCTGTTCTGAGGAGGCTGTTCATTTGTGCATAAATAAATTAGATTTCAACAAAGCAGACATCATTCTAGTGTAGCTAGACCATAATATTTGTCTCACTAAGTTGTGACTTATCTGAGGATGGAGCACATTTGAATGAGAAAACAATAGCCCCCTGTGCAGTTGCCTACCTCTGGATGGAGTGACCTCACCCTAGTATTATTACAGTAGATATTTCAATAAAAGCAAACTTCTTTGGACATATAATAGCTAAGCATTACAATCTCTGCAAAACCAGTGCTCAGTGCTGTTGGTTAGTGAGGTCTCAAGTTCTACACACTGTAAGTGGCACCACTCCTCACAATTGTCACACTAAATCATGTTCCCAAATGTCTCTGGCATCTTACACGAGCAATAGATATGAATAGAGGTATATGGGGGGGGGGGCAATGTTTTCGTTGAAAATGCTTTTCTTTTAGTAGAGGGAATGGTAGTAACTTCCCATGGCTAAACCAATCGAATAAATGACTTGGCATTATTTCTTGGTTGAATTGCATATCTTCAATGGCATCACCCCTGGCCATATGCAATAACAAAGGCACCAGTCACTTGCACCCTTTTGCTGTCGCACCTCTGGGACATGGACAATTAAGTGTGTCTCCACCGTACCTCCCAGGTCTACGATGAACAAATGGTAGATTATTGCTAGCTGGTGAGTCAATGATAGACTCATGCCACTCTCCACCCACTTGCTGTCCAAGACAGCTACTTCTGTATGCCTACTGTCAGACGTAACCCAGTGGTTGCCATTGATGTTATGGATTTTGATTAAATGGCTTTGTACATGAGAGAAACTATCATTTTGAACCAAAAGTGAGGACTGCAACAGGGAAGTATTTAGTGCTCATTTGGAATAAGTTTCTGTACGATAATGTGCTCATCAGTTGGCCATTTTCTAGTTTCCAGCTTCTTCTTCATTATTTCTGTAAACTTTCTCTGGAATAAAAAATACTACTAGTACATAGTTACAATAATTCTAAGGTGATCCAAATGCATGGCATATTCAATTTCTGCCTGCATGTACACTTTAATAAGCAACATTCATGAGATCACCACTTACACATCAGCAGAAACCTCATGATTTACTCAGTCTTCCTTTATTTCTGTGCATTGTTTGCAGATAATTCTCTCCTCACTTTCAGTCTGTCAGCATTGCCAAGACTGACAAGGATAATGTCAGACTTGTGAGGTTATGCAACCGGAAAAGCTTTTGACCCTTTTGTTCGACAGTTTCGTATGGGCCACTCCATTTAGGAAACATTTTGTCTCCTTTCCACTGTCCCGCTTAGAATTCCTCATGAGAACATGAGAACCAACTTCAAATTCCTATATACACATAAAATTATACATGCATGTATATATGTTAACTATTGCAAGCAACCCAGCTAAACTGGCTAATCTCATTTAGCAATTAGCTCATTAGGCTTGCCAGTTTCAAGTGGTTCTAATTTTGTATTTACACTACACAACCCAACAGCTGTTTGTGTACAAGGTTTGTGGTGTATACAAGTAAATATGTGGTAAGACAGTGTACACTGTTTAAAACCCAGCTTATGTACTGTACTTTAAGCAAAGAAAGGACTGAGCCATTACTCGGAAGAAGCTAACATAATATTCCCCGGTTTAGTTTATTATAATACACTGTAGTTATGCGTGCTCATGTGATGCTGTATAAATTATTACCATTGCAGTAGTGTTTGTTTGAGTAATAGCAAATTTACCAATCCCAACACCCCTACAGGCCTATTGGGATTAGCAAGGTTGCACTGTGTTACATCCTGTAACTTCCTCTTTGCAACATAATCCTTTTTCATTGGGGTTGGGCTAGGGTTTTTGGGTGAGCAAGCTCAGGAAGTGACCTACTAGGAAAAAACCCGACCCGGACAGCACTTGAACCTGCAACCTCCAACTTACATGGCTGATGCTCTAACCATTAAGCCAGTTATTTATCAACATAATTTTTACAAATATTCTGTAAACATTTATTGTTGTTATGAGTGTATGTAGCTTTGGTTATTTCACACACTAGTTATATGATTTTATGCAACTTACCTACATATAAAACAAGTCATTTACAACAGATACTTGTGTCTACAACACAAGAAGCAACTGCGTTCTGGGTTGCTAAGCAGATGGACAGGGAATTTCCAGAGCAGTTGCAGAGAGATCTGTTAGAGTAGATGAGAGTGCACATTCCAAAAGAAATAACTCCACTGATAAATGCCACAGCACTCCACCTTGAATTGTGATGACAGGTAAATCACAGGGAAGTAGGACTGCAGCCAAATTATTGTAAGCTAATAAAAATTGAGCCAAAACTCTTGCCAAATCAGATTGCAGTGTCAACATTCTGACAACAGCTCGCAACAGCTAAATATCTACAGTCCAAGACATTATTTTCTTCAATGCCCGGCCCATATGAGATTATCTTTACCCAAGCATATAGCTGGCATGTAACTATAAAAACCTTGTAATAAGTAAGAGTGTATGTGAAACTATGAAATAGCACCTTAAGATGATTTTATCGTGACAGTAACTTTCATACTTGCAGGTTGTTTTATTGGAAATCCTTCAGCACATTTGCTTGGCAGTGCTTGAGCTTCTGGCCATTTTGTGATTGATGTTGTTTCCAGCCTCTGTTTGTGGCAGAGGTCCAATGAGATCAATGCCAACCTATAATAATTCGTGTGTATATATATATCTGGAATTCTTGCTAGATACCTGTTTCCAAATTCAGGTTCCATGGGTATTGGATGGAGCTGTGCAGAGGATTTAGTAAACTTTTCATTGACTTG
Source organism: Cladorhizidae sp. MBARI D1340-BT2 (assembly GCA_028752905.1). Taxonomy (NCBI): domain Eukaryota; kingdom Metazoa; phylum Porifera; class Demospongiae; order Poecilosclerida; family Cladorhizidae; species Cladorhizidae sp. MBARI D1340-BT2. Next base: position 21,744,300 of record JAQNBH010000012.1, read on the forward strand.
CTGACATTTGGGGTTGGCCTACTGCCAATTCATATTGAGGTTCAGCCACACTGTCAGAGTTTTCCTCTTCTGATCCTGCCTATCAGAACTTTCTTCATGGGATAGTGCGGTCATACATGTTCCCTACCACCTTGTCAGAGTTTTCCTCTTCTGATCATGATGATAGATTGTCAGAGCTTTCTTCATGGGGTATGTGGTCATGTTCCCTACCACCTTGTCAGAGTTTTCCTCTTCTGATCATGATGATAGATTGTCAGAGCTTTCTTCATGGGGTATGTGGTCATGTTCCCTACCACCTTGTCAGAGTTTTCCTCTTCTGATCATGATGATAGATTGTCAGAGCTTTCTTCATGGGGTATGTGGTCATGTTCCCTACCACCTTGTCAGAGTTTTCCTCTTCTGATCATGATGATAGATTGTCAGAGCTTTCTTCATGGGGTATGTGGTCATGTTCCCTAGAGTTTCCTCTTCTGATCATGATGGTAGATTGTCAGGGGTGGTCATGTTCTCTACCACAAGTAGGCAGGTGCCTCCTTATATATATAAATAAATTCTACAGCACTGGGAGTGCAAGCACAAGTGGTAGGACTCCCACAATACCTAAGTGGCAAGACTCCCACAATACCCAAGTGGTAGGACTCCCACAAAGTGGTGCAATACCTAAGTGGTATATAGGACTCCCACAATACCTAAGTGTAGGACTCCCACGATGTAGACAATTAGCAAGCCACACCCTCTTGTATCTCTCTGTAGACTGAACTTTTTTTTTACAGGGTGTTATTATATTATACAACTGCAGTCTACCAAAAAATAGCCAACTTAGTATTATTGTGGGTGTGGTATGCCTAGTATGTGAAAACTGCAACTATGCATTACACTTCCTTCCAACTTAATAAACTTCAGGTTTTGCACAGGAGGGAAAACTGCCATGAGGGTCTGTTAAGAAGATTGCAACAAGTGGTCTATATAATTATATATGCACTAGTAGCTAGGCTTGGTGCCTGGCTGTTGATAATTCGGTTAAATGAAACTGATTCATTGAACATAGAATCCAGCACCAAGAAAACATGCTCACCAAAAGCCACTTATAGAAACGTTATACATCATACAACCTCCATCAAAGAATTGGTATGAGTTATATACACAGGAGAACTCCATGAAGCAAGCAGCAGAGAAAAGCAAGCACTCCAGCATCTATACCCTGTAAATTTTCAACATAGTATTTCAAGCCATTATCTTTGGTGTTTAATACAAAAACAATACTGAGTAGTGTTGATTAGTGAAATGAAAAAATTATATTTCATACTTTATTGATACCACTCCTTGCAATTGTCATAGTAAACTATGGTACCATATGTCCTGGACATTGATACAAATAGAGACATAATTATAGCGATTTTCTTGCAGGGATTGGAATTGAACTAGCACAACTAAGGCAATAAATTAAATGGCTTCACATCTTTTCCTGATCATATTCCATCTTTTCAATAGCATTATCTCTGGCCATGTGAAATGAAAATTAATAACAAAGGTACCTTCAGTCATTTTGCTAACCAATTAAGTCGACACCGTGTCAACAATAGAACATTGCTAGCTATGAGTCAATAATGACCTCATACTATATACTTCTTGTCCAAGACAAATCACATCACTTGCCATTGACATGATGAATTTGGATAAGCTTTGAATTATCTTTTTACAGATGCAAGATCATCATTTTTTGCCTGCCGGAATTTAATATTATACCAACTACTCTATTTAGGAAATATCTTATCTCAAATGCATGGAGTTGGGAGTCCAGGGACATTTCTAATTGGGCATATGACCCAGTACCATGAAAGCATGCTCCTCCACAAGTAACACAGATGTTCATCTTGCATCAGGAACCAATATTTTTGAATGATATACCACATTCCAAGTAGCTGTGGGAAAGTCTTTACATTGGATAAACAGAAGAGGTTGGAGACCAGAGATAAAGAACATATGCAGACAGGAAAACTAAAGAGGTCTGCCATTGCTAAACATGCATGAAACCACTAGCTACCACTCAATCATGGTGTGAGAAGACTTCAAATGGAGGGATTTTCTTGTGGAGAGAGCTCTGCACATCCACTTCAAACCCAAGGATCAGAGCAATGTAGGGCTTGAGTACCTGTAGTTGCTGGATCTCAACTATCAAGACTATGCACAACCACACCCATATTCATCATTGCAATGGCAGAAGTAAATTTATCATGCCACCCTGATGAAGGCCAAATCATATATTTGATAAACATTGGACAAATAATACTTTGGTTAGGAAGTGCATATCTGTTAATATAAAGATATTTTATGAATGCTATTATCATAAACAATCCTCCAGACATCTCGGGAACTGCATCATATAAAATGCCAAACAGCAGTCAACTTCTTCTTAGAATAGTGAACCCAATGGAATCTAGGTATAGTCATTTTGGTGATACTGACCATCTTTAGAGGGCAATCCAATTGCTTGGTTTGTTTGAGCTTATGACCATTTCCAAAACAAGCAGTAAACAATACTCTTCTCAATAATCAATTTGAATTTTTTCATTCGACGTTGCTGCTAGATGGTCAGCCTTCATCTAGCCAAAACATCGAGTGATAAGATTATTGAGAAAGTCAACTGAAAGTTTGTTGAAAAGAATACTCTTCTTTTCAATCTCAAGTCAATAGTGCAATAAGATCAAAACCTAGTCAGCATTTTCAGGGGGTATCCTAGCTACCTGTTGTAAACTAGCAGTGAATTTGCTATTATTACTTATGACAATTTACTTATGACAATGTGGAATAGTGATATGTTGATATTTAAGTTGAAGGACTTGGTGGGCAAGAAGCTGTCACAAGTCTCCAGAGAGATTTGTTATGGTTTGTCCTCTGCATAAACTCAAGGAAACTCAAGGCCAAGCTAAACTCTGGAAGAAGTAGCTGACGTAGAGGTGTCCCACGAGTTCACTACTTCGTGAAGTCAAGACGAGGAGGATAAGAGATTCGCCAAAGAGGAGGGGAATGGAAGGGGCGGTGGGGGGGGGAGGGGGCACAGATCCGTAAGTACCCTTTTGATGGGTCTTTTTTATCCGTGCGCGGGTATGTAGCAATGTTGACGCCGCATTTTTTTGTTTTTGCGATGGTCAACATCTGCGCGCATCAAAAGGGGCAGAGAAGAGAAAGAGTTGTGGTGGTAGACAGCCTCATAAGACTGAAATGAATTTGAATACCAGTATCATTACACTCAGGAGCGCAACATCACCACGGAGAAATACATTTGAAGAGAGGAAGGTATACCAATAATGACCTTGAGGGACACTTTTTTTTGTTGTAAACATACAATGCACAGCATTAGGGTGCAGTGCCAACTAGCACTTGAGCACCCCAACACACATAAAACAACTGGTAGAACACCAGAGCAAAGGTGTTTTTCAAAGTTACTATCTTTCAACAAGAGCCAAAAATCATCCTGGATATTCCTTCTTCAAAAGCTTTTCAAAGGTCAAGTTAGGTTACATCCATCTGTGATTTTTCATTGAGATACTCGTTGACAAAACTAAGAAATTGCTGAGTAGTTGAAGCAAAGAAAATAAAATTTAGAAGTCAAATAATTTATTTAGATTATCCTTTCTAACAAATCAAATATGACGGTGAAGAGAAGAGAAATTTTAGCAGACAGCTTGTCACCAGATTTGTATGGAGTGATTAACCAATCAGCGGGTATATATACAATGTTGGTTAAAAAAATATATGCCAAACAGGTTAAGTCGAGTGCAGAAGGACTAAATTTCAGAAATTTGGGATAGACAATCAGGATCTGTGACTTTGAGGGGTCAAGAGTTGACTATACCCACTTCCGCATCAGAAATCGTGTCCAAATATGAGAGGCCATAGGAGATCCAGTAAACACAATGAAAATAGTGGTGTTATGGATCCTCCCAGCTACCTATATAAGTAGAATATAATTCCTTTTTTATAGTACAGTATACAATCTCAATGGTCTCTTTGACTGGTGCCTTTAAATAGGCTGCCAGTGTCAGGCCTTATAAGGCAATACCACACTCAATGAGTGGCCTGACTACTAGAGTCTTTGATCTGATCTACATGTGATTAACAGCTGGTGAGTGGCCGACTACTAGAGTCTTTGATCTGATCTACATGCTGCAGGGTTGTCCTGAAGTCAGGGAGTGATCACCCTCAGAGAGGTTCCTCCCTCAATAGATTTTAGTAAAACCATTGTGATACATTGTGCAAATAGGCATTGCCTGGCCAGTACAGCAGCGTGAAGTTGCATGAGTGAAACTATTGCTGGTAAAATGGTTACAGCTTCTTTCTTGGCTTGTTATGAGGTAGTTGATGAAGATGAAGGCATAAGTTTGCAGAGAAAATAGTATAGATTCATATGAACTTTCCAAAACAGTTTTTGAAGGCCATTATTGATGATTACCCTGCAGCAATCTAGCTACACCAATGTTGGAATGCATATTGTCTTTTCTCCTAGTCCTTACATATTCCATCAAGCCAGATCTATCACTTTCTGAAAGGCAAAGGGATTCTGTTCTGTTAAAGGAAAGGTGGTCTCTCCTGCAATCAGGTTTGAGTAGAAACTCTATAAAGATTCGTGGTAATTATTTATTCCTAAGCAATAAAGTCCATGCTAAATATCAAGGGGATAAATTAATCCTCTCTGATCATCATTTATTGCTTTCACCACCTCCAACCTCAAATTCTTGTCCTACTGAATCATTTCCATCTAAACTCCCTCATTGTAACAATTCCCAGCCTCTTGATATGCAGTCTTCAACATGTCTGCATTCAAATCCACAACCTTCAACTTGACTAGGCAGTTTAAAAACCCGTCTATTCAATGCACGTAGTATAGTTAGCAAACTTACTTCTCTTCAAACTTTTGTATATTCATCTACTTATGACATAATCTGCATCACTGAGTTTTAGCTTACTAATAAATCTATGACAATGAAATTCTCCCTTTCAATTATACTATTTTCCATAGGATCGTGGCAGTCGTGGAGGTGGGATATTGGTTGCAGTGAAGGATTCAATACCTGTTCAGTCCTTAGTAACACCTGATAATTTAGAAATTATCACTATTAACATTTGTTATCACTTTGTGGTTACTTTGTGTGCACTTTATGTTCCTCCAAACTCAAATTTAACCTTCGCTGTCTTCTAATTTATTTATCCCAATTAATTCACACTTCAGATCTTATTGTTTTATTAGGTGATTTCAATATACTAGTCGTCAGCTGGTCTACCCTCACTGCTTCACCAATCAAATCAAATCTCTTTTGTGAATTTGTGTTTGAACACAATCTTCAACAACTCAATGACACGCCAAAGGAAATGTTCTTGATCTAGTTTTTACAAACTCAGATTTGCTGTTTTCTGGTCCTTCTATTGATTCTTGTTCAATCTTTTCTGACCACTATGTTATTTCCTTTTGCATCTCTTGTAATCTCTTGTAATCCTGCTAAGCCCTCCAAATTTAAATCCAATGGTTGTATTTGATTATTCTAAAGCAGATCTTCCTGGCCTCTGTTCTTATCTCCTCGATGCAGATTTTAGTAGCTGCTTAAACTCAAGTGAGATTGAAAATGCATGGCAGAGATCCTGAGTCAGGCAATGAATGTTTTTATTCTAAAGGTCAGGTTAAGATCGCACCAAAGACCTAAGTGGATTACCCCTGATATCAAACATCAATTAAATTGCCTCAATTCACTGAGAAGGAAATGCAATTTGCGTCCTTCCCCAAGTAACCTGCTGAAGCTTCGTACTTTCGAAGAGATTGTTAAGTCCTCAATCTTAAATGCTAAATCAGCTTTTGAAACAAATCTGATAAAAAACTTCTCATCTAAAACCAAATCAAATTGCTATAGTTATATCAATCATATAGCCAAGAACAACTCTATTCCTCCTACTCTGCTCATGGATACCATTTGTGCAACATCTGGAAAGGCAAAGGCAAATCTTTTTAACCAATATTTTCATTCAGTACATACCACAAGTTCATACCTTCTTCCCCTTTGGAAACCATACCATCACCATCATCCACTCTTGCCAAAATTTACATATCTGACTCCGATGTTACTTGGCTCTGTCCAAATTAGACACATCTAAGGCCACTGGTTCGGATAGTCTTCGACCGAGATTGTTGAAGTTCATCGCTCCTGCAATATTGGTGCCTGTCAGACATCTGTTTATTCTGAGTCTAACTCAAACTCAAATCCCCGTGTTCACGTTATCACCCCATACACAAGTCTGACAAATCATCAGTTACAAACTACAGACTCATCTACCTTCTCTGTTGTTGTATTCTTCTTGTCATGGAATGGATAATTTACACAAAGATTATGGGATTGATCTCACAATCTATCTCTCCAACTCAGTTTGGATTTCTAAAGGGACAGTCAACAACTCAACAGCTGCTTCATTTAGTCCAGTATAGACATTGCACTTAATGAGAAATCTCAATTGGACGTAGTGTACTTGGACTACAGCAAAGCTTTTGATAGTGTTCCTCATCAAGAGCTTCTTTTCAAACTGTGGTGTTCTGGTATACAGGAGAGCTGTGGCATTGTTTCAGAGGATAAGAGGATACCTAGACTCTCGCTGTCAAATTGTATCACTAAATAATAATAACCACTTTGATCTACTTCCAGTCAGTTCCGGTGTTCCGCAAGGCAGCATCCTTGGTCCATTACTATTTTTGATCTACATAAATAACATTCCAACTACCATTTCTTCATCTTCTCTACTCTTACCTGCAGGTGATACCAAGTGTTTTAAAGGTATTAAATCAGTTTCTGATGTATCCCTTCTTCAAAAATTGTTGATCCAATGGTGGCATCTCTCTTTTAACATTGCAGAGTGTTGCCTTTTGAGGATTTTCTCAAAAGTGCCTGCTGTTGACTCTAAATACTTTTGGATGACATTTGCATAAACTCCAAAAATAGTGTTAGAGATCTAGGTGTAATAATTTCAAGTGACCTAACATGGAACCATCAGAACCATCATGTATCAAACATCGGGCCTTGAGCCTTCTATGTTGCACTTTCAATCATTGTGACTTGATTAGTGCCAAAAAGTTATTTTTCATCTTATTATATCCCAACTCACCTATTGTTCTCCTATCTGGCATCCTAACCTGAAGAAAGATTTTACTCCTCTAGAACAAATACAAAGAAGAGGTACCAAATTCGTACTTAATACTACAAATCTGACTACAAGTCTCGCCTATTGAGTTTAAACACTCTTCCCTTAATGATGACTCTTGAACTGAATGACATATTATTTTTTCTAGTTAAATCTTTATAAGAGCCTGCAGGTTACTTTAACATCCTCAATTATATAATTATATCATCATCATGCATAAGATCGGGAGGTCACGTAAAGTTACTCCACACTCAAGTCAACATTTCTTCTTTAATCGGCTGGCCTCACCTATGGAACTCTCTGCCATGTATAAATCTGAATATCTCATTGTCTAATAATCATTTCATTGCAAACTTTGATTCCAATAGCTCGTGCACTTTACACTTTCAGTGTCCATGTGTAAATTGTTCTGTTTCCTCCACTTGTAATTTCAAGCCATTATTGTCTACTAGTTAATTTCTAGTAGTACGTCAGTACAAAGCTACACTCATATCACTGTCACCTCATCTGTATCATCTGTAATTCATGTGTACTGTAAGTGATAATAATATTAATAATAATGCTGCGGTTCCTGCTGTCATACTCCTCCTGAAGTTAAAGATGTCCCATACTCCAACATTGGGGATATAAAGTTTTAAGGGAAGAAATTATCCTTCAAAGAAGGTGTCATAGTGAGAGCCAGTCACTATCTCAATCTCCTTCTCCCTCACCAGCCAGACCATATTTTTTCAGACTGCAGATCAACTTCACTCAGTGTCATTTCTCGTTCACTTCCTCTCTCCTTCATCTCTCTGATTGCTTCATCTCTCTGATTGTTGTTGGTAATCTTTTATTCCTCACTGAATCTCATCCCCCTCTAAGCTCCAAGTCGACCAGGATTTCTCTAACAACCCCACTCGGCATGCTATTGAATAATGCGCATGCGTATACTGTAACGGCTTGTTGAATGCTAACACCTGCAGAGACCAGAATAGTGTGACATTCGTTATCACCTCACCGACTCGTAAGGCCGGTTCCACCACTACCTGGTATTCTCTGAGTCTTGAAGTGTAGGAGCTTGCGCCTTGCAGTCTTGCTTTTTGAGATCTAGGTGTGTAGGTGTGTGTGGATAACTACCAAGCTATATATGCAGCCAACTCACCAGGAAAGTGTCTTGCAAATCCTTTTGTTGGCTATATAATAGAATACAGTAGCTAACTTTCGTCGAGTGACGATAGCTCGTGTAAAGTTATTAGTGGAGTCCTCTTGATCAAGTTCATCAGGTGAGTGTGCACGAATTCACAGAACATGTGTGTGTTTTAAATGCTGCGTTGATGTCAGCAAGGCAACGTGTACATCTAGTGCGTGATAAATACAGAGGATGCTTTATGCCTCTGACTAGCATCCTGCATGGCTGTAGTTGCTTGTAAATCTTCCTCCAGGTCATGTTTGATGTAGGCAGTGAGAGAGTCTTGGCTGGCATTATTTCATTAATAACATTTGCATTATACATTCAGTGAAACTGTTGGTGCTCTTGGAGAAGGTTAGTTTGAGCAGTAGCATGATGCCAGAGATATTGCTCCTGCTGCTACTGGCAGTTTTTCAGCCCTCCATTGCACAGACACCCTTCACTGGTAGGTAACAATGTGTGGGTGTGTGCATATGTGTGTGTGTGTATGTGTTTATAACTATGCCGGGTTTTCTGTAGATGATATACTATTTTCACCTCGTGACATGCTTGAGGCAGGATCGAGTAAACCTGTTGTTTGTGTCTACATATCTGAATCATGAACTTTCCACCAAATCCGGGCCATATTTGAGGCATTTAGCAGTCACAGAAGCTGAAATATGACTTAACCCTCTCACCAGTGGACTAAAAAGAGCAAGTCTACTTCAGGTAGAGAGGGTTCTGTGCTCATGCAGATTCTGCATAAGTGACAGACCTCAGCTATTCCTTTTGCCAAAACAAGTTATCTAAGGTCTTGCCTACCACTTCACCCAGTGCAAGGTACATGTGCTCTAGGGCTGTGTTCTATTTTATGGGAAATTGGGTCTAGTGAAAGGATCTTTCACAGCTGTTCATATATTCGGCCGAAACTTGGAAAACTCGGTTTCCAAAAATCAACTTCTGTCTTACCTTGCCAGTTGTTACAATATGTTATGGTGGTCACTATGTTTCCTAGTCGGCTCCTCCCTAGACTTGCAGCAAAGTTGGTGACTTGCAGTTGCTGCTTGACCACTATAAGCTTCCATCTCTGCACCAACAGAGAGCTGCACTCCGCTCTCACCGGCATGCTGCATGGTGGCCTGTCTCAAAGCAACAGGCGAACTACAAACTGTGTATGGGTACTAATCGTGTCTCGAGTATGCGGAATTATTACTTGGTGGATCTTATTACAGCACTTTCTATAGTGTACTCTTGCAGCACTTCCTGTAGTCTACTACTCTTGCAGCTCTTCCTGTAGTATACTACTTTTGCAGCACTTCCTGTAGTATACTACTCTTGCAGCACTCCCTGTAGTATACACACACACACACACACACACACACACACACACACACACACACAAGCACTCCCTGTAGTATACTACTTTTGCAGCACTTCCTGTAGTATACTACTCTTGCAGCACTCCCTGTAGTATACTACTTTTGCAGCACTTCCTGTAGTATACTACTCTTGCAGCACTTCCTATAACATACTAAAAATTCACAAACACTTCACTTCCTATATAAATTAGACCTTACATTTTTTGTCCTGACAATGAGTAAATTTGTCTTGTGGTTGGACTATTATCTGACACCGACTGCACAGCTAGGAGAGGATGGCCTAATCATTTTAAGTAGCGATTACAAGGCAAAAATAACATTTTAGAAAAAATATGGAAGAGGAACTTACCAACATAGACCATTTTAGGACCCTTTACTAATGACCCTTTACTAATGAACAATAATTGTATTGGTCTTCATGTGATCTGCAGTGGCAAATTTGTTCCTTTTATTTTTGACAAGTTGTGCATATATTAAAAACCTTCTGGGGTCAAATTTCTATTTATAGTCAAGCAGCCTCCTAAGAAGCTGCTCGTGGTATTTCCAGAGCCGACCAATCGTTATTGTTATTCGTAGCGAACTCTCACGCAATTCAATGACCTCAATAATCAACTTGAATTTTACTCTCGATGTTTCAACTAGATGCTAGCCTTCTGATGAAGACGAGAGAGCATCTAGTCGAAACGTCGAGAGAGTAAAATTCAAGTTGATCATTGAGAAGGTTATTGTAATAGTTATTCTTTGTTTATTAATGAAGTGGATGCACGCGTCTATGTATTCATATAGATGCGTGCATCATAGGTAGTTACCTGGTTTTATTGAGGGTCTGTGGTGTTAACTATTGTTGCGAGAGAAAGCTTCCAAGGAAGAATGTACTGACTGCTGTCAATTGCACGTAAGCATGTTTATTGCATGGATGACCTTTACCCATTTTGGGTGTTTTGCTGCGCACATCAAAAGCTCTTGAATATTTCTGGGAGTAAAATGATAATAAGTAGACCATGTATTCAAGTTATGTGTGGGTGGGTGAAAGGCAGAGTAATGTACATAGATAGATAGATAGATAGATAGATAGATATTGGCAACGTGAAATTTCACATAAAAATATTTTTTTGGGGGTGTGTGCCTACGCGAAGGATTCAAGGCACCCTGGAAGTTGTTTTTTTGTGCTATGTTCAACCGAAACTACTGCTTAGGATAGCTGCCGAAGTGAGCACTCGATAGCTGAAATATAAGCTTCTTTTTTGTGAGTGCTTAGCACATTTCCATTTTAAGCTTGTGGAGTCCAACACCCACACTGGGTGGAGGCAGGGTGAGGTAGGTGGCCATAGCTCTATGGGGACACACACTGGACCAACACCACACTGGGTTGAGGCAGGTTGAAGTAGGTTGACAATAGCTCTATGGGGACACACACTGGACCAACACTACACTGGGTTGAGGCAGGTTGAAGTAGGTTGACAATAGCTCTATGGGGACACACTGGACCAACACCACACTGGGTGGAGGCAGGTTGAAGTAGGTGGCCATAGCTCTATGGGGACACACACTGGACCAACACCACACTGGGTTGAGGCAGGTTGAAGTAGGTTGACAATAGCACTGTGGGGACACATACTGGACCAACACCACCACACTGGGTGGAGGCAGGTTGAAGTAGGTGGCCATAGCTCTATGGGGACACACACTGGACCAACACCACACTGGGTTGAGGCAGGTTGAAGTAGGTTGACAATAGCACTGTGGGGACACATACTGGACCAACACCACACTCAGGTTGAAGTAGGTTGACAATAGCTCTATGGGGACACACACTGGACCAATACCACACTGGGTGGAGGCAGGGTGAGGTAGGTGGCCATAGCTCTATGGGGACACACACTGGACCAACACCACACTTGGTTGAGGCAGGTTGAAGTAGGTTGACAATAGCTCTATGGGGACAAACACTGGACCAACACCACACTGGGTGGAGGCAGGTTGAAGTAGGTTGACAATAGCTCTATGGGGACACACACTGGACCAGCACCACACTGGGTTCAGGCAGGTTGAAGTAGGTTGATAATAGCTCTATGGGGACACGCACTGGACCAACACCACACTGGGTGGAGGCAGGTTGAAGTAGGTTGACAATAGCTCTATGGGGACACACACTGGACCAACACCACACTGGGTGGAGGCAGGGTGAGGTAGGTGGCCATAGCTCTATGGGGACACACACTGGACCAACACCACACTTGGTTGAGGCAGGTTGAAGTAGGTTGACAATAGCTCTATGGGGACACACACTGGACCAACACCACACTTGGTGGAGGCAGGTTGAAGTAGGTTGATAATAGCTCTATGGAGACAAACACTGGACCAACACCACACTGGGTGGAGGCAGGTTGAAGTAGGTTGATAATAGCTCTATGGAGACAAACACTGGACCAACAACACACTTGGTTGAGGCAGGTTGAAGTAGGTTGACAATAGCTCTATTGGGACACACACTGGACCAACATCACACTAGGTTGAGGCAGGTTGAAGTTGGTTGACAATAGTTCTATGGGGGCACACACTGGACCAACATCACACTGGGTAGAGGCAGGTTGAAGTAGGTTGACAATAGCTCTATTGGGGCACACACTGGACCAACACCACACTGGGTTGAGGCAGGGTGAGGTAGGTTGACAATAGCTCTATGGGGACACACACTGGACCAACATCACACTGGGTGGAGGCAGGTTGAAGTAGGTTGTATGGGGACACACACTGGACCAACACCACACTGGGTGGAGGCAAGTGGAATAGCTTGTTGCAGAGCCTTTGTAGTTACCATTCAAGTTCATATACTCAAGACAATCACATGCCCCCTAACACTAGGAATTGAGGTGTGTAGTGTCGGTCTAGGTAGGAAAAAAGGTATTGTCAAGTGATGGTGATGAAGAGGTTGGTAGAGCTAATGGCTCTGTAGGAAGGTGTTACCAAATTGAGTAGGCATTTTTGTCTGTAGGCAGGGAGGTGAGCTGGTGTCTTGGCCAAGCTCTGGTTGTATCAGGATGTGTGCAGCAGCTGTAGGTAACATTCACGTGGTGGGAGCAACTTCACTATAGCTAGCCAGATCAGAGCAGATTGATGAGAATGGCCACCACCAAACTTAGATTATCCATTGTAGAGTCCTCTGGTGCAGGTCTCAGCAGATGTTGGCATAGTGGCCATTCACACACACACACTCACACCACTCACCCACATTGTTCACCACAAGATAGATAAAAGGCTTATCCCATGGTGGAATGTAGACCAGTTGAAGTGGTGGGCTGCTCTCTGTCTATCCTCTCTCCTGTCCCTCTTCATCCTCCTCCTCCTCCTTTCTCTCTTACTCCCTCTCTTGCCTTGTCTCTCTGTTCCTTACTCTCCCCTCCTCCCTCTCCCCTCCTCCCTCTCCCCTCCTCCTCCCTCTCCCCTCCTCCTCCCTCTCCCCTCCTCCTCCTCCCTCTCCCCTCCTCCTCCTCCCTCTCCCCTCCTCCTCCCTCTCCCCTTCTCCTCCCTCTCCCCTCCTCCTCCCTCTCCCCTCCTCCTCCCTCTCCCCTCCTCCTCCCTCTCCCCTCCTCCTCCCTCTCCCCTCCTCCTCCCTCTCCCCTCCTCCCTCTCCCCTCCTCCTCCTCCCTCTCCCCTCCTCCTCCCTCTCCCCTCCTCCTCCCTCTCCCCTCCTCCCTCTCCCCTCCTCCTCCCTCTCCCCTCCTCCTCCTCCCTCTCCCCTCCTCCTCCCTCTCCCCTCCTCCCTCTCCCCTCCTCCCTCTCCCCTCCTCCCTCTCCTCTCCTCCTCCCTCTCCCCTCCTCCCTCTCCTCTCCTCCTCCCTCTCCCCTCCTCCTCCCTCTCCCCTCCTCCCTCTCCCCTCCTCCCTCTCCCCTCCTCCCTCTCCCCTCCTCCTCCCTCTCCCCTCCTCCCTCTCCCCTCCTCCCTCTCCTCCCTCTTCTCCTCCCTCTCCCCTCCTCCTCCTCCCTCTCCCCTCCTCCTCCTCCCTCTCCCCTCCTCCCTCTCCCCCCTCCCTCTCCTCTCCTCCTCCCTCTCCCCTCCTCCTCCTCCCTCTCCCCTCCTCCCTCTCCCCTCCTCCCTCTCCTCTCCTCCTCCCTCTCCCCTCCTCCTCCCTCTCCCCTCCTCCTCCCTCTCCCCTCCTCCTCCCTCTCCCCTCCTCCCTCTCCCCTCCTCCCTCTCCCCTCCTCCCTCTCCCCTCCTCCCTCTCTCTTTCCTCCTTTCTCTGTTACTTCCTCTCCTTTCTCTGTCCCTCTCTCCCCCCTCCCTTCTCTTCTCTCTGTTCTTCGCTCTTCCTTCCTCCCTCTGAGATTTCATGGAGGAAGTTACGCATGTAATGCATCGTGTAAGTGACTAGAACATTCCAGAGCAAGCAGTGTATCATATGACCTCCCACTTACTTGACACGATGTAACATAGCATAACCCACCTGACCAGACTGAACACTTATGGATTGAAGCTATTAAGAGGGTGAATATTATTCTCTCGACTACTCGCACTCTTTCTATATTGTGTCTCTCTGAAGTATGCACATTTCCCCCCAAATTTAATGCATCAGAAGGTGCCCAAAATTTCTTCACTAATTTTCAGAGAGCATTCCTGACCCACTTATAAAACTAAGAAAGTCCTGGATACATACAGTATAGGCTTATTGAGTAAGGGAGTCCTGGATACTTATAGGCTTATAGGCTTATAGAGTAAGGGAGTCTGGATACTTCTAGGCTTATAGAGTAAGGTTGTCCTGGAGGCTTATAAAGCTAAGGGAGCCAAGGATACTTATAGGTTTATAAAGCTAAGGGAGTCCTTAGAGTAATAGAGTCCTGGAAACTTATAGGCTTATTTATAGGCTTATAGAGTAAGGGAGTCCTGGATATTTATAGACTAATGGAGTCCTGGATACTTATAGGCTTATAGAGTAAGGGGGTCCTGGATACTTGTATAGATCACGGTACATATGTGTCGGTACATATGTATCCGTATTTAATGAATGACTCATTGTGAAGGACAGTCCTGTATTGAACCAAGCATGGCCTGTGGGTGAGAGAACTCTTGGGTACAGTGGTTTAAACTGTTGGTATGGCAACAAAGTAGGCAAAGCCACCAACCACATCAAGTGCATAGAACAGCCACTCAAATAATAGTCCACTTCTACAAGGTGGGAGAGGGGGGGGGGGGGGGAGGGGGGTCCATTGTCTGGCACACAAGGAGATAAAGGAAGACTGATAAGCTCTCTAGATCAGCTGGCTACCAAAGTGGCAACAGGTATGGGAATGTGTCTATCATTTCTTCTATTGGTAATTGGTATGGTGACCTCTGCCTCTAGCATTATGCCACGAGAAATACACTGCACATGCGAGAAATACACTGCACATGCGGACTCCTGCGGGATCAGGTCACATGATAGTCCAAATCAGCTCCAAGATAGCACCGGGGGTGCAAATTTTGGATCTTTAGAAGGGCTAGGGCCACGGCTCTAGCGCCAGGGCTCTAGGGCCAGGGCCAGGGCTCTAGCAACAAGGGCTCTAGCGCAGGGCTGCTCTAGGGCCGGCTCTAGCGCCAGGGACTCTAGGGCTAGGGCTCTAGGGCTAGGGCCAGAGCTCTAGGGCCAGAGTTCTAGGGCCAGGGTTCTAGGGCCAGGGTTCTAGGGCCAGGGCTCTAGGGATGTGAATGGTGCTGCTCCTTTAAAAATAACGTCACAGAGAAATCAGTTATTTTGTGTCATTTAGCACCCTTGCTAGCTATGGTAACCTATAGCAATGAAGATAAGGACACAAGCCTCAGCACATCAGGTACGGGGAAACCTAATTAGAGGCACTTGACTCTACAGACACAGGGAAACCTAATTAGAGGCACTTGACTCTACAGGCATGGGGAAACCTAATTAAAGGCACTTGACTACAGGCATGGGGAAACCTAATTAAAGGCACTTGACTCTACAGGCACGGGGAAACCTAATTAGAGGCACTTGACTCTACATGCATCTACAGACACAGGGAAACCTAATTAAAGGCACTTGACTCTACATGCACGGGGGAAACCTAATTAGAGGCACTTGACTCTACAGGCACTGATTAGAGACCCGTGATTCTCTCTCATGTCAATATTATAGACGTTCCCCGTACTCGAGTAGTGAGGACACAGGCATGGCCTCACCTGTAGCCGCAGCCAACCTGACCTAGGCGTGGTGGTCGACTGCACGTGTAGTCCTTACCGAGTCGCAGGCTGAAAGGGAACCCACTCACCTCGGCACCCCTGGCTACAATGAACAGGCTGGCTAGGTTGGGAAGCGTGCTAAATGACTTCACACCAGTTGCTTTAGTAGTGGTCTGCACTATTGTGTGCAGGTGTGCTGGAAACATCTGCTTATTAGCTAGAGGCTTTGCCTTTTTCCCAGCATGCATTTGTAGGGAATAAACTCTAGATGATATATTGTGTGTTAATTAACATTCTCTATATTCTATACACTCACACATTTCAAAATGGTGAACCTCTCAAAAGAATTCAAAATGGTGAACCCCTCAAAAAATCAAAATGGTGAACCCCATAAAAAATTTCAAAATGGCTAAAAATATGCACTATCAAAATCCTCTTACTTGGCTAAAGCTCACTGTGGTAGCTTCTTGGCCCATTTTTTCTTACAAAACGCACGCTTCTAGTGTGCCTCGAATCTTTTGCAAGGGTAGTAAATTGGCAGATCGAAAAGCAACGTCTCTAAACTGTCCAACTCTCCGCAGTCGCCAATTCTTCCATTCCCGTAACATAAGTTTCATACCGTAATTCCATTCATCACAACTGGATTCCCAAGCCTTCACTATTTCTCTGTTCCTTGACTCTTGGGTGAGGGAATGGGAGAGAAAGGCAGAACTCATCAATGGCTAGCAGCTCAGGCCTGTTAGTAGTACAGGGCATACGATAAGCATTGGAAGTTGCCCAGACAAAATATTCATAATTTGACCCGACAGCATTTCAATGCATAGGCAGGACAAATATAACATGAATTAATGTTGGCCACCCTAGTCCACACCGCGCCTCTCCGCACAGGGAAGACATCTTACAGGAAGAAATAAACAAATGCAAACTTCCTTTCTGGCCTTGGCTTCTGCAGAGTCGTAAGAGCTCTTGCAATGGGTGCGTATTGCTTGTGATATCTGTCAACTGTTTTGCACTGTACCTTCCCAAGCAGAAGCGTGGCTTGCTGGTGCATGGCAACTGTGGCATGAGCTTTGGAAGATGAGGAGTGGAGATTAGTTGAACCCTGGGTAAATGCTGGGATATAACTTCTGCAGTCATGAAGCTCATCTTCATGTAGAATACAGACAAAACACTTTAGGGAAGATGCACATTCCGGTTGTCTTTGTCAAACTTCAACCAATAAGGCGTGTTGCCCCTTGTCTGCAATCCATTTCTCCATTGTCTCTGCTTCCTAGCTGGAGCAGGCTCCATGGTTACGGGCTGTATATGACCAAGTTTCCTCTAAAGAACTGCTGGCCTCCTTATATTGGCCGAGTTTTAAAGTCAGATAATCACTGGTACTGGCAGAGCCAATAACCCTCTGAATTAAATGGTGTGTTCTTTTTCCTAGAAAAAGGTCGCAGGGCAGTGGACTACTTACTACAAAGTTTTCTCCTGGGGCTATATATAACACAAGCTACAAGTTTTCTTTTCTCCTCTGGGGGCTATATATAACAACAAAGTTTACTCCTAGGAATCATTTCATTTCTTGAAAATGGCCAGCAGCACTAGGGACAATTTATCCAAAATTTTTTTTTTAAACTGACACTTGTGGCAATATGGAAATTGTCTGTGACTGCCGTTATCGTAGCTACTGCTAGTAATGAAGTACTAGGTAATTAAAGGGTCTGTGGCTCTGGGTGTCTAGTATATTACAGGAGGTGTCTAGTATATTACAGGAGGTGTCTAGTATATTACAGGAGGTGTCTAGTATACTGCAGCAAGTGTCTAGTACACGACAGGAAGTGTCTAGGAAGTGTCTAGAATACCACAGGAATTATCTAGTAAGTATGCTGCTACAGAAGTAAGCTCTAGAAGTAAACACACAATGTAAATGATCGTGGAGTATGCGTAAGTTTGTAGTTTGCCTGGGGTTTTGAAACGGACCACCAGTGAGCATGCTGGTGAGAGTGGAGTGCAGCTCTCTGTAGGTGCAGAGATAGAAGCTTATGGTGACCAAGCAGCAGCTGCAAGTCACCAACTTTGCTGCAAGTCTAGGGAGTGAGTAAAAAACCATGGGATTACAAATGTGAATTGTACAATTATCTGACAGAGGTGGCTGGATTTCAAACAAATCTACAGACTTTATATGGCAGCTCCTTCAACCAGTTGTATAATTATTTCTAAGCAACAGGCCTGTGGGTTATTGAAAGGCTTAACCATCCATGTGAAGAACGGTGGGACCCCACCACAAGTGTTTGTACTATCACTATCAGCAAAGCTATCTCCCAGCATTGAGTTAGGCTTGGTTGATGAGGTCATGTGATGACAATGGTCAACAGCTGAGAGTGGTGTGTGTGTGCAGATGTGTGGTTTAGTTATAAAGAGCTTGTTCCGGAAAAGCATCTGCTGTTCTTGATGGGTAAGAGAGCCCTCATGAGGGGGGGAGCTGGGAGCTGGGTTTGTATTGCAGGTGCATGGTGTGTGCAGGGGTGAGGGGCCCCCTCCCCCCTCTTAAATTTTTTAGATTTTGATAGCTTAACACTGGTACCAGGCCCTCCCCCCCCCCTCTTTTTTCCAAACCTCAAGTTCCCCCCCCCCCCCATCTTGGACTGTACACAGATGTGTGTGCGTGCGTGCTGACTTGTATAAAATGTGTGAACGGGTCAACCTTTTGTTGTTGTGAAGCAAAAAGGTCGTTGCAGATTCAAAGGGCAATGAGCTGCACTTGGAAAGGATGCTGGATTTCAATTTTGACACAACAACTCACAGGGTTTCATTTAGAAAATTGTCCAAGGGGGGGAAACTGGAGGAATCTGGATATTAAGGGTGGGGCATGATGGTTAAAGATGTGACAAAGTTTCTAATGATACAATTTCCAAGGGGGGGCAAAAAGTTTCCAACCCCCCCCTAAATGAAACCCTGAGTCTCAGTTTCTCAACATGGATGGCAAAGTTTCCTTGTGTGGTGAGGACGAGAGAACTGGCCATGTGGTAGATAGTGTAACTGAAGCATGTTTTCAATAGTGGAGAGATATACTAATGGTGGAGCACACACCGGACACTAACTGTATCAAGAGTGCAAACTGTTTCTTACCATTCTGTCAGCCAGCAAGCATAGTCTGATGCTCTTAGTCCTTCAGGAAGCCGATTCCAAGTTCTGTTTGAGAAATCCTCACTTCTCATTCATACTTCTAAGGGCAAAGTTCTGCATCAGAACAGCCAGTCCTCAATGTTGTGACAGGGTGTGCAGACTTGCAGCACGTGGGAACACGAGAGGAACACTGTCGTACGTTATAATTACATAACACCATCATGATGGCAATGGTGCAGAGAAGGTTTAGGGCTTGGACACAGGCTAGGGCAGTGGCTAGGGCAGTGACCAGGGCAATGACCAGGGCAATGACCAGGGCAATGACTAGGGCAGTGGCTAGGGCAGTGGCTAGGGCAGTGACTAGGGCAGTGACTAGGGCAGTGACTACGGAATTGCAATCTGTCAGTGCCAAGACTTGGCAATGGTGTAGCCAGTTGCTACAGCCACGCAATGCCTTCCATTAATCTCTAGTGAGTGCATGATTTTTCCGGTGCCACTGTTGACAGGTCCTCGGCTATAGCTGACCCTCCACCTCTCATCTTGAAGGAAGGCTATAGCTGACCCTCCACCACTCATCCTTGAAGGAAGGCTATAGCTGACCCTCCACCTCTCATCCTTGAAGGAAGGCTATAGCTGACCCTCCACCTGTCATCCTTGAAGGAAGGCTATAGGTCTCCACCACTCATCCTTGAAGGAAGGCTATATCTGACCCTCCACCTCTCATCCTTGAAGGAAGGCTATAGCTGACCCTCCACCTCTCATCCTTGAAGGAAGGCTATAGCTGACCCTCCACCTCTCATCCTTGAAGGAAGGCTATAGCTGATCCTCCACCTCTCATCCTTGAAGGAAGGCTATAGCTGACCCTCCACCTCTCATCCTTGAAGGAAGGCTATAGCTGACCTTCCACCTCTCATCCTTGAAGGAAGGCTATAGCTGACCCTCCACCTCTCATCCTTGAAGGAAGGCTATAGCTGACCCTCCACCTGTCATCCTTGAAGGAAGGCTATAGCTGACCCTCCACCTGTCATCCTTGAAGGAAGGCTATATCTGACCCTCCACCTGTCATCCTTGAAGGAAGGCTATAGCTGACCCTCCACCTGTCATCCTTGAAGGAAGGCTATAGCTGACCCTCCACCTCTCATCCTTGAAGGAAGGCTATAGCTGACCCTCCACCTCTCATCCTTGAAGGAAGGCTATAGCTGACCCTCCACCTGTCATCCTTGAAGGAAGGCTATAGCTGACCCTCCACCTCTCATCCTTGAAGGAAGGCTATAGCTGACCCTCCACCTGTCATCCTTGAAGGAAGGCTATAGCTGACCCTCCACCTGTCATCCTTGAAGGAAGCTGACCCTCCACCTGTCATCCTTGAAGGAAGGCTATAGCTGACCCTCCACCTATCATCCTTGAAGGAAGGCTATAGCTGACCCTCCACTCTCATCCTTGAAGGAAGGCTATAGCTGACCTTCCACCTCTCATCCTTGAAGGAAGGCTATAGCTGATCCTCCACCTCTTATCTTTGAAGGAAGGCTATATCTGACCCTCCACCTCTCATCCTTGAAGGAAGGCTATAGCTGACCCTCCACCGCTCATCCTTGAAGGAAGGCTATATCTGACCCTCCACCTCTCATCCGGGGAGACAATGGCATTTAAAAAAAAAAATTTAAGATTTTAAACTTATGGTTACCACTTTAGAGCTCCGTAGATTCTGCAAACTTGATGGTATGGACTTGATATATAGCTCAAAAGATAGGTCTCTCTGCGTGCTCTCTTTTGATACTAAAATATTTTTCATAGGTATAACTATAGGCAAGTTACTAGACCTAAAGTGGAGGGACCTCAAAACCTGAATGCCTGAAACCTCCACATAAATATCTCCCGATTGCAAAGATGCACCAGTGGCTAGAGGAAGCTCTACTCTATGCAACGACTGTTTTCATTAGGCGTTAAAATGTAAGTATGTGGTCAAGCGCGTGGGTGGAAAATGAGTTTTAACGAAATTCATTTTCTAAAGTGGAAACCATAAGTTAATTTTTTTTAAATTTTAAATGCCATTGTCCCTCCTTAGGAAGGCTATAGCTGACCCTTAGCTGACCCTTCAGCACACATCCTTGAAAGAAGGCTATAGCTGACCCTCCACCTCTCATCCTTGAAGGAAGGCTATAGCTGACCCTTCAGCACACATCCTTGAAAGAAGGCTATAGCTGACCCTCCACCTCTCATCCTTGAAGGAAGGCTATATCTGACCCTCCACCTCTCATCCTTGAAGGAAGGCTATAGCTGACCCTCCACCTCTCATCCTTGAAGGAAGGCTATAGCTGACCCTCCACCTCTCATCCTTGAAGGAAGGCTATAGCTGACCCTCCAGCACACAGCCTGACCCTCCACCTGAGAAGTCTCCAAATGCATTGGGCAATTCTTGAACCCACAAAATTGGTAAAGATCACCGATACAATAAACACATTTGTGTGTACCCTAGCTGAACTGATTCAGCAGCTGCTGCAGGTTTTTGCTACAAGGAAGTGATGAGTTGGTTTCCTGAGAGCTTACTCTTGTGTCAATAGTTGACAGCATGGACCTCAACAGAACCAGGCAACCACATATGATGCATGTATGTGTCTCTATGTGTGTGTACACTTGAGTACATGGTAAAGACTATGATTGTTCTGGAGTTGTCCCGAGTAACATCTCGTAGGATCAGCAGAAACACCAGGTACAAAAGGATCAATGAACTCACACCACATGACATGGTGTAGCTAGGACTTTCTCTATAATCTTTCTCCTTCATCAGCCGAAAGATCGAGCGAGCAATTTTTTTTGTTGAGAAAGTTATTAAGAACAACAAAACAAGCAACCCTGTCGCCATCAAAACCAGCAGGTTGGATGACCCTTTACCATTTATACTCATTTACACCAATTATTATACTGTGTTTTGTGTAATGATTGTGTGCCTTCCTCGCCACTCACCTTCCTCGCCACTCACCTTCCTCGCCACTCACCTTCCTCACCACTCGCCTTCCTCACCACTCACCTTCCTCACCACTCACCTTCCTCACCACTCACCTTCCTCACCACTCACCTTCCTCACCACTCACCTTCCTCACCACTCACCTTCCTCACCACTCACCTTCGTCACCTTGCTCACCACTCACCTTGCTCACCACTCACCTTCCTCACCACTCGCCTTCCTCACCACTCACCTTCCTCACCACTCGCCTTCCTCACCACTCGCCTTCCTCACCACTCACCTTCCTCACCACTCACCTTCCTCACCACTCACCTTCCTCACCACTCACCTTCCTCACCACTTGCCTTCCTCACCACTCACCTTCCTCACCACTCACCTTTCTCACCACTTGACATATTGTAGCTGACCTTCTCCAAAGTGTCGGCCTGCAAGTGGATGATCCTGATCTAATGGGGACGGGTGCAACAGTCGTAGCCGGACCCTCAGGCATGCTCGATGCCTTTCTGTTTCAGAGAGAACTCTCCGTCTCCACGATTTTTCTCGATTTAGACTTGGTTGGGACTGACCTAGCCTCTGAAGTTGGAATATATGCGGTCTTCAATTCGTTCGAGTATCGAGGACTCATTGTATCCATCAGTGATATAATGGATCCAGACCTTGCTCTAGAAGTCGGGCTATTCAATAGTCGCGAACCTCTGTTCAAATATCTTAACGTCTCTCTTCCTGGCGTGAGTCCGAGTATCATAAGGATTCCAGCGGCTACGGCAGAGAATCCGTTTCAGAGGATAGGCATCCGGCTGAATAATTCGGTGCTTACTGTGTCAGTTAACTGCTCACTTGTGGACGTGCTCACTCTGGAAGACGATCCTGATAGGCTGCGGACCGAAAATGGAATTATTCGCATCTTTGGCAGTGGAGCTATTGTAGGTTGATATTAGTCTGTTGAATGTTTTATGTTGCTGGGCTCTTGTTGCTGGTGCTGTTGGCTAGCTTACACCCAGAGGAGGTTGTACACATGTACTCCCACTTCAACCTGCCTCAACCCAGTGTGGTGTTGGTCCAGTGTGTGTCCCCATAGAGCTATTGTCAACCTACTTCAACCTGCCTCAACCCAGTGTGGTGTTGGTCCAGTGTGTGTCCCCATAGAGCTATTGTCAACCTACTTCAACCTGCCTCAACCCAGTGCGGTGTTGGTCCAGTGTGTGTCCCCATAGAGCTATTGTCAACCTACTTCAACCTGAACCCAGTGTGATGCTGGTCCAGTGTGTGTCCCCATAGAGCTACTTCAACTTGCCTCAACCCAGTGTGGTGTTTGTCCAGTGTGTGTCCCCATAGAACCTACTTCAACCTGCCTCAGCCCAGTGTGGGTGTGGTCCAGTGTGTGTCCCCATAGAGCTATTGTCAACCTACTTCAACCTGCCTCAACCCAGTGTGGTGTTGGTCCAGTGTGTGTCCCCATAGAGCTATTGTCAACCTACTTCAACCTGCCTCAGCCCAGTGTGGGTGTGGTCCATTGTGATGCCAAGTCATCTAGTATAAGTGTGAATGATTATAGGTGGATGAAGCATGGCACATCCCCTCCGTGTCTTCCTCTGTTACTCCCATGAAGAGTGCATGAGATAAAAACCATCTGTGTTGTGCTTGCAGGTACAAACGCTGCTGGGCTCCAACTCCGGAAGTGTCGCTGCCACGGGATGCGACAGAGTAAGAGTGTAGTCATACTCGCATACTTCCTCTATTTGCCGCAGGAAAAAATCAATCCTCCGATGATTCTTTCTCTGGCCTGGCGAGCTAATGGGTACATACATACGTGGCCATCCTATTGGGAGATCAAATTAGCACTCCTCTCAGTAGAGCATAGATTGTCTCCAACCTTCCTCCCCTCTCTCCCTCCCTCCCCCCTCCTCCTCCCCTCCCCCCTTTCTCCCCCCTCCTCCCCATTCTCCCCCTCCTCCACTCCCTTCCTCCCCCTCCTCCACCCCCTTCCTCCCCCTCCAGCTCCTTTCTCTCCCCTCCTCCCCCCTTTGCCTTCCGAATACCAGAGGTCCTGCAGGAATACTGCTACCTCTTGCATTGTATTGGCAGAGCTAGGCACAGCTGTAGCTGTGATAGGTCCTCATCATAGCTAGTCCTGCTCCCCATACTGTTAGCATACATGTGCTCCCTCTTGCTCTATGGTAACCATGGAAGACTTTACGCAGGAATATAATTAATTGTAGTCGACTAATTGCATCCTCCTTTGGTCCCAAATCCCCCTCTCTTCCCATTCCCATTGCACGTTCTCATTCTGTCATAGAGTATTGGTTACGAGTGTTCTCTCTCCGTCCTTTTTTCCCTTTGTAGTGTCGAGCCCCCATGTGTGACCCGATTTTTGAAAACCCTCTAAATGCAGTGGGAAAATTATAGAGACACTGTATTTCATTGATTAGACTGCACCCTCTATTAGACTGCACCCTCTATTAGACTGCATCCTCTATTAGACTGCACCCTCTATTAGACTGCACCCTCTATTAGACTGCATCCTCTATTAGACTGCATCCTCTATTAGACTGAACCCTCTATTAGACTGCACCCTCTATTAGACTGCACCCTCTATTAGACTGCACCCTCTATTAGACTGCACTCTCTATTAGACTGCACCCTCTATTAGACTGCATCCTCTATTAGACTCTATTAGACTGCACCCTCTATTAGACTGCACCCTCTATTAGACTACATCCTCTTTAGACTGCACCCTCTATTAGACTACATCTCTATTAGACTGCACCCTCTATTAGACTGCACCCTCTATTAGACTGCATCCTCTATTAGACTGCATCCTCTATTAGACTGCATCCTCTATTAGACTGCACCCTCTATTAGACTGCACCCTCTATTATACTGCACCCTCTATTAGACTGCACCCTCTATTAGACTGCACCCTCTATTAGACTGCACCCTCTATTAGACTGCACCCTCTATTAGACTGCACCCTCTATTAGACTGCACCCTCTATTAGACTGCACCCTCTATTAGACTGTACCCTCTATTAGACTGCACCCTCTATTAGACTGCACTCTCTATTAGACTGCACCCTCTATTAGACTGCACCCTCTATTAGACTGCACCCTCTATTAGACTGCACCCTCTATTAGACTGCACCCTCTATTAGACTGCCTCTATTAGACTGCACCCTCTATTAGACTGCACCCTCTATTAGACTGCACCCTCTATTAGACTGCACCCTCTATTAGACTGCACCCTCTATTAGACTGCACCCTCTATTAGACTGCACCCTCTATTAGACTGCACCCTCTATTAGACTGCACCGTCTATTAGACTGCACCCTCTATTAGACTGCATCCTCTATTAGACTGCACTCTCTATTAGACTGCACCCTCTATTAGACTGCACCCTCTATTAGACTGCATCCTCTATTAGACTGCACCCTCTATTAGACTGCATCCTCTATTAGACTGCACCCTCTATTAGACTGCATCCTCTATTAGACTGCACCCTCTATTAGACTGAACCCTCTATTAGACTGCACCCTCTATTAGACTGCACCCTCTATTAGACTGCACCCTCTATTAGACTGCACCCTCTATTAGACTGCACCCTCTATTAGATTACATCCTCTTTAGACTGCACCCTCTATTAGACTGCATCCTCTATTAGACTGCACTCTCTATTAGACTGCACCCTCTATTAGACTGCACCCTCTATTAGACTGCACCCTCTATTAGACTGCACTCTCTATTAGACTGCATCCTCTATTAGACTGCACCCTCTATTAGACTGCATCCTCTATTAGACTGCACCCTCTATTAGACTGCATCCTCTATTAGACTGCACCCTCTATTAGACTGCACCCTCTATTAGACTGCACCCTCTATTAGTTGTATTAGACTGCACCCTCTATTAGACTGCACCCTCTATTAGACTGCACCCTCTATTAGACTGCACCCTCTATTAGACTGCACCCTCTATTAGACTGAACCCTCTATTAGACTGCACCCTCTATTAGACTGCACCCTCTATTAGACTGAACCCTCTATTAGACTGCACCCTCTATTAGACTGCACCCTCTATTAGACTGAACCCTCTATTAGACTGCACCCTCTATTAGACTGCACCCTCTATTAGACTGCACCCTCTATTAGACTGCACCCTCTATTAGACTGCACCCTCTATTAGACTGCACCCTCTATTAGACTGAACCCTCTATTAGACTGAACCCTCTATTAGACTGAACCCTCTATTAGACTGCACCCTCTATTAGACTGCACCCTCTATTAGACTGCTTCTATTAGACTGCACTCTCTATTAGACTGCACCCTCTATTAGACTGCACCCTCTATTAGACTGCTTCTATTAGACTGCACTCTCTATTAGACCGCACCCTCTATTAGACTGCCTCTATTAGACTGCCTCTATTAGACTGTACCCTCTATTAGACCGCACCCTCTATTAGACTGCCTCTATTAGACTGCACCTTCTATTAGACTGCTTCTATTAGACTGCACTCTCTATTAGACCGCACCCTCTATTAGACTGCCTCTATTAGACTGCCTCTATTAGACTGTACCCTCTATTAGACTGCACCCTATTAGACTGCACCCTCTATTAGACTGCCTCTATTAGACTGTACCCTCTATTAGACTGTACCCTCTATTAGACTTCCCACCAGCATGATAAATGATGGCTCCAGAGAAAATGCAGTCTGGAGTGGGTGGAGTGAAATGGGCCAGGGAAGACCTCGACATGGTGGGAGGCTCTCAACAGATGGTTAGGGAAGACCTCGACATGGTGGGAGGCTCTCAACAGATGGTTAGGGAAGACCTCGACATGGTGGGAGGCTCTCAACAGATGGTTAGGGAAGACCTCGACATGGTGGGAGGCTCTCAACAGATGGTTAGGGAAGACCTCGACATGGTGGCAGGCTCTCAACAGATGGTTAGGGAAGACCTCGACATGGTGGGAGGCTCTGAACAGATGGTTAGGGAAGACCTCGACATGGTGGGAGGCTCTCAACAGATGGTTAGGGAAGACCTCGACATGGTGGGAGGCTCTCAACAGATGGTTAGGTAAGACCTCGACATGGTGGGAGGCTCTCAACAGATGGCTAGGGAAGACCTCGACATGGTGGGA
Source organism: Cladorhizidae sp. MBARI D1340-BT2 (assembly GCA_028752905.1). Classification (NCBI taxonomy): domain Eukaryota; kingdom Metazoa; phylum Porifera; class Demospongiae; order Poecilosclerida; family Cladorhizidae; species Cladorhizidae sp. MBARI D1340-BT2. The sequence continues at coordinate 21,771,380 of JAQNBH010000012.1, forward strand.
GGCTCTCAACAGATGGCCAGGGAAGACCTCGACATGGTGGGAGGCTCTCAACAGATGGTTAGGGAAGACCTCGACATGGTGGGAGGCTCTCAACAGATGGTCAGGGAAGACCTCGACATGGTGGGAAGGCTCTCAACAGATGGTTAGGGAAGACCTCGACATGGTGGGAGGCTCTCAACAGATGGCCAGGGAAGACCTCGACATGGTGGGAGGCTCTCAACAGATGGCCAGGGAAGACCTCGACATGGTGGGAGGCTCTCAACAGATGGCCAGGGAAGACCTCGACATGGTGGGAGGCTCTCAACAGATGGCCAGGGAAGACCTCGACATGGTGGGAGGCTCTCAACAGATGGTTAGGGAAGACCTCGACATGGTGGGAGGCTCTCAACAGATGGCCAGGGAAGACCTCGACATGGTGGGAGGTTCTCAACGGATGGTTAGGGAAGACCTCGACATGGTGGGAGGCTCTCAACAGATGGCCAGGGAAGACCTCGACATGGTGGGAGGCTCTCAACAGATGGCCAGGGAAGACCTCGACATGGTGGGAGGCTCTCAACAGATGGCCAGGGAAGACCTCGACATGGTGGGAGGCTCTCAACAGATGGCCAGGGAAGACCTCGACATGGTGGGAGGCTCTCAACAGATGCTCAGGGAAGACCTCGACATGGTGGGAGGCTCTCAACAGATGCTCAGGGAAGACCTCGACATGGTGGGAGGCTCTCAACAGATGGTTAGGGAAGACCTCGACATGGTGGGAGGCTCTCAACAGATGCTCAGGGAAGACCTCGACATGGTGGGAGGCTCTCAACGGATGGTTAGGGAAGACCTCGACATGGTGGGAGTCTCTCAACAGATGGTTAGGGAAGACCTTGACATGGTGGGAGGCTCTCAACGGATGGTTAGGGAAGACCTCGACATGGTGGGAGGCTCTCAACAGATGCTCAGGGAAGACCTCGACATGGTGGGAGGCTCTCAACAGATGGTTAGGGAAGACCTCGACATGGTGGGAGGCTCTCAACAGATGGCCAGGGAAGACCTCGACATGGTGGGAGGCTCTCAACAGATGCTCAGGGAAGACCTCGACATGGTGGGAGGCTCTCAACAGATGGTTAGGGAAGACCTCGACATGGTGGGAGGCTCTCAACAGATGGCCAGGGAAGACCTCGACATGGTGGGAGGCTCTCAACAGATGGCCAGGGAAGACCTCGACATGGTGGGAGGTTCTCAACGGATGGTTAGGGAAGACCTCGACATGGTGGGAGGCTCTCAACGGATGGTTAGGGAAGACCTCGACATAGTGGGAGGCTCTCAACAGATGGTTACATATATATAGGTACAGGTAAGGCCTCGACATGGTGGGAGGCTCTCAACAGATGGTTAGGGAAGACCTCGACATGGTGGGAGGCTCTCAACAGATGGTTAGGTAAGACCTCGACATGGTGGGAGGCTCTCAACAGATGGTTAGGGAAGACCTCGACATGGTGGGAGGCTCTCAACAGATGGTTAGGTAAGACCTCGACATGGTGGGAGGCTCTCAACAGATGGTTAGGGAAGGTCTCGACATGGTGGGAGGCTCCGAGGGTCACACCCTCAAGCGACAGTAGTTCAAGCCACGTGCTAACTACGCATTTGGAATGCAACTCCTCCAATAATTGATCCTTGAGTGCTTGCTGGAGAGCAACTGTCTCGTGGCATAGCTCAGAGGAAACACGCTCAAACAGTTCCAGCCCTGAGGCATCATACAGTAGGTGCCAATATTGAAAAAGAATTAAAAAAATTATCTTTGTTTAGGAAGGTTATCTGGTCCCACATATGTAATTAGCCATCTTTGTTTGTTGTTTCCACAATTTTTCTTCTTCCTGAATGTGCAAGTAGCAAACAATGTTAGAACTAATCTCAAGAAAAACTTACCACAAATATGGTGTGACAGAAATTATTTCTACATAATTATGCTTAAGAATTGAATTCCTTTAAATAGAGCACTGAGAGTTGATGTAATTGATATAATTATGTGTTTTTTTTGTGTGTGTGTGTGTGTGTGTAGGAGGAAATTGTGGGCCCCCCTGGTCCTCCGGTAAGTCTAAATGAACGTAGAAAGTAATAGTGTGGAATGTAAGGGGTGGGTGGTTCAAATGCTTTTCATTCTTAGGGGCCTGTCGGACCTGTTGGCTTGCCTGGAGAAAAAGGACAAACCGGAATTACTGGGTTGCAGGTAAGCTTAAGTAAATGTTTGTTGTTCTGTTGTTGTTGTTGTCTTGGCTACCTCTATTTGTTGCTGTGCTGTTGGTATCGACACACTTGTTATTTTAGCTGTGTTGATGTTGTTGAATGGTGCTGCTATGTAATGTGTTTATTGTTGTTGTTGATTGTTGTTGTGCTAGGGAGATCCTGGAGCCGTAGGTCCTCAAGGTCCCCCTGGAGATGACGGACCTATGGTATGTCATGTCAACATGTACAACAAAGAGGGTGCAGTTTTCGAGAGTTGATAATTTCGAGCTTGTCTTTGGAGTTCATATTTAGTGGATGCTTACAACTTATTTTGTCGTTGAATTAATTGGCATGGTTACCAATATGTCCCATAAGAAGGGTTAAGATTTTTCTCTGTGTCAGTGTCAAGTTCAGTATTTGGGAACTCTTGTTTCTACTCTGCTTTGGTTAGCTCCTGTTGTCTCCATCACTCTGCTAGTTGCTGCTTGGATGGCTAACTACTCTTGTCTCCATGACTCGTTATGTGCTGCTTGGATGGCTAGGTATTCTTTGCCTCCATAGCCCTGCTAGCTGCTGCTTGAATGACTAGCTACTGGTGGGACTCCATTTTGTGAGTGCTATAGCTTACTAACACTAACACTAAAGTTTGCACATGCTTGGACTTAACTTAGCAAATTACCAACTTTAGGAATATGAAAGTAGAGGAATAATACACCACAGACAAACAATTGATTGATCGATTGATTGATTGATTGACTATTGATGATTGATTGATTGATGATTGATTGACTATTGATGATTGATTGATTGATGATTGATTGATTGATTGATTGATTGATTGACTATTGATTGATTGATTGATGATTGATTGATTGATTGATGATTGATTGATGATTGATTGATGATTGATTGATGATTGATTGACTATTGATTGATTGATTGATGATTGATTGATTGATTGATTGACTGACCGATTGATTGATTGATGATTGATTGATGATTGACTGACTGACTGACTGACTGACTGAAATTTGATTGATGATTGATTGATGATTGATTGATTATTGATTGATTGACTGACTGACTGATTGATTGATGATTGATTGATGATTGAGTGATAATTTGATTGATGATTGATTGATGATTGATTGATTGATTGATTGATTGATAGACAGACATAGTCAGACAGACAGACTGACTTAGAAGATAGATAGATAGATAAACAGATAGAGAGATTAGACGGATATATATAGAGATAGATAGATGGATATACTACATTATTTCATTTTCTTTTCAGAGAAGTTTGACTCCTGTGCTTGCTGAGTTTCAGTGTGGCAGCAATTAACCTTGTGCTTGCTGAGTTTCAGTGTGGCAGCAATTAACCCTGTGCTTGATGAGTTTTAGTGTGGCAGCCATTAACCCTGTGCTTGATGAGTTTCAGTGTGGCAGCCATTAACCCTGTGCTTGCTGAGTTTCAGTGTGGCAGCCATTAACCCTGTGCTTGCTGAGTTTCAGTGTGGCAGCCATTAACCCTGTGCTTGCTGAGTCAGTGTGGCAGCAATTAACTCTGTGCTTGCTGAGTTTCAGTGTGGCAGCAATTAACCCTGTGCTTGCTGTGTTTCAGTGTGGCAGCCATTAACCCTGTGCTTGCTGAGTTTCAGTGTGGCAGCAATTAACTCTGTGCTTGCTGAGTTTCAGTGTGGCAGCAATTAACCCTGTGCTTGCTGTGTTTCAGTGTGGCAGCAATTAACCCTGTGCTTGCTGAGTCAGTGTGGCAGCAATTAATCCTGTGCTTGCTGAGTTTCAGTGTGGCAGCAATTAACCCTGTGCTTGCTGAGTTTCAGTGTGGCAGCCATTAACCCTGTGCTTGCTGAGTTTCAGTGTGGCAGCCATTAACCCTGTGCTTGCTGAGTATCAGTGTGACAGCCATTAACCCTGTGCTTGCTGTGTTTCAGTGTGGCAGCCATTAACCCTGTGCTTGCTGTGGCAGCAATTAACCTGTGCTTGCTGCTGATGCTGGCCGAGTATTTTGTATTGCCTGAAGGTGCATGTGTGTATGGTCCTGGTGGAGGCCAAGAGAACGTCTAGTCGAAACACCGGAGAGTAAAAATTCAAGTTAATTATTAAGAAGGTCATTGTAATTTCGTTATGTCATCCTTGAGAATCTAGCAAATTATCAGAGAAAAAGTTGAAGGGCGAGGAAGTTATTGTAGACTATTATGTCGGGTGAGAGTTTGTTGGGGATGATTTTGCTGTTTTTCTCTTGTTGGATATTTGGAGCCCATGTCGTGTAGGGAGATGGATGGACTGTGAGCTTGCTATGAATTAAAACACCATTGTTTTGTTCTTGTTGTTGTGGTGACAGGGACTAGTGGGTTCTACTGGCCCTATGGGGGAAACTGGAGCAATGGGACCTATTGGAGAGGAGGTCAGGTTGTTGTACTATTGTTGGTGGTCATGGTGATTCATTTGCTGTCAGTCTTATGTTGTGAGAATTGTTTGTCAAAATTGTTTTTGTTGTCAGAATTAGTTTATTGTTGTCATATTGTTGTCAAAATTGTTGTTTGTTATGAGAGTTGTTGTTTGAGGTTGCTAGAATGTTGTGTGCTTTTTGGTCGACAGAATTGCTCGTTTATTGTTAAATTCGTAATCATTGGTCAACAGGGTGATCTTGGACCTCGAGGACCCGTTGGAGAGATGGGAGTTACTGGAGATGATGTAACTGATTAATACACACTGGGTTGAGGCAGGTTGAAGTAGGTTGACAATAGCTCTATGGGGACACACACTGGATCAACACCACACTGGGTTGAGGCAGGTTGAAGTAGGTTGACAATAGCTCTATAGCTCTGGGGACACACGCTGGACCAACACCACACTGGGTTGAGGCAGGTTGAAGTAGGTTGACAATAGCTCTATGGGGACACACACTGGACCAACACCATATTGGGTTGAGGCAGGTTGAAGTAGGTTGACAATAGCTCTATGGGGACACACACTGGACCAACACCACACTGGGTGGAGGCAGGTTGAAGTAGGTTGACAATAGCTCTATGGGGGCACTCACTAGACCAACACCACACTGGGTTGAGACAGGTTGAAGTAGGTTGACAATAGCTCTATGGGGACACACACTGGACCAACACCACACTGGATTAAGGCAGGTTGAAGTGTAGGTTGACAATAGCTCTATGGGGACACACACTGGACCAACACCACACTGGGTGGAGGCAGGTTGAAGTAGGTTGACAATAGCTCTATGGGGACACTCACTAGACCAACACCACACTGGGTTGAGGCAGGTTGAAGTAGGTTGACAATAGCTCTATGGGGACACACACCGGACCAGCATCACACTGGGTTGAGGCAGGTTGAAGTAGGTTGACAATAGCTCTATGGGGACACACACTGGACCAGCATCACACTGCAGGTTGAAGTAGGTTGACAATAGCTCTATGGGGACACACACTGGACCAGCATCACACTGGGTTGAGGCAGGTTGAAGTAGGTTGACAATAGCTCTATGGGGACACACACTGGACCAACTGGGTTGAGGCACGCACATATAAAAGTGTTTGTGTGATGTTGTTATGTCATGTATGCTATAGGGGTTGACAGGGCCACCTGGAGAAAATGGAACCAGCATCAAAGGAGAACAAGGAGATATGGTAGGTGTGGTTATCTACTGGGTGGGGCTATTCCTAGCTGGTAATGGTATGCTTATGCCCTGACTAGAACATACAAACATGCTTAATAATCGTGTCCCAATACTCTGAGCTTTCCGTCTTCAAACGAAGGTAATGGATCTAAAAAGTGTGCCCATTTCTACAGAATGAGCAAAATGTTGAGTTATTGTTACCAGGACAACGAGCGCAGAATTGCCTGAAGAATGGATCTTGAGTCAGCTTATAAATCCAAACCAAGTGATATACAGCATGGATGCATTAACCGATTGACGCCGCGAGCACTTTCTCGTGCACACTTTGACATTGTTCATAATTGAAATCGTGTAAAAAAATTACTCCCTCTCGATAGAAATCACCATTACACTTAGCTTCCCCCCAGCAGGGGGCGAACGAGAAAAATGAAAGAAATATTAACGATCCATGAGTGTCTCTTCCTGACTTATGCCGCTGGTTCTGGAGTCATTCTTCAGAGGAAACCTGTGCAAGCTCCATGCTGGCCTGGAATCACTCAAATCCCTTTGCTCTTGAGCAAGGAGCTGCTCCCGGATTCTTCTCTGGCAGTATTTTTTTTTTGTATATGTAGAATGATGTAGCTTTGAGTAGTTTTCGTGTAGCTTACCTCTATAGACCCTCTTCTTGCACCGAACTGCAGCTTATTACTGATGAAGACTAGAGCATCTAGTTGAAACGTTGAGAGAGAAAATTTCAAGTTGATTTCGTTATGTCAACTGAGAGTTCATCGAGAACTTATTCTATTTGCATATTTGCATTAGAACACGTTGAAAAGTTTGTTCTTGAGAAAGTGGTAGCTCTAAATATACAACCACACATGCACAAACAAAGTAGGCAGTCAAGGGGTTAAGGAAGCTCTATTAGAGTTACGACTTGAGAATCTAATTTGAACATTCCTCCCCCCCCCCCCCCCCCCTCCCCCCTCCTTTACAACTGACCTCGTTAATGGCTCTGCTCATGTGTGCCTTGGCTGGGCTCACTTTGACAGCTTCCTCTCAGCCTAGCTTGACATACTAGCATGGTGCACGTATTATGGCGGTAAAATGCTACCTGCCTTCTGAGAGTGGCCTATACGTATGTATGTGGAGGAGGTATTACAATGTTTTAGATGATGGGCGGAGTTACTCCTGTGGTTCAAGGAAGCTTTTTTTAATTTCATTAACTGGGGAAAGTCTATTCAGCAGTTTATGATGATAATCCTTCCACCACAGGGACTGCCAGGTATAGGGCCCAAGGGAGAAGATGGTGCGAAGGGCTCAATTGGGGACACTGGAGAAAAGGTCTGTCTGGTTGACTGACTGTTGTCTGTCTGTCTGTCTGGTTGACTGACTGTTGTGTGTCTGTCTGTCTGGTTGACTGTGACTGTTGTGTGTCTGTCTGTCTGGTTGACTGACTGTTATGTGTCTGTCTGTCTGGTTGACTGACTGTTGTGTGTCTGTCTGTCTGGTTGACTGACTGTTGTGTGTCTGGTTGACTGACTGTTGTGTGTCTGTCTGTCTGGTTGACTGACTGTTGTGTGTCTGTCTGTCTGGTTGACTGACTGTTGTCTGTCTGGTTGACTGACTGTTGTGTGTCTGTCTGTCTGGTTGACTGACTGTTGTGTGTCTGTCTGTCTGGTTGACTGACTGTTGTGTGTCTGTCTGTCTGGTTGACTGACTGTTGTGTGTCTGTCTGTCTGGTTGACTGACTGTTGTGTGTCTGTCTGTCTGGTTGACTGACTGTTGTGTGTCTGGTTGACTGACTGTTGTGTGTCTGTCTGTCTGGTTGACTGACTGTTGTGTGTCTGTCTGTCTGGTTGACTGACTGTTGTGTGTCTGTCTGTCTGGTTGACTGACTGTTGTGTGTCTGTCTGTCTGGTTGACCGACTGTTGTGTGTCTGTCTGTCTGTCTGGTTGACTGACTGTTGTGTGTCTGTCTGTCTGGTTGACTGACTGTTGTGTGTCTGTCTGTCTGGTTGACTGACTGTTGTGTGCCTGTCTGTCTGGTTGACTGACTGTTGTGTGTCTGTCTGTCTGGTTGACTGACTGTTGTGTGTCTGTCTGTCTGGTTGACTGACTGTTGTGTGTCTGTCTGTCTGGTTGACTGACTGTTGTCTGTCTGGTTGACTGACTGTTGTGTGTCTGTCTGTCTGGTTGACTGACTGTTGTGTGTCTGTCTGTCTGGTTGACTGACTGTTGTGTGTCTGTCTGTCTGGTTGACTGACTGTTGTGTGTCTGTCTGTCTGGTTGACTGACTGTTGTGTGTCTGTCTGTCTGGTTGACTGACTGTTGTGTGTCTGGTTGACTGACTGTTGTGTGTCTGTCTGTCTGGTTGACTGACTGTTGTGTGTCTGTCTGTCTGGTTGACTGACTGTTGTGTGTCTGTCTGTCTGGTTGACCGACTGTTGTGTGTCTGTCTGTCTGGTTGACCGACTGTTGTGTGTCTGTCTGTCTGTCTGGTTGACTGACTGTTGTGTGTCTGTCTGTCTGGTTGACTGACTGTTGTGTGTCTGTCTGTCTGGTTGACTGACTGTTGTGTGCCTGTCTGTCTGGTTGACTGACTGTTGTGTGTCTGTCTGTCTGGTTGACTGACTGTTGTGTGTCTGTCTGTCTGGTTGACTGACTGTTGTGTGTCTGTCTGTCTGGTTGACTGACTGTCTCTCGTTATCTCTTTGTCTTTCTGTCTATTATTGTGCATGTGTCATTCTGTCTGACTATCTGTCTGCCATGATGTATGTTCTGTCTGTTGGTCTGACTGACTGTCTTTTTCTGCCTTTTTCTGCCTCCGTCTGTCATTGTACATAAATGTATGTCTGTCTGTCTGCCTGATTCTAACTGCCTGTCTGACTGACTGACTGTGTGTTGCTATATGTATGTGTATATGTTTTGGCAGCCTCTGTCTGCAAATCTCTTTCTTAATTTTTGTTTGTTCTTCTTCTTGATTTTTGTTAGTATTTATTGTTAGTCTTGAAGTTCTCTGATTGTTTACATAGGGGTTGACAGGCATTGATGGGTTACCAGGGGAGACGAGGGTTGGACCCCCAGGTGCACAAGGACCTGAGGTACAGTCAATATCTCTGCTCTTATTGATACTCGAATGAAGAATTGGGTAAAGGGTCACACTCACAAACAACTTATCTGTATCGACCCTTTACCCAATATTATTTTTGCCATGTTAATTTTACACATGATTTCAACTTTTTTTAAGGGGGAGCAAGGTCCCACAGGAGCCAATGGGGCCAAGGGCGAACAAGGCCTCCCAGGAGATATAGTGAGTCCTCACAGTGCTTATTGAAAGCAAGAATGCAAGAATGCATGCATAAAGAAGTTGATTGGTTTCCTCTCATAAGTTAACATTATCACTACCAGAATTCACTATAATGGCCAAAACAACACAACACACACACACACACACACACACACACACACACACACACACACACACACACACAGACAGACAGACACACACACACATACACTGCCTCCACAAGAAATATTTCATTTGAGTACAAATCTTGGAGCTTAAAAAAAAAGAAAGTAGCTCTCGTTTTCTCTACATGTTCACCTACTGTAGCTGTGCACAACAACAAGGCACACATTCATACTGAGAGTGGTTACAACAGGAGAGGGTCTTGGAGAGAATTAACTAGATAGTGAGAACATGCAGCTTCAAAGGGTGAGGGTACCTCCCACGTACCTCGGCGAGCCGAATGGTGAGGTCATCTCCCTCGTACCTCAGCGATGAGGCAACTGGCTGTGAGAGAACCTACCAACTTGCCAGCTCAATTACATGAGCAGCATTGGACACCTCGATTCAGCCACACCTCCACGTCTGGTTATTATTGTTGTTGTTAGGTGTTTTTTTTAACGACAACAATAAATGTACACAAATAATTTAATAACAAAAATATGATATATATATAGATAGATAGATGGATAGATAGATGATAAATAAACAGATAGATAGATAAACAGATAGATAGATAAATAGATAGAGATAAATAGATAGATAGATAAACAGATAGATAAGTGAATAAAAATATTCATAATAAATAAAAAATAAACGAGAGCAATCAGAGACTCCGCCTCTCCCAACAATTTATCTTTCATAACTCTCAACAAACCAGATTGAACTGACAACTAGTGGACATCGGTCTAGTAGATCGCTATGTATGTATTCTCTTGTATAGGTAGACCCCTTACCCATTATACGTATTCATACATGTACGCATGCGCAGACATACACTATGCTCAGTTGATGCACACATTGTCAAAGACAGGTTGTGATTCATATCCAGTGTGATCTGCGACAAAGGCGTAGCTGCGCTATTATCTAACAACCAATAAAGTGGCTCTGGCGGGAGGTGGGAGGGGTCATCTTGATTGCATTATGGGGGTGGGGTCAGCCTCGCTAGCATCCTGCTTGCATTATGAGGGGTGGGGTCAGCCTCGCTAGAATCCTGCTTGCATTATGGATGGGGAGGGGTTGGGTCAGCCTCACTGTTGGTGCAGAGATGGAAGCTTATGGAGGTTAAGCAGCAACTGCAAGTCACCAACTTTGCTGCAAGTCGGGAAGGGCCAATTATCACCAACTTTTAAATTTATTCAAATTTTTACCAAGTCTATGGACAGTATGCAATAACTAATAACTCCATTCCTCTGCTCTTTACAGTGTGTGTGTGTGCGTCTGTG